>CM030935.1:1250151-1321287 GCA_018136815.1 Isochrysis galbana
AGAGATGTTTCGTTACACAGCGCCTGTGATGACTTGCAATCACATGTGCACGCCGTGCGTGGGCACGGCGCGATGTGCACCGGCTGCGTGCGCATAGCAACTTCCAGGAAGGTGCACGCCGTGCGTTCACTCTTTTCGCGGAGGACGGGCGGAACCCCCCATGGGACCGGTTGATTGTTCCCCCCTCTCATCGGCCTACCAGAGTGAGAAGGCTCCTACTTCCCTCCTCGCTCACCCTCCAGCTCTCTCCTCGGCCTCGTCTTCCTCACATCGGGACGACGATCCCATTTGTTTTGTGCGTTAACATCTGACACATCTGTCAGCGTGGCTACAAGTTGGATGTCACCATTCCTTGCTGCATGGTGCAGCGGCGTGTGTTGTGTACAATCTACAACAGTAGCAGTTGCTCCATGAGTTAACAAGAGTTGGACCGCTCTGTAGTCCATACGCCTAGTCGCCAAATCTAGCAACGTATCACCGCACGCCCCGTGTGGTTGATTAATACTAGTTGCATATTGGAGCGAGTTCAAGACTATCCACAGTGACTTCAAGTTACCTACTAGAATGGCGCGTTTACCATAATCAATGAGGTCTTTATCTAATGCGTCTACTGTGAAAGTACTTACAATCCGTGCGAAAACGCTAAGCGGACACAAAACACCAGTTCACACCGAGCGGACGAAGCGCGCACGACGCCGACACGCACGCCGCGTAGACAACGCCGCGTCGAGCGGGCGCGCACGACGCCGACACAAACGCCGCGCGCACGACGCCCCCTCCGCCTCAGGACGACACAACCCCTCTCGCCCGAACGAGAGGTTGCGCAACACCACTCGACTGTGCAATGACCGTGTCGAGCTGGTCTCTGCAATTTTCGCCTCTTTCTCACTCAGAACTGGCAGTGATTGGCCTCCACGCCCGTCCCTGCCGCGCATTTTGCCTACCGCTCCGTACATTGATTCAATGGCAATCGGGACAAGGCCATGAGCTTCTGCCAATCGTGTGAGGGTTTCGCGCCAGACAAGATATTCGTGTGCCTCGGGCTCCCCCGCGGGGGACTCCGTGCGTGCGCATGGAAGTTTTCGTGCGCAGAAAAGGGTTTCGGCAGGCCCCCGCGGGGACTCCGTGGCCGGTCGGGCGCGCCTCCTCCTCCGCTTCCTCCTCCGCCTCTTCCGGCTCTTCCGCCTCTTCCTCCGCCTCTTCCTCCGCTTCTGGCTGAGGCGGAACTTCGGCTTCCTCGGCGACAGGGCGCGGCGAGACCTCCGCTTGGGCTGAGGCGGCACGCTTGGTCTTCTTGGACGGGACGCTTGGCGACCTCGCGCGCGGACGCTTCTTCTTCATCTGCGACTCGAGCCGCTTGATGGTCGCCTTGAGCTCCTTCAGGGTGCGGAGAATGTCCTCCTCCGACTCCTCCTCGGACTCCTCCGCCGCCGACTCACTATTCGTCGAACAAGGCGTGGCCGCCACATCTACCGCTTCGTCGGTCAGGTCAATGTGCATGGAGTCATTGGAAACACCAGCCGCGACATCGCTCAAGTCCACCGCTGAGGAGCCACTGTTCACGACGGCCTCCTCCTCAACTGGCTCCTCCGGCTCCTTCGCCCCATCGGGCTCCTTGGCCATCTCCCAAAAGTCAAACATGTCGTCGTCGTCCTTCTCGTCAACGATGGGCTCCAACATAGCGTCCGCTTGAGCGTCGGACGCATGGTCCTCCATCACACGCGAGGCATCCGTGGAGGTCTCGATCGCGGCCTCCGCGGAGGTCGGCTCGGCTGCGGTCTCCGCGGACTCCTCGAGCTGAGTCAGTTCCTCCAGCTGCGTGGCCACCTCCAACCCCTCCTGAGCGGGTGCGTCGGACGTCTCCTCTTCCTTCTCCTCCGTCTTCTCCTCACCCTCCTTTTCGTTCGCCTTGGCAGGAGCGGGCGCCTCGGCGGTCTCGGCCTCCTCGGCGGTCTCGCCCTTCTCCTCCTCCTCGAGCTGCGTGGCCTCTTCCAGCTGCGTGGCCTCTTCGAACCGAGTGAAGACTTCTCCGACTGGTGCGTCGGACGCAGCCGTCTTCTCATTCTCCGCCTTCTCCGCCTTCTCGTCCTCTTCCTCGGCTTCCTTCTCATCGGCGAGAGCGAGCGCGTGGGCGGTCTCGACCTCCTCCATCGACTCGGCTGACTCCTCGACATCCGCAACCCGCGCGATGGGAACAAGAAGACCTGGAGCGTCCGACGCACAGTCCTCGTTCTCCTCTTCTCCTCCCACAGGCCCGGAGTCCTCGTCGGTGGTGGTGGTGGTGGCCTCATCGGTCGGGGAAAGGGCCTCCTCCTCGGCATCAGGAACGCGAACAGGATCCGCCTCCTCCGCCGCGCCCTTGGAGCAGGAAGAGGAACGAGTCGTGCGAGCAGCGCTTGCGCTCGGCGTCCAGTCGACAGGTGGCTGTGTCGAGCGAGTCGAACGAAACCAGCGAGCAGGAGCACGAGAGGAGAGGACGGAGGACCGTACCGATGCGCGCCGAGTCGTCACCATCGTGAGGAAGACGAGGGCGAGGAGAGAGCTGGAGGGTGAGCGAGGAGGGAGGAAGGAGGCAGGCAGTAGGAGCCGTCTCTCTCTGGTAGGTCGATGAGAGGGGGAGGAGGGGACCCGGGGGAGGGGGCCCCGGGGGAGCGGAGAGACCCCAAGACCTCGATTGTTTACGTTAGTGTTTTCGCAATATACGGTAATATTTTCCCCGGTCCCAGGGGTGCCCCCGCGGTTCCCGACCGCCTCTGCGTCCAGAGTCCCCCCGCGGAAAGAGTGAACGCACGGCGTGCACCTTCCTGGAAGTTGCTATGCGCACGCACGGCGCCCCGCGGGGGGGGAGCCGATGTGCATACGCACGGCGTGCACAATGATTGCAAGCAATCACACGTGCTGCGCAAACGAAACGTCTCGTATATGGCTACTTTACGTTAATGTGGGCCTTAGGGAAAAAAGTTTCTATGCGCACGCACGGCGCCCTCGCGAGGGGGAGGTCGATGCGCATACGCACGGCGTGCTCAATGATTGCAAGTAATCACATGTGCTGCGTAAACGAAACATCTCGTATACGGCGACTTTATGTTAAAAAAAGTTTCTATGCACATCTCGTATACGGCGATTAGCTTTGTTTTGTACCACTATTGTTCATAACTAAAAAGAAAACAGATTGTGGTCCTCTTTTGACGGAACGCGACTTGATTCCGATTTGGAGGTCGGGTACGCCGAGGGAGCGCCGCCGCCGCCGCCGCCCCCACTTACTTGGCCGTCGCCGCCGCCGCTTTGGCCGATGCTTACTGGAGGCGCCAATTCTTTACGGGTAGAGCGTGAGGGCGCGTGACGGAGGGGGGGGAGAGGGGGGGCGAATCGCACCATTTCTTGGCGAAGATTTTCGTAGCGTCATGTAGCCCCCCCGGGAGGTTTTTTAGTGGGCATCGCGCCACGGTCAAAAAATGCAGCCCAACCCTTACAAGTAGTTAAAAAGCCCCTGTTTGACCGCCCTACAAATACAAAGTCTGCCAAATCACTGATATTAAGTTGTCGGCTGCTAGACTAATCTTTAAGGGCTGATCTACTACTATGACTCCTTTTACTATTAGAATCAATCGTCGCCTCCCCACATCGATACTTCATACACACATAAGTAGTAGCCTCCGTCGGTCGGCTGCTTGGGTGCTACGCTCTATCTATCCTCAGTCCCTAAGATGCGATAGGTTCATCCAACTAGTAGTACCAATCTACGACAGATGAGAGAGAGAGAGTTTGCGTGTGGAGTGTGGAGAGCGTAAATCAACACACGCGTGCGCGCGCAGAGGGGAGTTTTGTTGTTGGTTGGGACAACTCTCATGAGAGCTCATATAAGTGCTGATATTCATAACCTTGAGAGCTGATAAGCTGTTACCCCATCTACTTTATGGCTGTTGAGACCTCGTTGGCACCTTCCCAATCCCTCTCTCTAACTTTGATGAATCGACGGAGTCCTCGGCCCGGCCGTTGTGTTGCGCCATGCCCATTTCCCCTGCCGCCCTCTGATGCACGCACCCGCACCCTCTGATATACACCCACACCCTCTGAGATGGGCGATCTCGATCGCCCGCCCCTCTGAGATGTTCGATCTCGATCGCCCGGTTCCTCTGATATCCAAGTAAAACCATGTGGACATATGAGGAGCAGGAAGAGAGAATCCCCGGCAACCGGCTCTTATCGGTCAGCATCGAACTGCCAGATTGCGATCTCCAGCTCTCCTCAGCTCCTCAGCGCTCACGTCGACAGCGCGAGACCGCTGTCTGAGAATGCCCGGCCGTTGTGGCGGCCGATTTGCCCCGATCTCGACGGATGAGCTTCACATCTCGTCCACAAGATTGAATCTCGCTCGCAGCTCCTGCGAGTCGTCACCCAGGGTTAGTGCCCCCCCCTCCTTCCCCCCCCACCCCCCCGCCCCCCCCCGCGTTCCCTCTGGGGCGACGGTCAGAGCTCCCCCCCCCCCCCCCCCCCCCCGCTTCCCTCCCTCCCCCCTCCCCCTCCCCCCCCCCTCCCTCCCTCCCTCTCTCCCTCTCTTCCTGGCGCGCGCACTCGTTGTGGCGCTCCTCGCCGTCCAGCGCGCCCGCGGTCCCCCACGCCCCCCTCGCCCCCCCCCTCTTCTTCCATGGCGTCGTCAGCCTTCGACGGGGCGATGGCGGCCATCGCGCTCGACGCTGACGACAAAGCCACCGTCGTCAACCGCTACTTTGAGGAAGTGATGGGACCCCTCTTCAAATTTGCCAACTATCCCTTCTGGCAGGCGGCCACCAAGGACCAGGGCAAGGAGGAGCTGCAGGTCGCCATCCATGCCGTTCGTGCTGGCATCAGCAAGCGCGAACGTGTGCGCAACGTGGAGATGCTCACGCTCGCTGGCGAGGCTGGACTGCCCGTCAAGGCTCATTTCGACTGGTTCGTCGCTTTCTGCGACGCCAGCGAACAGCTCATCATGATGGGCGACCCGTGCTCGGACGACATTGTCGAGCGTCGCTCAAAGGACTCGGAGCTCATCGACTTCTTCCAAAATGCACCCATCGCCCTGCACTGGCTGAGTGGAACAGGGCACGTGATGTGGGCCAACCAAACGGAGTTGGACACATTAGGCTACACTGCCGAGGAGTACATCGGGCAGCCCATCATGAAATTCTGCCCTGACGAGCAGGAGTTGTTCCTTGAGATGTTCAAAACCCTCGGCTCTGGCAATATCATCAAAGATGTCCCGGTGCGCTTTCGCACCAAGCAGGGTAAGATCGTGCCGCTTCTGATCGACAGTAATGTGGCGTACAAGGTCGACGAGTCGGGCGAGAAGGTCTTCAATCACACGCGCTGTTTCATCCGCGATGATACAGGTCGACGTGTCCGGCAGGCACGGTACGAGGCTCAGCTCAAGGAGGCACAGCGCACCCAGAAGCTTTTCGACGCATATGTGTCGCGCACGCTTCACCTCCTTAAGACACCGTGCCACGTGGTGCAGCAAGCTCTCAGCCTCGCCGTCGCCCAGATGGAGGATGTTGGCGGGCGCATGACGGGCGAGATCGCTTCAGAGGTGAAGGATGTGGCTGATCTGACGCATCACTCGATTGAGAACCTGAGCGAGATGATTCGGATGATCAATGACGCCGGCGACGCCATGCGTTTCGAGCAAGGCGCCGTGCTCAAGACTGTTTCAGCCCCCGTTTCACTATCCGATGCGGGGCGCCTGGCTGTTGAGCACATCGTACACCTTGTGAAGCCAGGTGTGACGGTCACCTTTGAACGGAGCGCTGGGCCCTCACAATGCAACATCGATGGGACGGTTCTGCACCGTGCGCTCCATCAGCTCCTTCGCAACGCGGCGACGGCAGCACCGGCCTCCGGGAAGGTTAGCTTCTCGATCGGGTACGAGTCTGGTATCTCAGGCTCCCGTGTGCGCTTCGAGGTGCGTGACAACGGCCCCGGCCTCGGCACGAATCAGAGCAACTTATTCCGGCTCGGCTTCCATACTGACTCGGGAGACAGCTCAGAGCAGAAGCTGCAGCCCACTGCCTTCAGCCACCAAGCGGAATCGTCCGGCTTATCCGTGGAGGAACAGCGCCTCGAGCTCGAGCGTAAGCTCTCGCTCACCAGCACTAGCAAGTATGAGGGGCTTGGAGTCGGCCTTTGCCTTGCCTATGGCCTGGTGCGTGCCTTGGGCGGCGAGCTCCGAAACTACTCCAAGCCGGGCGATACGCGCTTCTACTTCTCGGTCCCTGCGGTGAATACCTCCAACGAGAGTGGACCAGAGACATACGTCGCCGGGAAGCAGCCCGCCGCGGATGACAATGAGAGCAGCACATCGCAGGGTGGTCGTAAGTTCATCTCCATGGACATGAGCCCGACATCTGGCCCTAAGGCTGGCTCCTTCGATACGGCCGGCACATGGACCGACCTTGACCGTGCCTCACCAACGGGTACAGCTTGCACCGCTACGTCCTTGCCACCACCGTTCAGTCTCGGCTGCAGAGTGAAGACATTGTCGGCAGATGTCGCCAATCGAGGTCTCAAGGCTCTGGAGGCACCCCACATCCTCGTCGTTGAGGACACACCGACGGCCTCTACCATTCTTTGCTTGCTGCTCAAGAAGCTGGGGTGTACCACGGAGCTCGCCGAGGATGGGCAAGAGGCCTTGGACATTCTGCGTGCTGGCCCGCCCGGGCTTTTTGACCTGGTAATTATGGACCTGCGCATGCCGGTCATGGACGGCTTCGAGGCGACCAGGATCATCAGGGCGGAGAAGCTCGTTGATGCGCCCATTGTCGCCCTTACCGCCGAGACGGGCGTCGACATCCGCAGAGAGTGCGAGGAAGCCAAGTTTGACGGCTTCTTCTGTAAGCCCTTGACATACCCTCAGCTCTCCCAGCTTGTGAAGGAATATGTGGGCTATGTTGCCAGCGAGGAGACGGCGAAGGAGCGTGAGCAAAAGCTCGTTGACGCTATCCGTGTGGCAGTTTAAACTTTGACGGGCTGCATCCGAAAACTTTGAGTGGCTGCAGGCTGCACCCGATTTGAGTTAAGTGGCGCATCATGGTTTGAGGTGTCGATGCGGCAGTCTTCTCGTCTTCGGCGCTACCGACTGATGTGCACATTTATGGTACGTTCTTGTCGTGGAGCGCCACCCGGCAAGCTGTTCGCTACGTTTTACCACCGCCTGGTCGCGATACTTATTCGGGCTGGTTTCGATATCGGCGCGGCCGTTATGCCATGTCATCTTCCCCACCCTCTGATGCACGCGCCGCATGCATGAAATCTGTTTGGACGCCCTAGGAGCAGAAGATATTGTCCAAGTCCCGCATCGAGAGCAACAAATAGAGGTCGTTCTTTTTGCCAGATCTTTTACGCACCTCTTAGAGGTGCATTTCCTGCGTTCCACACTGGCAACGCTCAACGCCCGCATGATTCGCGGCGATTGGATCTTAGCAGTGTGTGCCAGAGTGCACGCCAATCGTGCAGTATATGCGCCATTGTGCAAATGCAAATGCCCCCCCGATATGCTCGTTTTTCCGATTCTTGTTCCCATCCCATAGATAGTTGTATTTTTTGGTTTTCATCGCCTTATCTTCCATTATAACTTATAATTTGACCTTGATACTACTGCTACTACTACTTAACTGAGCGTTTGTACCACTAGCCCGGTACTATCACGACAGCCCGCAACGCACCCGGCCGTACACCTTGATGCATGTTGCTGTGTCCGGCACAAACAAACAAGTAACCCTTTGAATCACCGCCTCGCAAGCCCCAGACTCCCATTTCAACGCTCCCCACAAGTTATTACGTACACTTTGAGGGGGCCTCAAAGGGCCAGCGAGGGCGCACAGCGGGCAGCTCAGGGGACAGTGGAGGCAGGGGCTCTAGCCCCTGCCCCCCTGCCTCTCCCACACGTGCCTCGCCGGTTCTCCGGTTCTGGGCACCTACCCCCTGGTCTAGATGTGCCTGGCGACCATTAAACTAAATTATTAGTGTTATATCCTAGCCAACCCCACTAGCTAATTGGACACAACTTTTAAGTCCCGGAATCCCGCCATGCCGCCATGCCTGAGCGAGCCAGGTGTTCGAGTGGGCTACCGGGGAGGTGTCGTTCCGTCAAATATGGGACAAATCGAATGGAGCCATCAAATGTCAAATGTCCATAGTCATAGTCAGTTATACACGATCGTCTAAGTCACTTCGCTGACTGTATGGCGTACAGTCACTTCTTTGCCACCTTCTCGGCAATAATATAATGTACTTATCGATGGAGTCGAGAGCTCCATCGGTGTTTTTCGGAATGCCGTAGTTGCGGATACAGTGGAGCGCGTCTACTTCTCGTTTGAGCTTGATGTCTTTAAACTGGGCTTAACTATATTCACAGAATGGGCCGCATCAATTCCAGTCCCATCACCCGAGGAGACAGGCGCGCCTCACGCGTCGCGGCGGAGGCACACGCCATCGCCGCGGTGCGACCCAAGGCCGTCCATCTGCGCGGCTCTTGACGCGTCGCACTGTCCATGGACGCGCTGTCCGCGCCCGCGTCGGACGGCGCGCCGAGGACGACGACGACGAGACGGCCGATGACGAGGCTGAGGCCGAGTCGGTCGTGCGCGAGGGCGCCTGCATCTTCTTCCACGCTGAGGTGTGCCGCGCGACGGTGCTGTGGCTCGCGAGGCTGCTGCGCGAGGCGGCCGCCGAGGCGGTGCGCGCCAGTGCCCCTGCCTCGCCGCCCGTGGTGACCCTCTCTCTTCATCCACAGCTGCGGCGGCGACCTCTTCCAAGGATTGAGCGCGATGGCTCACATCGCCAACTGCAACTGTGCCGTGCCCGTCACGACGGTCGTCGACGGCTTCGCGGCCAGTGCGGCCACCTTTCTCCTCCTGGCAGCGCGCCGGCGGCTCGCGACGCCGCACGCGCGCATCCTCATCCATCAGGTGCGCACCGGCTTCTGGGGCAAGTGGCAGGAGCTTCAGGACGAGGTCCGCAATACCGACATGATCATGAGCACGATGCGCCAGATCTACCTCGAGACGACGTGCATGAGCGCGAGGCGCATCGAACGGACACTCCGGCGCGAGATGTACCTCGACGCGGCGGAAGCGCTGCGCCTCGGGCTAGTGCATGGCCTCTGGCAGCCCGCCGCCGCCCGCAGGAAGCGCACGCGTCTGGAATCCGAAGCCGGAGTCGAGACGGACGAACAGCACGAGGAAACGCAGCAGGGTGAGGTGGCGGAGATGGAGGAGGAGGCGAGGGTGGTGGCGGAGATGGAGGAGGAGGCGAAGGCGGCGGCGGCGAGGGCGGAGGTGGAGATGGAGGCGGCGGAGATGGAGGAGGCGGCGAAGGGGGAGGTGGAGATGGAGGTGGTGGAGATGGAGGAGGCGGTGAGGGAGGTGGCGGAGACGGAGGAGGCGGCGAGGGCGGCGGCGGCGAAGGCGGCGGAGGCGACGGCGGCGGCGGCGAGGGAGGAGGAGGAGCCCTCTTTTGACGGAACGCGACTTCAGCGGGGCAAGGTGTCGTTCCGTCAATTGTGGGACATCAGTCGATTTGAGCGATCGAATGTCCACAGTCTTGCCGACCCTCCCCCACCAGAGCGCACCGCGTAAATGCAAAAACGAGTTTCGTTACACGTCTATAGAGTAGCCGGTAAATAACGCCACTTTTTTTCTTTGCTATTATTTAGAGTAGCCGGTAAATAACGTGGTAAATAACGCGCTATTATTTAGCATACCCACTTTTTTTCTTTGCTTCCCCATGGGGCATGTCCCCCGGTGGGGTTTTCTCTAAGGCCGATAACTACATAAACACTCGTTTTAATAGATATGTCACGTGGAGCACTTGTGATGACTTGCAATCACATCGCATGGGCACGGCGCGATGTGCATCGCCCCCCCCCGCGGATACGCCGTGCGTGCGCATATCAACCTCCCCTACAACTACGTAGACAAGCCACATAAGAGATGTTTCTCTGCGCAGCACGTGTGATGACTTGCAATCACATTGTGCACGCCGTGCATGGGCACGGCGCGATGTGCATCGGCGCCCCCCGCGGGGGCGCCAGGGGGGGGGGGGGGAGGGGAGGAGGGGAGTTTACGTTAGTGTTATCGTCACATACTGTAAAAGTCAACTCGGTCCCAGGGGGTGCCCCCAAGGTTCCCGACCGCCCTCCGCGCTCAGTCCCCCCCCGCGGAAAGACTGAACGCACGGCGTGCACCTCCCTGGAAGTTGCTATGCGCACGCACGGCGCCCCCGCGGGGGGCGCCGATGCACATCGCGCCGTGCCCATGCACGGCGTGCACAATGTGATTGCAAGTCATCACACGTGCTGCGCAGAGAAACATCTCTTATGTGGCTTGTCTACGTAGTTGTAGGGGAGGTTGATATGCGCACGCACGGCGTATCCGCGGGGGTAGGGGTGGGGAGGGGAAGACAAAAAAAACCGCGAGTCGCTTCTTCGGGCTGTTTTTTTTCTTGAGAAACTGGGCGAATTCCCCCCTGCCCTTTTCCGTCCTTTCCGTCGCGGGGGGGGGGAGCGATGACGTCCCCGGCCCACCCTAACAGGCAGACCTTCGCCGCACTCCAGAAGGAGTGTGGCGGCGGTCCGCCCCTCCGCACGAGAGGGAATCGGTTGAGACGGTCCTAGCGGCCCTCTCACCGGTCCACTTGCGCAATATCATTTTGAATGCGATGTCAGACGCGATGTCGGCACATGTTGCCGAGGAGCTCAAGCTGCACCTTGAGGCCTTCTCATCTTGGGAGCGCTTGACGACTGACTTTACGCAATTACTGCGGGCCACCTACAAGGACTTCCACCACGGCTGCCGCTACTACAAGGGAAAGGGGCGTGAGTTCACGGACTGGATCAACAAGAATCACAGCACCGCCTTTGTCATCCACTTCGAGCGCGCAGAGGGCGGGCGTCAAGATCTTGATTACGACGCCGCCGTGCCCCTTTACGTCAATCGACAATTTATAGTGGAATTCTTATACTCGCTAGTATTCACCGCCGACCACTCTAACATCCTAGAAGACTTTCTGTACATAACGCTTACCGCCATGGAGTATATCGCCATGATACGAGCGAACGCCATCATCGACCTGGTAATCTCGCGGCCCTTGCGCTGGCTTTCGGGCAAGTCGTACGAGCTCCATCAGTGGTCGCCTCTCGATATGAGCCGCGCCTTCGACCTCGTCTACGAGGCTTTTACGAAGGCGGCGGACGATGGCAGCGTTCTTCTGGATCCGACGCTAGATGTATTCAAATCGATCGCAGACGAACAGCCAAAGTTCGCGGCGTGGCGACGTTTCACCTTCGAGGAGCAAACCGTCCTCGCGCCCGATGGCACAACAAAACACCGCATCTTCCAGCGCGTGCGCCAGGAGTTGCTCAACCCTACCGACCCGACCAACATCGCCACGAGGGAGAAGACTATTGAATACCTGCAGGTGCAGTGCGCCACAGCCCTACGGAAAATGGCCAACCCAAAGCTTGCCATCGCCAACAAGCTCACAGCGCTCGACGGCGAGATGAGCGCTGATCGGACGTCGAGTCGACACTTGGACACGATCGGGCTCGACGCTACGAACGACCGCCTAGCTGAGTCGGTCTTTGGAACGTACGACCGCGTACTTCAACAAAATAAGGGCATCTCGATGGAGGCGGCATCAGCAGTGGCGCAGAGCATAAGGGCAAAGAGCTTCGTCACGGGCGGCGTGTACGACTCTCTACCACCAAAGGAGCAGGACGCCCTTTTTGAGCTAGCTCGTCTAACGGTAAAGCCCACTAGCCTCCACTAGCCACTAGCCCTCCCTCTATATAGTAGTATTACTTTTATTTGATTGGGAAGTCGCAGTTCACTCTTAAGAGCTCATAGACATCCCTATTTGGCTAAGTAGGTACGGGATGAGCGAGCAATCGACAAGGCTGACCACGCCGAGCTGGACAAATACATCGCCATGAAGCGCCGCACCAACTCCGAGAACGAGCTCAAAGCCCTGGTGGAGCGCTACGCCATCGCCCTCTCCTTGTACCAACGCTGGGAGACTTGCGGTGTCAACACTGTCACCGAAATGAGATCTTCCCTCGCTAAAATGGCCAAGGATGCGAAAACTTGCGGAGCACACCCTGGCGGGCGATCGGCAGACCCGACGCAGCAGCAGCTCGATTGGCTCCGCGAGCAACTCGAGATGCGCGTGATCGGCCTCGGGTTTGTGCACTTCAAGCTTCAATGGTCGTCAAGCAGCGATGCGACCGTCGGCACGGTGGCGAGCCTATCGGAGATGCTGAAGGAGATGCTCACCGAAGAAAATCAGCGCCGGCGCACCGGCAATCTCCCGAGGAGGGCGGCGGTGTCCGTGATGAAGCGCAAGACTTTCAAAGAGTTGGGCACGCCAACGGTGCAAGCTGCGAGTACGTCGATGACAACCAAAGATCTCGATCCCGAGCAGCTTCTGAAGTTGGCTGAGCGTAAACGCGAGGAGCTAGAGATCGAGGGCGAACTCGATATTACCAGCGACCGGCAACCTGCTAAGCCGCCCAAGCTGAACGACGAGTTTGTCGGGGCGGAGATCGAGATCAATTGGCGTTACTGGACTTTGGACGAGAAGACGGGGAAGCGGAAGGCGATGCTCATTTGGTGCGCGGGTGAGGTCGTGCAGATCGCCAACGGCACCTCAGATAAAGAGAGCCCGCGTTGCCAGAAGATCCTACAAGCAGGAGCGGTGCGCATCCGTTGGCCAGCCGATGCGGACTTCGAAGAGGAAGAAACGTTTTCGTGGTCTGTCTTGACGGAGGGTAATTGGAACCGCAATAAGCACATGGGGTGGCGGTTTAGTCCTGCGGAGCTAGTGAAGCGTGGGATGCAGCCCTCGGTAGCCAACGCGGAATGACTCTCATTGTGTAAGTTTGCCCATAGCTACCCGATTAAGTGCCTAAATTGAACGAAAAAGAGCAAAAACAAAATATTTTTAACGATAGTAAGGAGAAAAAAATATATCACTACTCTTACGTGAAGAGCACGACATTCACGTACGGATTCTCGGACTGCCCGTTTCGAAAGGCGCTCAGAAAGACTGTCGCCGTTCGGCTCAGCTCTACGGAATGGGCCAAGTAGAGGGTTCGCCCCTCTCCTTCTAGCCCGCACTCGACAGGGAGGCCTCCCATCGGTGGTCGGATGAGCATTCCTGGAGGGGCACAGCTCCCCCAGAAGCATCTGCGTCGATCTCGACGGCGTCGGCCGCGCTCGCGACCGCGCAGGGATCCCAGAGTGCCAAGCGCTCTGTTGGGGCTTGCGATGTGAAGGCGGCCAGTGCTGGTGGGGGGTACGGGCGCGCTTGGAGGGGGTAGATCGCGCGTGGTCGATCGTGTTTTGGTTGGTAAAGTGCTCCCAGCCCTCGATATTCAGCATGCGCGATCGCCAATGGCCTCCCTGCGGGGTTGGCTCTTTGGCGCTCACGCGTGCCCACAGCGCCTGCAAAATTCAGGCCGTGGCGCGCGTTATTCGTCGAGATATGGCACAGGCTGGACGCTGCCTTGTTTTGTACATGTATTTGGGGCTGAATTCACCGGTATCGGCGGTTGATTGGCGGTGTGATGTCCCGGCGACTCATTTTTGTACTGCTGGTCCGACGGCCCAACGTGTGTCTGTGTGTATTGCGTTGGGGGTATGTAAAAGAATGTAGATATACGTTCAAATTATGGGCAGCTAGCTCGTGTCTCAACCCCACCATAACCACCGGTACCCAACCAGCAAAAAAAACGCCGGTTGGCGACCATGAGCGGCTTTCAAGCGATCGCCAAAGTGGCAACGCTCAACTGAGCGGGCCCGTCGATTGCACCCGACCAAAAAATGAGATTTTTCGCCCGTCAGAGCGCGCGCGCGCGAAAGAACTAGAAGCTGAGACTTGGAAGGTGCATTCCTACCATCACAACAAAGTGTCCCATGCCATCATAAGGCCAATTGGGCCCAATTCTGAAAAGTCGATTTTTCCCCTCCCCACCCCTACCACTACCACCGCGAAAAAAACACCGCATTGTTCGCTCTCGTACTCGCCACCATGAAACAATTGGCTTCTGAAACTTTGCACAAGCTCTTATCATAGCATGAGACACCCCTCCATGCATTCACATCGACTATTGGGTGCAATTGTGAAAAGTCGATTTTTCCCGTCCCCACATCTACTTACGCCATTGTGGTGCCAGCGCGCATGGCAGGGAGGAGTGAGGGGTAGAAACCTGTTGACGCTCCACACTCATCATCACAGCAAGGGTAACAGAAGGGGGAACGCGCGCAGGACACATCTACTACACGTTCCAAACACACATTTACTTATATCGCACACCCTGCACACCTCAAGACTCAAGAGACGACGAATATGACAGCCCATGATGTGAACGACGAAGGTCCTCTGGTCTGCCTAACACGCGAGCGCACAGTTTGGGCGGGCTGCTCCATCGAGGCGCAGCATGCAGAAGGCGAAACTAACGTGACTGTGCGGGATGGCATTTAGTGCGCGGCCTTGGGGTCATGGAAGTGGAACTTCTTAGCACCAACCATGCCCATGACGATGTCGAAGACGCCGAACTGACCAGCGGTGAGCGTGCCAATCATGATGCAACGGGCAAATAGGCCTTGAGTACAAAGCTTGACAATGCCGGTCTCCGCAGCGATGTTGCCAAGACGCTGGAACATGGAGCCCGTGCCACCAGCTCCCGCCTTGTTGATCTTCGAGAGAAGAGAGTCGGCAGGGTGCGAGATGATGGCAGCGACAACGCCAGCGACGACACCAGACGAAAGCGAAACGCCGAGGTTGCCACCCTTCGACATGGATGAGGAGTCAGTACCAAGTGAGGTGTAGATCTGTTCGGCGGTGGCACCCTGAACAGCGAACTTGGCCATGGTGTATGGAATCTGCTTGAAGAGGATGGGGATAAAGCCCGAGTAGAAGGCACCAATGAAGCCATACTCTGACATGAGCTTGGACGCACACGCGGCCATGCCCGGCGCGTAGTCGGGGTTCGAGACGAGCCGAATGCGGCACGCCTCGTATGGGCAGAGGAAGATGTCAGCAATGAACTCTGCCATGGCTGAAGAGGCGAGGTAGATGTTGTTGCGGTTGTTCCAGGCGGCTTCATCACCAATTTGCTTGGTGATATTGATCTTGAAGAACTCAACGCCACCGAACTTGAACCAGCCCTAAGATGGAGGAAGTGATTCGGGGCGCATGGGTTGGCCAGAGTCTGGCAGAGTCAAAGAAACGAGGACGATGAGTGCAGGGATAGCAAGCAAAAGCTAGCTAATTACGCAAGCTCAGGAGCCCACCTGGATGAAGTAACCCTGTGCGGTAGGCATGAGGCCAGTGAGAAGAGCACCGGCGCCCTCCGCCTCGGAAATCTGCTTGAATCCACCAATGAAGCCCTGGTTGTACTTGGCCGGATCGAGCTGCATGCGAGTCTTCACAACGTCCACCGGGGTGAGGGCGCCGTGGGTTAGACCACAGCAGATGCCACCAGAAAGAGCACCTGGACAAGCGATGGTACAGCTCAGAAGAGTTCGTGGCTGTGGGTGAGGCCACACTGGCCGTTGCGACTATCACACGGAGCCGGAAGTATGCTCAGATCTCACGAGTCGCATGCGGCACGACATGTTGGAGTCAAAAGATTGTGAGAATCCAACAGTTCATCGCGCACAAGGGGCAGAATGCACCTGCGAGGAAGTATGACGCCGGGAATGGACCCTGACCCATCACCTTGCCATCCTCAGCGGGCGACGGCACCATCGAGAGCTTGGCCGCGGCGGCGGACAAGGCGGGCGCCGTGAATGTGGCGGGGGACTCTTTCCTCATCTGTTCAGACGTGCAGCCACCCCTCAAGTCAGCCAGCAAAATAGAGGGTGGCATAGTCTATTGATAGGACCGAGGCTATTGAGAGCCAGGTGTGACCACAAGGCCAATGGTCGCGGTCATAACGAGAGGTGAAAAAGTGCGTCGTGTCCCTCGTGACCCTCAATGCGCTCGCTCAGGCTGCGGCGCTGTATTCACCTTCGAGAAGGCTCCGAAGCCAGAGAGGTAGCTCGTCGAGGCGGCGGAGAGTCCAAGACCAAGGACCATGGCTCTACGGTGGTGGGGCGAGGAGCGGATGAGCATTCGGAGAGGAGTAATCCATACTGCCTACCCGTCCGGAGCCGAGCGTGTGCGTAGCGCGAGAAGGGGGGAGGGAAAGGGGAGAGGGAGGGAGGGAGCGCGTGGGGGCGCACCGCGGAGGCTGTGGGGGGCGGGGGGGCGGAAGAGGGGGGGAATGGGGAGGGGCTGAGAGGCTGAGAGGGGGTGGCAGAGAGAGAGATGGGAGGAAGAGGAGAGAGAGAGAGCACCCCCTCTTCCCCTCTGGGGCCGAGAAGGGAGGGGGGGGATGATGCAGAGGGTAGAGGGTTGTGGACCGGCGGTGACAGGGGAATCGAGCGACAGAGAGAGAGAGAGAGAGAGAGGAGGGTGGGGGGGGGCGGGGAGTGCGAGGCCAGAGTGTTGGCGCAGGGGAGCGGGGGGCGGGGGGCGGGGCGGGGGGGGGGGGGGGGGCGATGCGGCTCGTGGTGCACGCGATCCACACGCCGATGCTCCCTGCCCTCCCCGCCCCCTGCCCCCCCTCATTCTCTCCCCTCCCCTCCGCGCGCTCCCCCCTCTTCCCCCCCCCCCCCCCCAGCAGCGACATCCCCCTTTTAAATCGCTCCAAGTAAAGCCCGACGGCCGCCTCTTCCCTTCTCTTGAAGCTCATCACGCGCGCAACGGACGTTGGACCCACGCACCGCCTTATATCGGTACTCCTAAAACAGTTTGCCCACATCAGTGTAGGAGTATCGATAGGGCACCTGCTTCTAAGGATCCCTGTGTGTAGGAGTACATACCCGGTACTTTATAGCGAGAGTCTGTTTGGTAGGACGGTCAAACACTATTTGAACTTCCAAGGGTGTAAAAATGAAAGAGTGAGAGTGAGGATTGAGGAAAGACACCAAAGCAGGGGTTGTGCGTGAACGTTCAAGTGGTGTTCACGGGCTTCGCGTGAACACCAAAATCCCAAAGTGTTCCAGTTATGTGAACACCTCATCCCCCAAGTGTTCACGGCAACAGTTGTGAACACTTTGTGAACACCTCGTGAACACTTGTGAACACCTGAACACCTCGCATGTGGGGGTCAAGTGTCAAGTGTTCAAGTGTTGCGGACGGCGGCGGGGGGCAGGGGTTGCGGCGCCGTGGCGCCGCAGCGCCACACGCCATGCAGGCGGCGGCGGCCGCTCGCTCCCTACTACTCCCTACTCCCTACTCTTTCTCCCTCCTCCCTGAAACTATCAGTAAAACTGATAGGGTCATGGGGGCCGCGTTCCCCCCTTCCTCCATCGCAGACACCCTCTGGGTGGGCCTGCACACTCACTCTCAGCCCCTGCCTGCTGGCAGGGGCTGAGCTGACATCAATCCTGCCCAGACTCTCACCCAGCGCGCGCCGCGCGCCTCACGCATTCGCATGAACCTGACTCCCATCGTACTGACCCCCCCTCCACCACTGAGACACAGACACTGCGAGTCGCCAGGTGGGCACCCAGGGCCAGCGAGGCCAGCGTGGGAGAGGCAGGGGAGGCCAGGGGCCCAGCCCCAGCCTCCACTGCCCCCTGAGCTGGCCCAGCTGGCCCTCTGGGGGGACCCGAGGGTCCCCTCAGAGGGGGGCCATGGCGCGCGCAGACATCGCACGCCCGTAAGAGAATGAAGAGAACGACGAGAAAAGTACGACAAAAAAATCGACACGATCTGACCCCAGGAAAGGTAAGACTCAAGCCTGTTTACTGTAGGTTTACAGGTCGACACCCGACGCGACAGGCGGACACCGCGAAAGCGCGGCGCCAGACGAGAACGACCCAGGAGGCGGGGGCCGCAGAACAAAAAAGTCAGAATAAGGTAAGCGACGCGCGCGTTTACGTTTGTGCGCAGAGTTAGAACTGAAAGGCCCGCCCCAGCCTGCCCCCCACCCGTCTGGCCCGTCGTAGTGCACGCGGGCCCACCCCCCGTAGGGGGGGTAGCGGAAGCGGGGGTGAGAGTGTGGGGTATAGGCGATGGCGAGTGAGATACCGGAGGGGTGTGAGTCAGTAGCAGCATAGCGGGCACCTTCAAGAATATTTTTTTTCTCCCTCCTCCCTCCTCCTAGGTTCCTCCAAACCCCCAAAACGCTACACATAGCTGTCACAGACCACGGGACCGCGCTGTTGCAGGCGCTTAGACGTTAGACGCTTAGATTCTTCTTACTACTTAGATAAGGCCAGTGTGGCAGTGGGTGGAGAGGGGTCGAGCGGAGCACATGCACATACACACATACACCACGCAAGCACAAACAATAAATAACGCAACACTCAGAGCACACTGTCAAGGTCGCTGATCTCACTATTCTCACCCTCATCCTGCGGTCGCAGCACACTGTTCATCTCAACCGTGGTGCACTCCGCCGGCAGGACCGGGGCAGCCGCCATGTGAGCACGCCGCCCGATGGCGACCATCTCATGAAACTTCTTCAATATAGCCATGACAGGCACCTCTTCGAGAGGCAGGCCCTTTGACGCGCTGTACCACTAGGGGTGGGGACGGGAAAAATCGACTTTTCAAAATTGCACCCAAAACTCCAAGAGAAAGCAAGGAGAGATTCTTCATGATGACAACAAAGCAACTACAAAGTTTTGCGAGTTGATTCTTTCGTGGTCACGAGTACGAAGGTCCGCAATGCGGCGATTTTTTTGGCAGTGGCCAAGGAGTTTTCTTTTAGGTACACACACCCTCATTGCCATGAGCGCCGGGCGCAAAATGTAAGTGCAAGTGCTGCTGACGGCTTCTCAAGTTCAAGCACTTCTCTGAAACTTGACGCCCGACGATAGTCTTGCCCAATGTATGTGGTTCAAGGATAGTATTCGCTCTCACCTTCAGTGATGTTCATCAAGATGAGCTACTTCAAATCCGCTTTGCGGCACTGCGCGGCCCGGCGATGAAAACTGAGCATTAGTTGCGTCCGCACATGCGCGCCCTACCCACCAATGCGGCTCCAAAGTAGGCGCGAAGTGGCCGCCACTTCGGCAAAAGCGCAGGGCGTGGTGCACTCATCCGCTCCGCCAAAAACTACTCAACCTCAAAACAAAGACTAGAAAAAGAAAACAGCAGTAGCATGAGCGGGCGATTGCTCAATGCTCAATGCTCAGCATCTGCTCAAGGCCGCTCGCAACAGAGGCTTGCATCTAGATCAATGAGTTGTGGTACCCACGCACAACATGCTACTCGCATGCGGATAACGACTGCACCCATCACAACCACTACAACGCCACAATCGAGGCAAACATTAATCCCACAGATTCCTAGTAAGTAGCTAGAGCACTAAGGCCTGAACTTGGCCCACTCCGCAGCACCTGCCACTCTCCTTTCAGCTAGCTGTGTGGGGCCACCTTTAACGCCGGCCTAGGAGGTAAGGGAGTGGTGTCATGAGCATAAACGGGGCCGCGCCCACAGCACGACTTGCATCCGCTTACCAGCCAAGTGCCGTGGGCTCTAGCCCGCATCAGCCGCGCGGCCACGGCCATCTAGCTCGAGCCCCTTGCACCAAGCCCGCAAAGCAGATGAGGGAACATGAGTACCGAAGGGGGACCCTTGGTACCTACGTCTGGGGCCGAACTCGGCGGCATTCTAGCACTATGTCGGCTGCTACTGAGATTGATCCCTGCCGAGCCGGCAACACACCCAACCTCCGAGGCAAAAAGAGGGAATGGTGCCGTGGGCACCAATCAGTGCCCACGGCACCACTTGGAGGAGGCAATGCGGGCAACGGCTCCAGCTGCGCTAGCGATCCAGCGCGGTGGTTCTGGCGCCCGCTCTCGCACCAGCCGCGCTGTCAGCACGATATCAAAGCCCCCCTGCAACCTTGCAATCCATGCCTGTGTGACCAAGGGAGGAAATGGTGCCGTGGGTACCAAGCGGGGACCTCGGTGCCCACGGCACCACTCGTAGCAGATGCCACGGCCCCGGCCTTGCAAGCGGTCGGACGCGCCCCTTTGGCACGTCTAGCGTCGCGCACACGGCAAATGCAAATTTCACAGCGCCAGCGCCAACGCCCATCGCGCTTGAATATTTCGCCTGCGGGGCAACAGGAGGGAATGGTGACGTGAGTACCGAGAGGGAGCCTTGGTACCCGCGGCACCACTCACAAGAGGCGCGGGCTACGGATCCGGGCATGACTGGGGCCGATCTCAGCCGCTCCAGACGCCTCAGATCCCACTAGGGAGTGGTGGCCGAGGCGCCTTCCTGGATCTGCGCGGTAACTGAAGGGAATGTGAGTTTCTGTGGAGAGGAACGGCCTGGCGAGCATGCGAAAACGTGTGCATCAGGCAACATCAACATGCATGCTTTGGGTTCGGAGTGAGCGGGCGCGGGCGTGCAAGGTGAGGAAGGCAGCGCACCTGTGTGATCAGTCGCTCCACGCGCGTCGGAGCGCGTCGGGTCACCGAGATTGGCCGCCATGGCCACCTAACGCATGGGGGGTCACGAGGGGTTCAAACGACAACACTCAGGCGCCCACCAGCAGAGCTCGGTTCAGTCGGCGGGCGAACGTGAAGTTCGACCCGCAGAGCCATCTCCTGGCCCAAGCTGGTCGCGCCAGTCGCGAGCGAGCCTGCAACACCCCACCACACGCCCACAAGAGCGTGGTGGAGATCGACCACCTCGAGCGAGGCGGACGCCATCGCTCCGCTCCGCAGACGAGAAGCGGCAGAGGAATTCTTCGCCCCCCCTCACGAAAAAAGTACTCGCTTCCAGGAAGGATGGAAGGGGTTTTCTTTTTCTTCCCCTCCCCACCCCTAGCGGTGGCCAGGGAGTTTTTTTTTGTAGATTTTGGCGCGTTGGAACCACAATGAAGGATGCTAGTGCCCACCAAAGGCCACTTTCGGGGTTGCGGGGCTGGAACCCCATCCTCTCCCGTCCCCAAAGGGCAGACGTGTCAGCACACAACACACGCCCCAGCTATCGAGCCCTTCCTTCCGACAGCTGACATGCCAACGCGCCCACTTGGATAGCCCGGTCACTCACTAGGGGCCACTATCCACTATGGAGGTGCGGAGGGCACCGGCTACAATGGGAGATTGAAGAGCTAAGCAAGCTCCGTAAGGGCTCCGGTAGGATGGATCAGCAAAAAAAACCGGGGTTCTCCGGCGAAATTTTAAAAAAATTACCGAATTTCGGGCCTTCGAAGACGGAGCTCGAAATACAATCGGGCCCCCCTCCGGTATATTTTTGGTGAGACCCTTCATGCGAGGCACAAACATCGAATGATGAGGAAATTTGTGACGCCAACTTACTGGGTCCACAAGGCCCGCTTCTATGCACACTGGACCATGAGCCATACTCGTATTATTGGACTTCAATGTGCACGAAAGTATCACAAAACTCAAGACGCTCACGTGAACCACTAGTCACCGAGGGCTAGAGCGGCTAACTTGGCACCGCGACCGGGCGGGCAGCATGGACTTCTTTGTTCATCCACTTCAACTAGTGACAGAGCATGAAGGCAAATCAAGATCTACTGCCCTAGTGGCTGAGCCAATTGCCCTCTCTACCCTCGCGCACCTTGTCGAAAATCGGCCTTGGCCCCATGCCTCTGTGGTGTTGGTTGTTGTTTTTGAAATTTTTGCCAAGTTGTTCTGTCATATATGATATCATATATGATATCTCAGTATTAGTTGCTCTAGACCTGATACTGAGTGTCATATGACAAGACTAGAGGCTACAATTCAACTAGTTTTACTAGTAATAGTAAAAGTTCGGGCGCGGGAAATACCGGCGCTCCCAGCTCCGAGCCCCTCCCCCCCCCCATGGCCGCCAACCTGATGTGCAGCAACGATGGCGGCGGCGACGACGGCGATGACGAGTGTCACACCGCCGTGGACCGTGGACCGTGGAGTGGGGGCGGCGCCATGTGGAGACGCTCCAGGGGTGCCGCTGTGGGAGCTTGAAATGGTTAGTCATCGAGCAGCAGCATGCAGCATCCGATTCTAAGTACTGGTACTGAGTAAGAAGATTTTTATCATAATGGCGGGTTTATAAGTGTAGATGTTTGGAGCAAGTATCATATGATATCAGATGTATGACATCATACTCAGTTCCATGGCAAGTGTCATATGACGGTATGACGGAACAACTTGGAATTTTTGAGAGGGCTTGTGATTTTGAGGGTGAGGATGTTGCTCTTGGCCGCGCGTGTCACGCGTGGCCGGGACGGGGTAGGTGTATGATTCTCTCGAAGCTGTGCTGCTTGATCCTGTGCTTGCGCAGGAAAGCCTGGCTGCTAGGACATGCAGCTGGTGCTGCATGTCACCAGCAGTAATTTGATGGTGGTCTGGCTGACCGGCCGGGTCTGCGCCTCGTGCTTGCGCACGAGGTCAGTGCCGTGGCTTTGTAGGGGCCCAGCCCGGAGGCTTTCCCTATGGGATGACTGCGCACTGTGGCTCTGGTTGTGTGTGGACTCTGTTGTGTTGGTCTTGCTGTGCTGGCATGTTGTGTGATGTTGTGGTGTGTGCTGTCGGTGTGGCTCTGGGGCTTCGGCTCGGGTCGTGGTTCGCGTGTACCTGGGCTGGCATGGCCCTGGCTGGCGGATGTTGCGGCTGCGTGGCGTCGGCCATCACTTGGTCGGCCAGCGTGGTGAGGTGGGAGGAGAGAGAGGAGAGGAGCGTGGCGCGCTCCATGACCCTATCGTTTTACCGATAGTTAGGAGTGGCGGTGTCAGATGTAAGGCAGAGGTTACCGGTCTAGTAGCAGGTGTCAGCCCTGAAACTTCAGATGTTTTTATTTATGGTTGAATGCATTATTATTCATGATGACTGTGAGACCTGTGTGCTGCAAACGTGCAGCTTGCTTTGTGCTTTGTCGAAATGAAAGCAGGTAAGCAGATGCCAAATGCGACGAGGCGCGAGCACGAGAAGAACACCAGCTCCAGCATTGCACTAAAGAGTTGACTAGCCCAAGTGATGTACTACTACTAGCAAATCCTTGGTTGGTGAGACTAAGAAACGAGCATACGTACTACGCGTGGTAAGGTCCCACCATGGAGCCGTCAGGTGGGGACGTGAGTCTGGACCCGTGCCAGCCTTTGACTGGCAAACCGACATTGTTCGCGGTTCACCGCACGACCCAGGCACGTTAAAAGTAGTAGCGCGTTGTTGCAGATAGCTGATTTAGACCTGGTTCCCTCATATGGTACGGCATTCCTTGCTGCTCGTCCATCTCCCCGTCCCCGTGCCCATCGCTGTCGTCATTCATCATGCTACCGTCGTCATCGTCCTCCCCATCCCTCACATCGTCGTCGCTCATCTCCCCATACTGCCGTTGTATGGGCGTATTGCCACAGGAGATGCGAGCTGAGCGTCCATAGTCCCACCTATCGTTGCTAGTGCCACCCATGCCACCGCCGGCCCCACGCTGTGCGCTGGCAGCCGAGGCGACTTTCCTGTGGCCTGGTGCGCTGCGAGCACTTAGGCTTGCGCGCTCCAAAGCGGCCTTCATGGCAGGCGACAAGCTGTACGCAGGATCGATGCTGTGGGAAGATGTTGGTGTAGCACACGCGTGGGGGGGCGCCACCGCGGGAGCGGGACGATAGACTGCTGCAGCTGGGGGATGGGCTGGGGCAGGGTGAGGTCGGATTACAGGGGCTCTGGCTGCAGTCGACTTGTTCGCGCTGCCACAGAGAGCATCTGCTTTCATGCGTTCGGTGACGAGAGAGAGAAGCGAGTGCTTTTCCAGGGCTGCCTTGTTTGTAGGCTCGTTCGCTAGATTGGCGGCTAGAGAGGCAACGAGCTGGCGAAGTGCAGGTACGTCGGAAAGTCGGCGGAGAAGCTCAAGCAGACGGGTGGCGCGGAAGACCTGCGACACAGAACATCAGGATCAATCGGTGGGGTGGGAAGGGCGAATGAAAGGCGACGGGGATGGGGATAAATAGCGAAGAGGAGCGTTGATCTTCAAAAGCAACTACTAAACGAAAAGCTGTGGTCGCTGCAGAATGGCGAACCTCCTGAGCTGGTGCGATGGAGGCAATGTTGACCAGCGCCGATACAGCTCGTGCGTGGATCTCCGGGTCTGCGCCTATTGATAGCTCGTGGTAAAGAAGAGGGACGATGTGTGCATCTAAAAGGTCCTTGGTATGATCAGGATTGCTTGCTAAATGTTGCAGCAGTGCGCAAATCTGCACAAAGGCAAGGAGGGAACGAGGCGATTCACATGAGTGAGAGCCGTATTGAGCCGTGGATAGAAAGGACGGAGCGCAACCAGATCAAGAACATTGCGGATAGGCGACCCACATCATGAGATTGGCCCCCGCCCACTTCCCAATTCCCTGCGCGCATTGAGCGAGGTCGAAGTGTCTAGATAGTTGTGATGAGCGATGGCGTTGGCCTCACTTTTCTCTTGATGCTCGTTGTCCCTTTGATGAGCTGGGGTACGATCTCAAGAAAATTCTCATCCTCGATGAGAGCTGCGTGGGACTTCGGCGAGATGGAAAGATTTTGGAGCAGCGCTAGGGCTCTCTCGGCGTGCGCCGCGGGGCGATCCGGCTGTCGAATAATTGCCATTGCAACAGCCATTGAGCCCTTGGTGAGGAGATGCTCTCGGCATCTTGTTTGCAGGGCCGCATTGATCACGATAGAAGATGCAGATCCCTGGATCTCCTCATCGTCATGATTGAGCAACTTGATCTGCGCGTCGAGGTTGGTGAAGGCGGGATCAGATCAAGGATTATGCGATGAGCGAGGGAGTGCAGAGTCCTCCTATACACGCCGGCGCAATGACGACTTTTTCCCCCTTGCTCTTTTCAATGTGGTCGAGCGCGTTGGTTCAGCGGAGCGTACGGGGGAGCACTCACCAATCTATCAAAAGCGTTCAGGTGCAAAAGCTCGAGCAACGGCCTGGTTTCCGCCTCGCATCGATCACGCAACCACGCGGCTGCATGTCTCCAGTCGTCAAGCTCTGTGGGTCGTCGCAAATCAGCACGGGCTAAAGTACGCATGGCCGCCATGGTCTGGCGCACGCCGAGCATCTCCTCCGTGCTGCCATCTTGCGCCGCCGCCTCACGAAGTGCTTCCAAAATTCTGGCGAACGATAAGTTCGGGCGTTGGCCCGAGAACTTTGGACGGAAGCTCTCAACGGCCCACGGGGGCCGAGACTGCTGATCCACCTCAGATGTGCTGCTCTCTTTTTGTCCACCTGCTTTTCGGCCACTCCCGCTCTTGCTGCCGCGCCCACTCCCGCTCTTGCTGCCGCGCCCGCCATCTCGGCTCTCGGGATTAGGAGCATCTCCCTTCTTCCGCCCAGGTGCATCCGCGCGATCACCGACACGGCTACCGCCCCCGCCTCGCTCTGATTTGCGGCCGTGTGAGTTCTCCACGCTCCCGTTCGCGCCCTCACTCCTGTACTCACCACCCATTTCTGCCGAGTCGACGGGAGCGGGAGCATTGCACGCCGAGTCGGCTGTAACACGCTTTGTCGAGAGAGGTTGGTGCTCCGTCCTTCTGCGTACCGCGTCCGCGATCGAATCGGTGTCCGGCCGCTCCATGTCTACCCATTCCCACTCATCGTCAATGAGCGAGACCCACTCATTCTGTGAGTCCTCAAACTCGACGAGTATGCCCATCTCCTCGGTGTCAACGTTGATGACACGCCCCTTGAACATGGTTGGCTCGACCGAATCCTCCTCCTCCAGGTAGGCCACGCGAACTTGGCACTGCTCCAGGTGCTGCCACGCGTTTCCCTCGAGCTCGAGGGGCAGCCAGATGTCCTGCGCATGGCACGTGATGAGGCGGGCGTGGAGTCCGCGTCCCTTGGGGTCCTTGCGATCAACGACGGCAAGGTGCCCTACCCGCGAGTCCGCGCCGCCCGTCTGCAACGCCACGCGCACGGCGAGCATCGCGACGCCGCCGCCGCCGCCGCTCCCTCCCCCCCTCGCTCGACCCGCTGCCCTCCCTCTCTCCCCTCTCCCCTCTCCCCTCCCTCCCTTCCCCCTCGCGCGCGCCCCCGCGCCGGTAGCAGAGCCCCCCCCCTCCCCCTCCCTTCCCCTCTCCTCTCCACTTCCCCCCCCTTCCTCTCCTCTCCATACTCTACTCCTCTTCTCTCTCTCCTTTTCCCCTTTTTCTATCTTCTTGTAGCGCTCGCGCGGTCTTTCTCCTCGCAGGTTGGTTCGGTCTCCCGCCCCCTCCCCCCCCCCCCCCCCCTCCCCTTCCCGCGTCCCCCGCCCGCGCGCCCCGCCACGCGCGCGCTCTCTCAGTTTGTCCCCTCTCTCCGTCTCGTTTTAACCCCTCTTCCAGGCCTCTGTGTTTCTCCACTCTTCGAGCCCCCCCCCCGCGCACCCACCGGTCGGTCGAGCCCCCCCCCCCGGCGCGCGATCCCCCCCCCCCCCCCCCCGCGCCTCTCCCCCCGGAAGAGAGAGCGACTGGGGGGGGGCGGCGGGGGGAGAGGGAGAGGGGGGTTCACAACAATGAGGGTGCCCCCGCCATTTTTGTAATGAAGCTAGAAGGGGGCACCCTCATTACAAAAATGACGGACTGTTGAACTGCAAGAGAGAGAGAGGCCAGAAAAGCTAGCTTCACACCCTTTAGGGAGTACACTCCCAGTGCTAATCCCTGATTCTGGCCGGTCGGAATCTTATTCATCGGCATCGGCATCGAGCACCTGATTGATCACTGATCCGTCATCGTCGACAATCGACAACCGACAATGCAACAGGAGCCAGGATGACTTCGCAGGACCGTTCGGTATCTGCAACCATATGCAACGTGCAACGCCGCCCGAGCCAGACATGGGAGAAGCGGATAGTAGATAGTACTACTCTAGTAGGTAGCACTAGGCAGTACAAGTAGGTGGGAAAAAAATAGTCGATAGTCGAACGCGAACTCAACTCTAGGGCGGTCAAACAGCAAACAGGGGCTTTTTAACTGCTAGTAATAAGGGTTGGGCTGCATTTTTTGACCGTGGCGCGATGGCCACTAAAAAACCCCAGGGGAAGGGGGGAGCCACCTGCCAACACCAACACGAACATCTTCGCCAAGAAATGGTGCGATTCGCCCCCCCTCTCGCCCCCTCCGTCACGCGCGCTCACACTCACTCTATCCGTAAAGAGTTTGCGGTCGCGCCCGCGGGTGGATGGGGGGATCGGTTCCTTTATATCTAAGCTGCATTCGGCATTTGATTCCCGCCCGATGCAGCGCCATGTAGGGGTAGGCCGGAATATGTAAGAAAAAGTGCCCAAATATGTTTTGAAAATATGCCGTTTATATGTTATATGTGAGGCTCTAGCCCAAAAATATGTCGAAAATATGTAGATATAGATATGTCGCCGCGGTACGAGCTGTGCGTGCACGCGTGCACGCGCGGCGGCATATGTAAGAAGAAGCGTCCACCGTCCCCCCCCCCCAACATCAGCAATAGTTAGTTACTTGTAGTGAGCCATATTATTGATTATTGCTAACTGTAACTGCACATTATAACGAGCCTCAGCCGGCCGGAGATCATAAACCCCAGCCGGAGACCATAAACAGCTACATTGTCATTGCCAAAGTTGCATTTGTCAATGCGATTGTTAATTGTCTAGGAACAAGTAATGGCACACACACTCACGACTCTCATAAACATAGGGGATAGGCTACTACAGCTGCGTGGCTAGGGGTAGGCAGGAATATCAACATATCGTAAAACATATTTGGGTACGATTTCGCGAAATAAATATGTCGACATATTTGCTACATATTTGGGTGGGCGGGGGCGGGGGGCTCCTACATATTTGGGCGGGGGGGCGGGAGCGGGGGGGCGGGAGCGGGGGGGGCGAGCGATCGCGCGGGGGGGGGGGGGGGAGTACGAGGCAAAGGGATGCCAGGTGTTGGGCGAGGCGAGGCTGGCCCGCTTGCCCCCCTCGCCGCTGCCCCATACGGCCGCTCGGGCCCGCCCGCGCGCGCGCGGGGCGCATCCGTTTCTCACATCCCCTCCCTCCCACGCTTAAGGTGCCATCAAGCGTCGTCGCTCGGGCCGCATCTCGTTGCCGCTGAACAGCGGGGCACGCACGCCGCCCGAGGGCGTCTGCAACGAGGCCACGACCTGCGACAACGAGTACAAGGATCGCGAGGAAAGCGAGAACGAGGGAGCGGAGGGCGAAGGCATCGACCCCTCCTACGAGTCGGAGGGCAGCGACATCTCGCTCAGCCTGAAGGTTGGGCAGCGTGTGGAGCACGAGACCCTCGGCGCGTGCATAATCTCGGCCATGGGCACAGGGACGCTACACGGCGCGGACAAGTTGGAGGTGGAGTACTACTCAATCATCGACAAGAAGAAGAAGAAGAAGTGGGTCACGAAGGCCCTGATAGTCGCCCATGTACGTTGCAGGGAGGGGGCAGGATAAGAGGACGGGGTGCCCTACTCACGACGCTCCCCGCTCTCCCCCTTTGCGTAGATTGATGACAAAGCCCTCTCAGAGGACGATGAGATGATGGATGAGGAGGTGGGAGAGGCAGACGTGGAAGCAAACGTCGATCAGGCGCCTCCACTCATGGCATCGTTCGAGCGCGATCGCAGAGTGCAAAAGAAGCCCCCACCACCGACAGGGGTGCGGCGCACTTCCATCCGCAAAACGAAGGAACCGGTGAGGGTTACCGCGTTGGACCGAGTGAACAAAAATCGAGGTGAGTGCCTAGAGGCGACGAACGGCCGCCTATTTTGTCGTGCTTGCGCGAATGAGCTTTCCATCACCTACAGCAATTTCATGGTTCACATCAAATCTGGTAAGTACAAGAAGAATGTGGCATCGTATATGGATGGAGCGCGAGCGCAAGAAGAGCGAGGTGACCGATTTTATCACCGACTACTTCGCCAGCCACCCTGAGGAGATGGGAAGCTGCATGGCTCCGGAGACGCTGCATTTCAGGTGGTTTGTCGTCGAGGCGTTCTTGCACGGCGGGATACCCTTAACTAAGGTGGATGAATTGCGCAAGGTGTTTGAGCTCGCAGGTCACCCACTTACAGATAGCTCGCACCTCAAGGAGTTCATCCCAAAGATCTTGCACAGAGAGGTAGCCCAGGTGAAGGAGGCCACCAAGGAGGTTCAGACGGATCCTCGCCGAGGAGCCGGAGCTGATGGTGCAGCCCCCTGCTATCAGGCGGCGCGGCGGCCGTGTCAGCAACGACGGCAATGATAGCAGTGACAACGAGGAAGAGGGGAGCGATATTGAGGAGGTGGAGGAATGCAGCGATGAGGCCAGCGAGGCCAGCGAGGCTAGTAAGACAGAGGAGGAAGATTTGCAGACTAACACCGCTCGCTCGAGCAGGCCCAACGCCGCTCGCGGCGTAGCGGGTTGCGGCGGCGACGGGCACAGCGCCGCGGGTCGCGGCGGCGGTCATAATAGTGGTCGCCGCAGCGGTCGCCGCAGCGGCGACGGGAGTGGCGGCGGGAGCTGTCGCGGCGGCGGGAGCTGTCGCGGCGGCGGGATCTGTGGCGGCGGTGGGCCTGCTGCTATGTGCCATTGTAGCGATGAGGATAGCTCCGACTCCGGTGCGATGATCCGCACTCAGGAAGTGGAAATCGCGCTACGCCGGGGAGAGCAAGCCGAGAATGATCGGGCAAAGCGGGCGAGGACGCGTGCGGCTCGGCTGGCTGCGCGTGAGGAGCGACGCGGCAGCCGCGAGCAAGGATCGGAGAAGCGCCGGCGCTCCGCACGCTCCTAGTGCCCCAGCGCGTTCACTTTCGTGGTGGTGTGCGGCGGCTCCGGCGCAGCGGGAACGTAGAACGTAGCTAGCTAGCATGGCGGCGGTAGTAAGTCGGTTGTAGGTGGTTGTGTCGGCCTGGGCTTGCTGTAGTTGATTGAAGTCTTGCAGCTGGTGCTTTCTAGTACCCAGATTAGCGAATGGACGGTGTTTCCCACTTCTTGACATTGTCGATGCCATTGTGCACTTTGCGCCCGTTCCGAGATCATAAAATGTGGTTTATAATCTCCGGCTGAGGCTCGTTCTCCATAGTTCAAACTATAACAATAGTTTTTTGACTGTTACAACATCTTAGTTGGTACGTACTAATGCAGTGTTGAGAACGAGGGACGAGAACGGGAACGAGAACGAGAACGAGAGCGACGAACGAAGAACGACAGACGACAGACAGACGGATAGACTCCGACGGCCGACGGGCTGACTACACACTACACGGCACCACACTCACATCAACACTCTCCACACTTACGTATCTTTATCACGGAACGCAAAGGGACTTGTTGACAGACCGAACAAGGAAGAGAATGCCGACAAGAGAGCGACGGGGCGACGGACGATCCGACAGGGCGACAGTTACGCACAGGAATAAGAAAGGAATCTTTCGAAAACCCTTAGGTGAATTGATGAAGACCGAAGTAAAACAGCGCCACGATATAATCCAACGGCCAACACCTGAGGGGGGATCAGGGTCACAAGGGGGTGGTTCCTTGCACCGGCGATACGCGATACCTGAACACTCGACTTAACCCCAAAACGCTAGGAGCACGCAAGGAGGTAAGCCAGGAAGGCAGGCGAGGGGCAAAGCAGGCGACAAGGGAGGCGACAAAGGAGGCGAGGGCGATGAGGGCGAATGTAGGATGATGCGACGGTGACTAGCCTACAAGGAGGGGACATAAAAACGCAAACGACTTCTAAAACAAAAAGGTCGATCGCGGATGCGACACTCATGGGCACCACCGCGATACCCTATTGCCCCGGCAAGCTACCCCATTCAACAAAAGCCTGCGTGACACCTCAGTATCAGTATTGGAACGGAGGTAGTATACAGTTTTTATTACTACTTACTACATACGCTACTGCAATACTTGTTTGTACTTAGTAGTATTAGCCTTATTAGGCCCTAGCCGGCACCGGCATTCTAGTACAGTACTTGCTTGCCGCAATTTGCGAACGGCACGCGCACAATACACATCACATCATCTCTTTCCACACGCACAGCACCGATACCGATACGCATGTCACACGCCGCATCCCATGCTGCCGGCCTATAGCAAATTTCAACAGCATCAAAAGGAAGGAACTTGTCCTTGAGGTGACGTGTGCCATCCCGCCATCTACACAAATCTTACACCCAGACTACGCCACAACCGGCACAGCATCCCCAACGCTGAGATGGGTATGGAGACGCGATTTTTTCGTGAGAAGATTGGCGCACGGTACTTGGTACGCCCCGGCTGACGTGCTAAGGTGTGCGGCACTTATGAACGGCCAACACTTGAGGTTTCATCCTGCCATGATGTCGGCATGAGGCAAGGTCTGGTACTGGGGTATGGCGCTGAATGCGCTTTGCGGATATCAGGAAGACATCCCATCCAAGACCAGTAAGCACGCGCCCGATCATGCTGGTGCGTTCAGGCGCTCCGCAGGCCGTAGATCGAATACCGGATCGCGGCTTGCGTGCTCCGCTGCACGCCTTTTGGCATAGAGGCGCACCCGCAGGCCAAAATGATGCCACTCGCCGTGGGATACACGGCGGTAGCTGACGGACTCAATCCATTCCCACGGCCCTTCACTACTTGGAGCCTGCAGTTGGATTCTAAGCTTTTCATGTTGAGGTGAAAGGCCCAGACAGGTTATTCCGTCCTTTTGCCGCTTAGACCAGGGCCCGGTTGTTGCGACGGCGACGTACAATGAGTGTGCCGACCATTACCCCGGCCACCGCGCCAATCACAGCCCCAGCGGCACCGAACCCATGAATCATATGCATAACAGAGGGCGGTACCTCAGATGTCAGTTTCAGATGACCGATGCACATCTCAGGGGGCTGTCCGAGGCAAGCACATTCAAGAATCTCTTGGTAGTATGAGGTGGGGAGGGCATGACGATGCGCAATTTGGGCAGCATATGCTCGGAAGCACTCAGGTTGCTCCTTGCGCGCTGCACAGCGCTCATCATGTGTAGCGAAGTCAGGGCATGGGGGCAGCGGCGGCGGCGGCGGCGGGCGATTGAGGGGGCAGCAGAAGTCGGTACACATGTCGGAGGTAGCGCCCCGATAGAAGGTTGGGTCCGCCACAAATCCTGGGGGACATGTGAAGAAGCATCGGTGGTCTTCATAGCATCCGGTACCCTCATATGGCGGTGGTGGGGAAACGTGAGCGTCCGGACAGCAGAAGGTCTTGCAAGAACCAGATCGCAAGCCACCGGACTTGCCTCCCGGGTACTTCTCCGGGTGATATCTGCGGGCACGAGTTGGGAGACAGGGGAGGGGGCAGCATGAGTACTAGCAGATGATTGCAGTGACCATAAGAACACACGGCCGTGCATGCACTCCATCTGGAGCTGATGGGACCATCACAATAAGCAATAAAGCTCAAACGTTGAGCCGTGCTGCTCATCACCCGGAAGGACAGTCGAAAAAGCAGTGCGAATCCTCAAAGCAACCTTCATACACGCCCGTGTAGTACTTCATGTGGTCTCCGGGCGTAACTTCATCATACTTCACCACATCGCCGGGTTGAGGCACATACTCCTCTTTCTCAGCTGGTACATCAGCGATTCCGGTGATGTACGCGGCGGCCGACTTCTCAGGCGCGTACGCGTCCGCAACCACCGCGGCAGAAGCGGCGATGTCAGCGGACATTGCGACAGAATTGGCTTTGACGGCAGTTGAGAGGGCCTGGGAGAGTTGCTTGTTAGCCTCGGCCGCCTTTGCGTCGGCCGCGTCGGCCTCTGCGGCTGTGATTGCCGCGGCGTGTTCGGACGACGCCGAGCGCGCCACCGGCCCAGCGCTCGCCAGAGCGGAGAGGAGGGCCAAAGTCAGCGCCGCCAGCATCGCCTTGGGTGATGAGAGACGCAGTTAGCAGGAAGAGAAAAAAGAAGAGGGACTACATGACCGAACAGAATTCCGGGTTCGACACCCGAGAATAAAAGAGAGAAAGGAAGAGAAAGGAACGAAACAAGGCACTCGCGCGCGACGAGGAGAGAGAAGAGAGTGAAGAAGAACTTGAGGATGAACATTGGGAGAGCGCAGATCGAGAGAGAAGAGAGAGAATGAGGGACGCCGCATGAGAGGGGTGTAGCACACAATCTGTGTGGAAGGAGTCATCTTGTTCTCTGTTCTCCTTCTTTTGCAGCTGCCCCTCCTCGAGGAGAAAGAGCGCGTCTACTGTGTTTAGACTTGTCGCGCCCCCCTCCCCCCCCAGGACACTCTCCGTCTCATTGGTTGCTGCCGCCCATTCTCAATTTCTCTCTTTTACATCTTCTTCCTCCTCTCCCTCTCCCCCTCTCTCCCCCCCTTCTCTCCTTCCCTCTCTCGCTCTCGCCCCCCCCCCCCCCCTCCTCCTCCTCCCTCCCTCCCTCCCTCCCTCCCTCCTCTCTCTCTCTCTCTCTCTCTCTCTCTCTCTCTCTCTCTCTCTCTCTCTCTCTCTCTCTCTCTCTCTCTCTCTCTCCCCCCCCCCCCCCCCCCGCCCCCCCTCTCTATGCCCTCTCTCCCCCCCCCCCCCCCCATCTATGCTCTCTCTCTCTCTCTCTCTCTCTCTCACACACACACACACACACACACACACACACACCCCTCTGCTCTCTCTCTCTGTGTCCCACTGACCGCCGTCGTCGTCCCACCAGGCTTCCCCTTCCCTCGCGTGCGCGCGCAGGAGTACAAAAAAACCCCTCGCGGCTGGGGGAGCGCGGCGCCGCGGTGGATGCTGATCCGGCGGCCGCTCTTCTCTCTGGCCTCACGTCGCCTCGCGGCCGCCGTCACGGTCTCCCTGTTGCCTCAGGTGCTACTCACCAGCCACGCTGGCATACACATGAGTGCAGCTTCCGGTAAACTGCTCTCTGCCGCCGAGGCCACAGCCATCGATCAGGAACTCTTCAAATCGTTTAGCGTCGACAGCTTGATGGAGCTCGCTGGCCTCAGCGTCGCTGCTGCTGTGGCAGATGCCTATCCCATGAGCACACACTCGCGAGTGCTCGTGGTGTGTGGCCCCGGCAACAACGGAGGAGATGGGCTAGTCGCGGCCCGCCACCTCTGGCATTTTGGGTACAGCGTAACAGTTGTTTTCCCAAAACGGTCGCCAAAGCCGCTCTTTGTGAATCTTGCCAGTCAGATGCAGGCGCTTGGAATCCCGCTGCTAGATCAGATGCCCACACAGCTGGAAGGCGATTTCGACGTGATGATCGATTCCATCTTTGGCTTCTCCTTCAAGACGGGCGGCCTCCGTGCACCTTTTGATAGTATCATCCCACAAATGAAATCCTCACGTCTCCCACTCGTTTCCGTCGATGTCCCATCGGGCTGGGATGTGGACAACGGCCCAATTGATGATGACAAAGACCTCCAACCCGACGTTCTCGTCTCACTGACTGGGCCAAAACGATGCGCGGCTAAATTTACGGGAAGCCGACATTACCTTGGAGGCAGATTCGTGCCCCCGTCGATTTTGGAAGAGTTTGGTTTTTCGCAGCCCGCTTTCCGTGGAACTGAGCAAGTTGTCAGACTTTCGTAGGCATGACGGATGCCGATGCACGGTTGCCGCATTGAAGCGCCCCGAACATAAGGGTGCTGGTCGTGTGGGATTTTCACACTTTGTGCTGAGCTCTTTAGGAGAATTTTTGACCATGGCCCGAACCACCTCATCAAACCCAATGACCCGATAGGCACCGTCGCACCGCATGATGATGAGAAGCAAACTTTCCTCACAGAGTTGCGCTAGCCGCTGCTTGTGATGAGAGCACCTGCTTATAGCCGGTGCTCCGAGGAAGGGGCCATGCTAATCTGAGTGCTTCATGTGGGCGTTGGCCAGCATGGTGGACACCCCACCAAGGAGGTAATTCCATACCATACCACGTACTCCAATTTTCTAAGTCATAGAAGGATCGCCCCTCTCCATACCTCGTCCAAAAGGGGGGATTCCTTGGGTGCGACCTATGGCAGACTCCCCCTCTCCACGGAGCGTTCCCGCGGCGGCCGCGGAGATTTCGAGTCCGCCGCGCTTTACTTGAGCCAATAGCCAAAAACAACCATGGCAAGTGCAGCCACGGTAGGGGCTGACAAGAGTTGCCGGCAACTTTTGTAGCAACTTTGGGGTGTTTGAGCGTGCGAGCAACTCGCAGCATCTTTAAGGGTCACGGGCAACATCGAGCAACTCGAGCAACTTACCGAGCAACTTTACTACTTTTTACCCCTTAGTTATTAGTTAGAACTTAGAGACTTAGAGGGGGGGGGGCGCGGCGCAAGTGCGGGGGGGGGGGGGAGCGCAAGTGGGTACTTGCTCGGCACTTGCACGACTGCGCGACTGCGTTTATGTGAAAGAACGAGGTCGAGTTGCTAATGAAAGAGAGAGCAGATGTCGTTTCACAGCACCCCCCCACACCCCACAGCCCTTCTCTCTCTCCTCGCTCCTCGCTCCTCGCCGACAACCCAGTATCATGTCCTTCCGTATCGTCGACTACGGCGAGAGCGAGAGCAGCGACATGGATGACGCGCTTCCGTCCATTCTCCATTCTCCTCTCCACCACCGCTGGCAGCGGGCACTCGGTGCGGTGGCACGTGGCGGACGAGCACGACAAGGTCCAATGTATGTTTGGTTCTCTGCAGACCACTGGTCTTGCCGATCAAATGCAAGCCGCACTCATGTTGTAGTACAATGATCGTGATGTGTGCTAACTAAGTACTAAGTACTAAGTGCTTGAAGCTTGAAGTACTAACTCACTAACTAACTACTAACTAACTCAACGCCATACACTAACACAACTACTAGTGACTAGTGCATGAAGTTTGGCACGGGATGGTGCGACACGGACCCCACCCGACCCCACGGCGAACACGTACGTGCGGCTCGCGCGCTGCGAAACTCCGAGCAACTGCGAGCAACTTGCGAGCAACTTTGCCCCCTTTCCAAGCAACTCGGAGCAACTTTTTGGAGCAATTTTGAGGGTCTGAGCGAGCAACTCTTGTCAGCCCCTAAGCCACGGGCGCGACGAGCAGGGGTGGACCCATCGCTCTCCCTGTGGCGCGTCGCCCTGCACGACGTGGCCATGGCCTCTCTTAGGGCCCCCAGATGGCTGGCGGGGGCAGTATAAGTAGAGGCCATGTCGCATGTCGCATCCGCGATCGACCTTTTTGTTTTACAAGTTGTCTGCGTTTCTATGTCCCCTCCTTGTAGGCTAGTCACTAGTCACCGTCGTAGGATCCTACGTTCGCCCATTCGCCCTCTTTGCCCCCGCCTCCTTTGTCGCCTCCCTTGTCGCCTGCTTACTCCTCACCTGTCACCTGGCTTACCTCCTTGCGTGCTCTCGTCGTCGGAGAAAAGATCCCGATTCCTCTTTCGCGATGGCCTACTCTACTACCGCTCCTCAGAAGCGGAAGAGGCTCCTCTTCGTTTATACATTCCAGAGTCCCTTCGTGACACGTACCTCCGCGCCTACCATGACCACCTTGGTCACCCGGGTGCGACAAGGATGCGCCAACCTTTACAGCCACGAAGGCTGCCGTGAATCATCAGTTTGTGCGGAGATTGGATCGTCGTCGCTCGACTGGCGACCTCTACGGCCTCAGCAGCATCCTCGCAGTTTGTCGCTGCAGCACTCCAGCAACCCCGGCCCCCCCCTGCGTTGTTTTTACCCGAAAGGGGTTTTCCCCCAGCGTGGACTCGAGGAGAGGACGTGCTGGGGTGCGCGGGGCCGGTCGGTGCGTGCACCGGGGGGAGGACAAATATCGAGGGGAGGGGGCAGTGCCCCCACCCCCCGATATCACTCGGACACCTGGCTCGTCAGGCATGGCGGGATTCCGGGACTGAAACGTTATGTCCAATTAGCTAGTGGGGTTGGCTAGGATATAACATTATTTATTATTATTATTGCTATGCCGCTCAAAAACCTTGGGGGCAAGGGGGGGTGGTCTGAGCGCCCGCTTCTTCGCTTCTCTTTCGATCTAGCAGATTATGGAGTGTGCACGCACTACTACATACTATGCTACTCTGCCAACCTAACGATAGTTGTATAGTTTCTAGGTGCGTGGCGCGGCCTGCAAGCGCAACTCACAATCGTAACTGTAACAGTCTGTTAAACAGTGCTCAGTGCAGCCGGGAACTGAGTATTTTGAAAAATATATAATATGTATAGATGACAATGAGCCTGTTTTCCTTGCCCCCTGCCCGATACAGGGAGCAAGAAAAATAGGTGGTGGGGTGCCCAGTGGTATGCCAGCGCAGGCGATCACACCACAACACGGACACCTTCCGCACCGCGGCGTGTTCCGCACTGTCGATGATCACACCACCCCGCTGGCTGCCATGCGGGTGCATCCCCTGGGAGGAGTTGGAGAAGAGACAGCAAAGCAAATGGGGTGACAATGCTCTCACACAATGACTGGCAGCATGGGGGACGTCACTCGAAAGAGTGGCACCGAACCCCAAACGGTTGTGGAGATGGACTGTTCCCAGGATCCGGGTAAGGCTCCTGAGACTCCATCCTTGGCAACCCACGCGTCCGTAGGCGGCCTATCGACTTGGGTAGCGGGTGAAGATACTTGGGAAGGCTTGGGCACGGGTGCAGTGGTGACGGGGTCCGCGCGCGGCGGCGAGGGCGAATTTTGCGGTGCAGAGGGTGGTGATGGGTCCATAGGAACAGATTGAATCAATCTCTAGTGGGTGATTTCTAGCGAGAGACCACACACAAGGCAGTAGGGGCTCAAGGGTACGAGGGGTCACGGTACGGCTTCGATCGCAGAGCGCTGCGACGGCTGCTGGGTGCGTACGAAGACACGCCACACCACTTTCTAACATAAACAAGGGCAACACGTAATAAACACGGGAGCGAATGCCACGGTGGGTGAACAGAGAGAGCAAAGAAGGAACCAATTGGCCAGAAGAGAACTCGTCGTCTCGTCGTCCTAGAGAAGGATTGCACACAGAAAAGGCGCGAAAGGGATTCATCCATGCTTAGTGAAGATCCTACAAGATTCATCGGCGAATAGCGTCTCAACGCAAGCACAGCGGCGTGCACTTTACCTATAGCTTTTCGTAGCTTAGCCATGGAGTAGCTGGTAGACTTAAAAAGTCTAGAAGCTTACAGAGGTGTTAGACTTACAGAGTCTTAGATGCTTGAGGTTCTTGAGGGTGTACTTTAGCAAGCAAGATGCTCGCTACTTCCTTGGTCTTCATCGACACGTGCTTACTACTCCCTTGATCTCCATGCCTGGATGATCAGTCCAGAGCTAGAGCATATTATTCATATTCCGAGTAGAAAGAAGTCTGTAGAAGCTGCTTGGCCACGTGGGTACAATGGTAGACCAACATTGAATGAAGTGTAGTGATTGATAGAAGCGTGGAGACGTCGTAGACGTAGAGATAGACATAAGAACGAAGATTGATGATTTACCATCGCGGTTATAACGGTAGAGCGGAAAATAGCGAAATAGCCTGCAGAGGCTCGCGAATGCGACACCCCCCGACTAAGATCGAAACATCCCCTGATGTTGAGCGGTCGGACGGACGGTACGTTCGATAACCCTATCATCGAGAGAAGTGGGGCGTTGCGCGTTGCGGCTCCTCACATTTGTGTGCCACATGGCGACAAAGCGACAGCGGTGACGGTGGCGGAGAGCAAGCGTCCAATCGGTAGCGTTTTCTCATAGCAACAATCGAAGATCGAGCAATATTTCATAGCACATCGGTAGGCGAGGCCTTTTGAATTCTATCGGGGATTCGAACAGTTACGCGAGTTCCGAGACATTTGGCACAGAATATCGGAGATCGGAGATCGGATATCGGAGGATCGGAGACTTCAAGAATCGGATGCATTCGTAATCAAAATATCGGACTGCGAAGTAGCGTTATCGAAACGAGAGATCGAGCCAGCGATGATGTTACCCTAGGAGACATTCCCAGGCATCGACATCGAGTACTAGGAGTTGTCGCGACCAACTCTAGTAGAATCGAGGTACCATAACATGTATTGCGACATCGTGGTGAATTTGAATTTGAACCCTCGGATCCGATGTTAGGTTAGTCAAACTTGGCAACCTCACGCGGCGGTTGTAGTTTGACTCACCCTACCCCACCCTTTGTTTCTCCCTTTTACAGGAGTTTTGCTAACCTGAGTGTTGCGTTGGGTCAGACGCAGGTAGGGGCAATTTCACCGACGACATATTCGAGATTCGAGACATCGTGCGTGCAGCTGACTAGGGACGCCTCTCTAGTCAGAGTCCTCGGCGGCGCGAGCCTTCGAGCGCGTGCGCGACGACGGCAAATCAGGGCATTAAGCAGGGTACACATAATTGCGAGCACGACAAACACAACTCAGCCAGAAATCGAACAGCGACAGGTGAATCGAGAGAAACGAGCAAGCCAAAGGAAGAATCAACGAGAATCGAGACCGCGATGACCAACCAACTCGGACTAAATCTAGACCATCGAGAACGCATCAAAACAGACTTCAAACAACGAGCGACGGCCATCAAAGCCTCAAACAAACTTGTGACGAAAAACCGCTCCCACGCGGTGACCATGAGCGCATGGCCAAACAAGTGATGGCTCCCCCTCAGAGAGCACATCATATCATATTAAAGGACTCGAACTCGAAACTCGAAATCGAAATGGAGCAACGGAAACGAAAGAAAGGGATGGGAGCGCGCAAATCGAGAGAAAGAATGAATGAAGACCGACGAACGACGAACGAAGAATGAGGGCTGCCTCGACACGCGCGCGGCGATCAAGACAAAGATCAAGGGGCAGATCAAGAGCGGGCCACATACCCAAGTCAACTCCCTAGGCAAGGCTTACTTCAAGCGATCAACAGACGCTCAAGTGCAAGGGGCACACAAAATGGCAGAATGGAGAGGTGTGCGCAGTGCTTGTATTAACTTGCTGCTGCCCGTCGAATGTTAGTGCGATGAGGATGGGATCGTCCTTGGTACCGAGAGCCGAGAGCCCACCCATGGTTGAGTCCTTGCTTTGCTCCATGGCCATGCTGATGGTGTGGCCGAGATTCTCCACCTCACATCCTCGCCCGTCATCGTGTGCTCGGGTCGCCCCCTCGTGGCTGACGATCTTGTCGAGCGCCTCCCTCATCGGCGCGATCGGGACAAGATCGACAAGTTTGATGTTGGAGCCCTGCATGATGGTGTGCCTGTGCCTCTCCTCTCCCTCCTCGGTCAAAGTTACGTCCCACATGAAGATGTCGTTCATCCAACGCAAGACATTCCAGGAGAGCCCGGAGCACAAGCGCAGCAAGTTCCACTTCTCGACGGAAAACACGCCGCGCAGGTGCTCGTTCACTTCTTCGAGCACCTCCTCCTTGACCTTCTTCCTCAGGGACTCGAACATGCCACAATTTGGTAACATTGCCAGGCCCTCGCTTAGCCGTTTGCCATTGATGCCACGCAACTTGAACAACGCGCGGAAGCACAGCTCCGGGAGGTCGTCCGGATGCGTCCATCGAGCCATCATGGTCGCCAAGATGGTCGCCTCCTTATCCCACATCGATGGCGACGCGAGCGCTGCTACCTTGCCAGCCCGCATCTCCGCCGCCGCTGCAAGAACTGCGCAGCGGCGACGCTGCGACTCAAATTGTGAGCGCACATGCTTGCGGTGCTTCTCGAGTTGCCGCACCCGGCCTTCAGCCTCCTCAAGTAGGCCCTTCAGCCGCGCGACCTCGGCCCAAGCCTCGCTCTCGCCACAGCCCCTCATCTCCCAACAAGAGAGGCTGGCCCTCCTACCGCTACCGGCTGCCGATGCCGATGCGCCCCAAAACTGCTCTCAATGTGGAGATCAGGTGCGGAGAGAGACACACCTCACATGAGAGATGAAAAGAAGGTGTTTACTATGAAAGAAGAGTGGAGGGAGAGACTCACGGGAGTGCTGAGCTTCGTGGCAAAGGGGGACCCCCACCCTTTCCCCTCCGTGGATCCTTGGTGGGTCCAAGAAAATTTTATTTTTCCTTAATAAAAGGGCTCCAAAACCTTGATATACCAGATGCGATGCCCTTAGCCAAAACCCATCGACCTCCACCTTATGATGAGATAAATGTTCTTCCCCTCACACATGAAAGATTGCAGTCGCCGTCGCTCTCCTTTTTTAGCTGCTGGTTGGGAGCGGAGGAGAGGCTGCGGCCGAGAAGGCGAAAGCCGGAGGAGGGACCTATGTTTTGTTTTTGGGGGCGGTGGCTGGCAGACCCCCCCTTTTTGCCACAGTGAAAAAAAGAGAAGAAAAATATTCCCTACTGTATTTGGAGACTGTATTTCACTATATTTCTACGAAGGCCAAATACAGACTGTATTTACTGTATTTGCACACTCCCCCACTGTATTTCCCATCTAGCGTCTCAACCTAGGCGACGAGAGTGAGCCAGAGGCGCGCGTGGCCATGAATGACCTCGGCTGCGCCGGTCACGCCGGCCAGCGCGGCCCGGTTCGCTTGGTTCACTCGCACGCCAGCCCGTGGCGAGCGGGGGCTCCTGGGCGCCATCTCGACGATGGCAGCCGGCGCCGAGTGATCCAGAGCGTTCAGTTTTTTTTTGACAAAGCAAAAAATTAGATAAATTTTTGCGGCCGTTTCCCCCATAACGCACGCGACTGTCGGCAAGGGGGGTCAAGACTCAGGAGCCTTATGACCATCTCCACAAGTCGTCGCCAAAATTGCCGATCCGCAGCGCCAGTATTGGCGCTCCCAGCCGGCAGTAGCAGTAGGGAGTGCATGGCACTACTCTTTTGGCTTTTGGCTTTTGGCTTTTGGCTTTTGGCTTTGGGGGGGGGGGGGACGGGGCGCGGGTGTAAAGCTTACTAAAGGTCCACGATGGCTGAGAACGTCTCGCAATGTTCGCGTCATCACGAGATCGGGGGATTACGCTGGAGGGACGAGCCGCCGGACCCCCGCGCCCGCCCCGCGCCCGCGCCCGCCCCGCCCCCCCCGCCCCCCGCCCCCCCTTCTCCCAGTTTGCTACGCTTCCCACCGCTGATGGATCTGCGACGGCGGCGCCTCGCCGACGGCTGCGGGCGGGCGGCGCGGGGGGGGACGACGAGGACTCGAAAAAGGGTCGACTCGCCAGAGATTCTCAGATTCTCACCCCCGTCCCAAGAGCTTTCCCCCCCCCCCCCCCCCCGCCCCTCTCCCCCCCCCGCCCCTCTCCCCCCCCCCCCCCCCCCCCCCGCGCTTCCCCCCCCCCCCCCCCACTCGGACACTCTCCCCAGGCGCGCGCCACCCACTCGCCACGAGCTTGCCAGCGCACCTTCTCTCATCCACTGCGCTCCCTTCTCCGCCCGCTCCCCCTCCTCCCCCGCCCTCCCCTCTCGCCCGGTCCTTGCCAACATGGCTGTGAGCGGGCCTCCGCTAGAGACACCTGATGGTGGCGGAACTGCTGACGGCGGCTACGGTTTTGAGGGCAGCACTGCACAGCGGATAGTCGCTGCTGACGCTGCGGAGCGGGAGACGCGGCAGTGCATTCGGGCGCTGGTGGCTTGCATTCGTCAGGCTTATGACAATGGGACAGCTGACAGTGAGCAAGTGGCGCTGCTCAAGCAGTTGGTGAGCGTGCTCTCAATGTCTCCAGCAGATCTCGCTGCTCGAACCCCCTCGGAGCGAGAGCGGCTGCTATCGATTCGGAGGAGCGCTTTAGAAAAGATGTCTGCGGCCAAGACAATGTTCGTAGGAACGCGCACATCTCTTTCCTCTTCTCTTGGCGCCAGCGGAAGCGTATCCGGATTGATGCCTATGCGCATACCTACTCATGAGAGTATTAGTGATGAACGGGCCGCTCACCTCGAGCTCGCCGCGACATCCAACGGGCCGCATTCAGCGCCATCCACTTTTTTACGGGAACCGACACCTGGGAGCATGGCGCCGCCCTTGGTCTACCTACGTAAGGTGCCAAGATCTGATCCTGCGAACATGCTTAGCTCGTGCTAGCACGCTCCAATCATACTCTACCTCCTCCTATTGGCAAAGGACGTGCCCACATGGTCAGCTGTACGCCTTGGTGAGACAAACACGCTGTACTTGTATGCATCTTGACTCGACGAAATGACGACATGTAAGGGCTTTGCTGCTCATATCTCATGATGTTCAGCATGGTGTCAACTATTCACAAGGAATGGAGATCGTATGCCTCGTTACGCCTTTGCGCACGACGATAACTCCCTCTCTTTTCATGCTTGACTTGATCTATTACTGACTACTTGTGAGAACTGCATGCGATGTTGATGGCATTCCGTTCATGCTGCTGCGCACTTGCACTTGAACGTGTGGGTGGTAGGATATTTTGTAGTTGTATTTTGGACTTACTGGGCCAGCTGAGTTTATACTTGGTTCGCATGGGGGAGGGCACGCTCCCACTCCCGGCTCCCACTGCTGCGGGGAGGGAACCGCGCGTGCCCCCGCCTCGGCATTTGGCACTTGGCAGGCAGAGGCAGAGGCCTCGCTTGCAGAGGGGCTTAGGCCTAGACACACCTGCCCCGACCCTCCCCGAGGGCTGGGTCAAGATCGCACACCCGGTAGCCCGGTCACTCACTAGGGGGGTGCGGAGGGCACCATCTGTAATGGGCAAACGAAGGCCTAAATAAGAATAAGAAATAAGCTCCCTATAGCTATAGCCTATAGGCTATAGGTTCTGGTATGGGAGATCAGAAAAAAAAACCGGGGGGGCCTTCCGGCAAAATTTTCGAAAAATACCCGATTTTAGGCCTCTGAAGGCCGTGCGGAAATATATTTCAGGCCCCCCTCCGGTATTATTTTACCGATGGCCGATGGCCTTCATGCGCGCCTCTCGCAGCAAAACACGGAACCATGGGCATCGGCAGCTGACCCGGACCAAAGATCCTGGTTCTGTTCTATACGCACAGCAATATATTTTCACTGTGTTTTCATGGAATTGAACGTTGTCACGGATGGTTTTGCGTGGTGTGCACTAAGGCGTGGAACTAGATACCCAGATATCTAGATATCTATACCTATCTAGGGCGATTTTTCACTATTTCTATAGCGCCAATGCCCAATGCACTATCTATATCTAGGTGGATAGCAATCGGCCGAAGGCTAGATATCTAGTAGATAATTACCATATTAGCGCACCTACATAGACTTACAGAGCAGGCAGCGCGCTCGTGCGTACAATAGCTACAGCATGGCCCCACCGACATGCTATACCAAGCACGGGCACTCTATCACTCATAATTGACAGATGCTATCAGAGCGTGTTCAATCAAGGGTCTCGTCACTCTGAGACGCATTGAGGTCATCATGTAGCTTGCCGGCCTTGGAGAACATGCGCTCAACGCCCGCCGAGCTAGCCGGGCGACCTAAGTATTGTCGAGCCATCTTCGCTAAAGTGGGCAGCCCCGCTGGCCGCCCGGTCGCAGGATTTGCTGGGAGGCCATGATCGCGCGCCTTCCATCTTCCACCCAAGCTGCCGTCGTGTTGTGATCGCAGCTGCTCCGGTTGTGCCGCTCCGCTGGACCCGCGAGCTGGCTTGTGTTGTCGGGTTGTCGGGCGGGACGGATGGATGGCTCGGCCAAGCAGGCGGTGCTGCCGCCATGCGGCTCGCGCCACATGGCCCAAGCCGAGCATCCTGCTTCGTTCGGCGCGGTTTCGCGCTCGGCAGGGGGGAGAAAGAAAGGGGGAGGGGGGGGCTCCACCTGCCTTGCGGCTTGCGGCTCGTCTCCTCGTGCTCTACCTAGGGGCTGGGTGTGGTAGGTTTCTAGGTTTCCAGTGGCGGACGGTGTGTACCGGTCCCCAATGGCTTATCACTCTCCTTCCTTTTTCGTCGCCATCGGGCTACCGGTTAATTCGTTTTTCTTCCTTGCGCCGGAGCGCACGCGTCTGGAATCCGAAGCCGGAGTCGAGACGGACGAACAGCACGAGAAAACGCAGCAGGGTGAAACAGCGGAGGGAGCATGTTCGAGCGACAGCGACAACAACGTGCCCAGCCTCTGAAAATGGGCCCCCCGCTGGAGTGCACTTCATGCGTTCAGCGCGGGGCTGTTCTGTTGCTGCTGCACTTCCGTTGCTGCGCTTCCCATGTCCGCATGAGTGAATGAATCAGCTTGAGGATCTTGTTTTGAATAGAACGGGTGTGTGCGCGCGGGCTTCGATGTGCGCGCGCGGGCTCCGCAGCTGTATGTGGCGTCGATGCCGCAGTTGCAGTTGGAGTGAAGGTGTGTGCGTGCAGTGCAGGTGCCTGCTTATTTTTCCCGATAACATGGGTGGGCTGTGCCCCACCACTTGATCAATTTTGGCTCTCAACTTGCAATCCCACGCGAGCACGATCAACAGCCACCTTGGAGGGCTACTGGCCGCCCAGCGCGCCCCGTTCACCGTGTCTTCACCTGCACCTGCAGTTCCTGCACTCTCACCTTCACCTGCACCTTCACTGAAGAAAAAACTTCGGACCAGCACCTTCCCAGTTGGAAAAATTTTTTATTGGGTGTGTATGTCTAGGCAACTCACGAGGCTTAGAAAGTAAATACAAGAGGAGAGGACGGAGGGAGATCCGTGACAAACAGTTTGACCGGCCTACATCACCATCACCGCGCATTAATTAGTGTAAATGCTAAATGCGCCGACCGCGCAGCGCGCAAAGCGCGCTTTACCGCAGCAACCGCAAACTTCTACACGGCAAAGCCTATAACTTCGCACTTCCTTCTCCACATCTTTTATTTTTTCTAAGTATTCTCAGCCCCACCTAGCCGAAGTCTGAATCTGACGCAAGCAATCATACAATAAGCGCCTAGTTGTATGCAGCAAGATGGCAACAAGACAACAGAGGAACAACTACCATCCCCAACAGCCATACGACAATCTACAACGTTGGAAGATCCGCATTCAGGCCACTGACGGCAATGAGGAATTGCTGAAGTGCTCTCTGCCGATGTGAGGAATATCGCTCGGCGGCGCCATCTCTAGGGCAGCTTGCTGCAGTACGATGGCTAGTCTCGCTTTTTCTCGCCGGCACCTTGTTCCTTTCCGTCATTGTCGCCAAATGAAGCCTCCATCCATGAAACCATCGCATAGTTGAAGGTCCACCAGCCAAGCAGCGGTAGCAACCCGGCCGTCTGTGTTTCCGGGCTTGATAGGACAGCGAAAAGTGCGCATTGAGACAGGGTGCCGCCAACATACTGGGGATGGCGATAGCCGAGATTGAAGGGGAATCCCGTCACCCAAGGAACTTGTGCGCCAAGCTTGAAGCCGTAATACACCCCATTTTTGCCAATGGCCTTGTAAATGCCGGCGTTGAGGGTCTGACCCGCCAGGAGTAGCAACATACCTACGACGACGCGCGGGGTATCTTTCGCAAACGCGATTACCACGGGCTTCAGCACAGCATAGATGGTGGGGGCGTCGGTGAGATCTCCGCCAAGAATGTGTGCCGCCCAACCCAGTAGAACCAATTGCTGGATGAGCTTGAAGCTGAGGACGAGCGTTTGAAAGACAGCGATGGGATCCGAGCCTAGAAGACTCAGTGGCATGCGCCTGCATCCCGCGATGAAGCCTTGTGTTCGGAACCAGACTAGAGCGTAGACCACGTAGCTGCTGGAGACCCCAAGAGCAGCCAGAGCAAACGGCACGGTGGGCACTTGTGAGACGGAGACATGAGCTAGGTGGCCGCACGCGCGGATCGCGGCGAGGTACAGCGACAGACCGCCTACCAGGCTCGTCAGATCTTGCGCCGAGAACCACATGCTGCCGGCAGGACGCTCGCAGGCGAGACGTGCGCACCTCCGCTTGTCGCGCGGGACAACTGCTCGGGGCGCACGGGGGGGTGGGTGGGGGGAGGGGCTCCAGAAAAAAAAGAATTCTCAAATTACAAGAAGTGGAATGAAATAGAAAATGAAAATAGTGTCGGGCACTTTTAAGCCTAGATATCCTACAAGGGAAACACAGGAACAGCGTGTTTCTACCAGGGGCAAAAACAGCCGTGTTTCGATGTGTTTGGGCGAGGGACGCGCAGCGCCGCGAGCACATCCGAAAGCAGCGCGCGGCGCGCAGCGCCGCGAGCAGCCACACTCCGCTCTCCACTCTCACTCTCCACACACACTCCACACACACAAACAAGAGAGAGAGAGCTCAAACCCACAATACCAATACCAATACCATCCATGCACGCACCACACATCACACAGCACACAGCACACACCTACACCTACACCTACACCTACCTTACTCACACCCACCAAACGCCACAAATAGTTTCCAGGCAAACATAGAGATGGAGACACAATAATCTGTCATCAACGCATCAGTTGCTTAATGATATGCTCACTTGGAGCAGTAGACTCATCTGCCGCCCAATCGTCTTCTGCATCACTATCGTCGTCGCTCTCCCACCCCTCCAACGCCGCGCGTTGCGAGCCTCCGAACCTCCGTCTCTCTCTTCGTCCCTAGCACTCGATGGTAGACACAGTCAGACCCGACTTCTACTATGATCTTTCAGACATATTCCCGCAAGCAACAACCAACGACTCTTTCACGGCCGCGTCAGCTGCCGGCTCGATCGAACGGCCCTCTGCCTACGAGCCAGTACAACTAAGTTTATACTTAGTTCGCCCATGGGGGGGCACGAGCCCCCCTCTCTCTCCACTCCTCCCCTGCCATGGGGGAGGAACCACCCACTCTCCTGGCACGCCTGATGGCTTGCCAGGAGCACACTGCCATGCTGACCCATTCCTCTCCCCACAAGCACGCCTGACTCGCCCGCCCTGGCCTGTCGTGGCCAGCCCATCCCTCTGACCAGCCCCTCCTCCCCCTGGGCCCCCCTGTTCAGGACCCCCCAGCCAGCTCCAGTGGACCCGCAGGGGCTCGGAGCGCCAGCGAGGGAGAGGCAGGAGGGGCCAGGGCCATGCCCCAGCCTCACCTGCCCCCTGAGCTGCGCTCCCAGGCCCCTGCTGGCCATTTGGGGACCTGAAGAGGGGCCGCAGGCGCGCGCCATGGGCCCCCGCCGCAGGGAAGAGAGGAGGAAAAGGGAAGAGGGAGGGGAGGGGGGAGCGGCAGCTCCCCCCTCCGGCAGAAACGTGTCTTCTCGCCCCGTTTGGGTAAGAGAAGACGGGGGCGCCAGAGCCAGGAGGGAAGGGCCGCGGCTCGCCGCGGCCACTCGCTCTAGCGAGGGAGATTAGCGCTTCTGGGCTCCTATCTCACGAGTGCCCCCCCCCCCCGCGTTGCTTTTACCCGAAAGGGGTTTTCCCCCAGCGTGGACTCGAGGAGAGGACGCGCTGGGGTGCGCGGGGCCGGTGCATGCACTGGGGGGAGGACAAATATCGAGGGGAGGGGGCAATGCCCCCACCCCCCGGTATCACTCGGACACCTGGCCCGTCAGGCATGGCGGGATTCCGGGACTGAGACGTTATGTCCAATTAGCTAGTGGGGTTGGCTAGGATATAACATTGATTATTATATTTGCCTACGAGCCAGTAGTCATCGCGTGTTCGACAGAAAAGGCCCCCTCTTTGTTTTGGTACACAGAGAATTCCCGCTCAACTTGCGATACCCTCGACACAACCTCAGGCGTGTGAAAGTTTATCGCGCTGGATGCCAGGAAGCAGCCAGGGCGGCAACAAAAAGCAGGAGGGTCATGACAGACAGTGAGAGAGACAGTGGTACAGGGGTGAGGGAGGTCAGAACCTGGGACACCTGGGGGCACTGGGGAACTCAAGATACCCCTGGGGCACGGTGATTCTACAACGATCACACACGCACAAACCCTTACATATACCCCACCACGGTTCTTTGGATAATACTCTGAGACAAACAGGAAGGCGTGCGAGGGAACAAAGAAGGAATCAAGGATTTAGGGAATCGGCGAGTATTGCCTTAGTATGAGCCGATGAAGCGTCGTGAGTGTTGATGAAGGTGAGATTCCTTAGGTGCACTAAGTCGATCTAGAGTGAGCTGAGATCCCCAAGATGAAGGCGAGGTCTAGAAGTCGATGTGCAAATGACTCGGGAACCCCAAGAACTCGATGTGCATCGACTGCAGATGATAATGTAGAGAAGAGTCCAGAAGGTGGTGCACATGATGAAAGAGGCTGATGACTTGATGAAAAGGAATCTGGCAGACAAAGTTATCGGTAAAGCCGATTCTATCGGTAAGGACCAATGGGTTGTGTTGGCAGATGACGGCACTCTGTGATAAAGTTGTATTCTTGCCCAGCCTTTTCAGGGTTAGTAGAGGCCAGAATTGCGTCACGCAGACACATGCGATCAAATATCTCAGAGAGTCCAGTCATTGTTGCACAACTAAGTTTATACTTAGTTCGCCCATGGGGGGGCACGAGCCCCCCCCTCCCCCCTCTCTCCACTCCTCCCCTGCCATGGGGGAGGAACCACCCACTCTCCTGGCATGCCCGGGAAAAAGCACCGGGGGGGGGGGGAGGAACTCTCGTCAACAAAGAGGAACGGCCCTTACCAGCTCGCGCCGTGGGCGATTCTCGAGAAATAAGTGGCCGCGACTCGAGTAACCTGTGCCACTCCTAGGGTACTCTCCTCGACCTTGGGTCACTTCCTTCTCTCTCCCTCCTGTCGCCAGCCGCCCCCTACCCGTTTGCTAACGCAAACAGGGCCTGTTTCTCACCGCACTCCGTCGGGGGGGGTGCAAAATCCCCCCTCTCCCTCTCTCCACTCTCACCCCGCGTCGTCCCTGTGGCGCGTCGCCATGCGCGCGCCCTGGCCTGCTCTCAGAGGTCCTGTGGGGGCTCCCAGAGGGCCAGCAGGGCAGCTCAGGGGGCAGTGGAGGCTGGGGCTCAGCCCCTGGCCCCCCCTGCCTCTCCCACGCTTGCCACGCTGGTCATGGGAGCCTCTCAGAGGCCCCTGTATGCCTGGCGACCAGGGACAGGGGGGGAGTCAGCTCGAGGGCAGGCCCAATGCGGGCGTGGGAGTGCGGCTCGCGGCCCGCGCCCACTGGGGGTCTGGGCTGTCTTGTTGAGTGCCCTGCCCCTGCCAAAGGGCAGGGGCTGGGGTTGAATGTACGGGCCCACCCCGGGGGGTGTCCGCGATGGAGAGAGGGGGGCGCGAGGCCCCCATTGACCCCCACTTATAAAAGTAGGTTGAGTGTGTAAAGGGAGTAAATGTTTTGGGGTATAGGCGATGGCATGAGTCGGTACCGTGAGTGCGTGGTCTTTATAGCTAGCGGTAGTAGCCTGAATCTTCAGATTTTTTTTTTGGTGTCACTGGGGTGAGTCCCTCCCATACCGTCTCCTGTGGTGCTCCTGTCCTCCTTCCTAGGGGTCCAAATCTGCTCAATGCTTGTCACACTGTTTTGCTGCGACATTCCCCCATGGGGGTCATGTCTGAGATGGTGCCGGGCCAGCCCCTCGTGCCGGAGCACGAGGGCGGTATCGCGGCTGTGTAGGGTCCCAGCCCGGGGGCCTTCCCTAGTGGAGCGTCCCTCTGGTATGGGTATGGTGTGGCTGGTGTGGCTGTGGGATGTGATGTGGGTGTGCTGCATGCTGGCTGCTGCCAGCATGCGGGCTGTGGGCTCGCCGTTCTCGGTGGTGCGCGGGCGTGGCCCGCTGGCTCCTGTGCCCACCTGGTTGGGGGGGTCATGCCCTGTCGCGGTCGCTTCGGCGAGCCAGCGGCGTGTCCATCATTGCTTCATCCATTGCGGCGAGGGGCGAGGGCGGCGGCAGCGAGGGCGGGAGGCGGCGCGCGCTCCATGACCCTATCACTTTACTGATAGTTGTGAACTAAGTAAAAACTTAGTTGATCTATGATGCTCGTAGTAGCAGCACACTCGCACGGGGGCCTGCGAGCGGGACGTGAAGAGCATGACCACAACTAAATGTACGCATAGCTTACCAACTAGTTAGGACCCGGGCTTCCAGTACAACGCGGGCGTGTGCAGATGTGTCAAACAGCCGATTCTAGAGGCTATTAGCATCAGGTCGTTGGGTCAAACAAGTTCTGCACGCCCTTGCACATCGCGATGTTGCGGCTTTTGCCGCCGGTATCCCCTGCTCCGCAGCCACATCTTTTGAGAAAGCCCATGGCAAAGAAGGCTGAGCCAGTGAACAGCCATGCCGAAGAACAGCACACCAAACGCGAGGTACGGGAGAATCAGGTACAGAGCCGCTGGGTTGTGTCTCGGAGTAACCGTATCCCACATGTCGGTAATGAGAGGCATCACCACGAGCAATACTAGTACTAATGCCAGCAACCATGCACCAAAGGTTGCACCCGGCATCATCATGATGAGGGGCAGGAGTCCGTCGCAGATCTCGGAGCGCGCACAGCCTCGCAGGAGGCTGATGACGAGCACCAGGAGCGCGAATGCAAGGATTTCTTTGCCCAAGTTATGAACCAGGTGTACACTGGATCCTGGGGGTGCTGACATGTCGTACACAGCGAGCACGCAACACCCAACCAGAAAGGCGGCAAACAACGAGAGACTGAGGAGGAAGGCGACGAAGAATGGCATGTTGCCTTCTCCGATATCATTTCCAACAAAATCGCAGAAGTGGTCGAAGCCACGAACGTAGCGGTTCGAGTCCTGACAATAGGAGTACTGCTCCCCAGGGTGTGCATAGCCAATTTCACGTCCAGCAATGACATTCGGCTGGGGCATGGGTGCAACACCGGGATTTGTGTTGGAGACCAGGAAGAAGAATATCATGCATGCGCCAAAAAGAACTAGCGCCACCTTGGTCAGTGTGTCGCCGTGCTCCTCCTCAAGACCTGGCGCGACGAGGAAGAAGAAGACGGAAGGGAGGACGAGGAGGACAACCCATGCATTGATGCAGACGCAATTGCACGAGCCGTAGCCGAGGGCGCCGTACTCCTCATTCCAGTAGGCGCCAGGGACGGCTTCGGCTCTTGAGCTGCTCGCCACCGCGGGCGGCGGCGTGTGCGGCTCGGAGGCCATGCCGGGCGGGCGGCGCAAGGCGGTCGCGCCCGGTGGTGGCGGCGGCGGCGGGGGGCGGTGGGCAGAGGAGGCGGTGCATGACGAAGAGAGAGGAGAGAGAGAGAGAAAGAGAAAAGAAAGAGAGAGACGTAGAGTGCTTTCTCAGAGAGAGAGAGAGAGAGAGAGAAGAAGGAGAGGTGAGGAGGATGTCGGGTGTACACTTACAAAATCTCATGATAAAAGTGGTTGAGAATTTATGAGTGAGTTTGAGGAGGAGCATGCATGACGGAGGAGGAGGAGGAGAGGAGAGAGGGTACAAGTAATAGGGGAGGTATGTGTGGTGGAGGAGTGGCTTTTCCCTTTTTCGCGCTCCTCCGAAGAGAGAAGGAAGAAAATAGGAGAAGAGGAGGGAGATTTCAGGCGGCGAGAGGAGGGCTTGAGGAGAGTGAATAGGCCCTCTCTTCTACCTTTTTTCTCTTCTCCAGCGCACTTCACTAGATATGTGAAATCTGAAAACATTATCAACATCTCCCCATCAATCTCCTCTTCTCAGAGATAGCCAGCCATACGAAAAGCTCGGCAGAGAGAGCAGGGAGGAGGAGAGGTGGTGCGTGGGTGTGGCGGGACGGAGACGAGAGGGAAAGAGGAGAGAGACAGACGAGTCTCTCTCGTCGGTCTGGGCGAGCTTGCGGGAGCCGCAGGGGAGAGGGGGGGAGAGGGAGGGAGGGAGAAAGACAGGAAGAGGGAGGGAGGAGTACAGGGAGAGGGTGAGTGGGAGGAGAAGGGCAACGGACCGCAGCCGGCAGAGAGCGTGTGTGTTCACCTCCCTCCGGTGAGCCAGGGAAAGAACCCTGCCGCTTAGCCATGCCAGCGCCCATGCTGCTGCTGCTCGGAGCGGCGGCAATTCAGCGAGGTGGATGGCTCTCGCATGGCACGGGATCGCGCATGCTGCCACAGCTTGCTCGATGCGCTCGAGCCACGTGCACTACACCCGTTGCGCTGGAGGGCCAGCAGGTTGAGCAAGCGCATGCGCAACCTCCCGATGAGATGGCGGGCGCGCCGTCTGCAACAGCAGAAATCTTGAGCTTTGCAATTCCAGTGCTCGGAGCGTGCCTCGCGGAGCCGCTGCTTTCGATGATTGATACCCTCTGCATCGGCCGTCTTTCGCACGGTGGTGCGAGCGCCGCACTGGCTGCTCTTGGAGTTAATGCCGCCATCTTCAACGTGGTGACATGCTCCACTGCCTTCTTATGCACAGCTTCCACTGCGGTCATAGGATCCCTCCCTGCCGAGGCCGAGCATGCATCCAACGACACAGGCGACGGCTCCGCGCCCGCATTGCAGCCTTTGGTGCACTCAAATCAAGTATCCCGTGCGTTTGCCGACGGGATGCTCCTCGCCGTGCTCCTTGGACTGATGATTGGCACAATCACACAAATGGCATGCGGCCCTCTTTTTGCTCGCTTCTACCATCTTCAGCGTGGCACGGCCGTCTACGGCCTCGCCACTAGCTATTTGCGCATCCGCGCATTGGCAGCGCCGGCCGCAACTGCCACGCTCGTGGGTGCGGGTATCGCGTTTGGCCTTGGAGACTCGCGCACACCTCTCTTTGCGGTTCTCGCTGCAATGATCATCAACTTAGCGGGCGACATTTTCCTCGTGCCGCGCTTTGGGCTCGTTGGGGCTGCCATTGCAACTGCGAGCGCGACATGGGCAGGTGCCATCACCCTGAGTTCAATTCTTGCTCGACGGCTGCGCCCGGTTTGGCGCCGTCCACAACCAAAAGGCATCGAGCCCTTCTTGCGGTGAGCTGGTCCAGTGCGTCCCTCACACTTGGCCTCCTAGTTGTCGGCGATACAAGCCCAGCTATTCGGTGTCCCCTCAGGTTCTCTGCGGTCCTTCTTGCGGGGACGACACTAGCTTCAGTTGCATATGCATGCACCACCTCGGTGGTTGCAGCGAGTGGATCGCTGACCCAAGTGAGAGACCCGCACTATCCTATTACTAAAGAGACGCCCATCTTAGTGCTCCAGAGGTCGAGGAGCTACTTTCCTTTGATGATGGATGCTCGCCGACTTGACTGCCCATTGTTGGCAATGTCCTCAGATTGCTGCGCATCAAGTCGCGCTCCAAGGATGGTGGTTGCTTTCATTTGCATCTGTACCACTCTCACTCGCTGGCCAAAGCCTCCTACCACCTCTCCTACGCTCCGCACCCGCTCGGGCGTGGTCGATGTGCCAAGCGCTTTTATTGCTCGGTGCCGCCGCCAGTGTCCCGCTTGCCTTGGTCAACTTTTTGCTATGCACTCGTCTTACCTCCGTTTTTGTGAGCGATGCGGCAGTAGCAGCGCAGTTACGGTCCATCGCGGTGCCGGCTACGTTTGCGCAGCTGGGAATCAACGTGGCCACCGCACTAGACGGAGCATTCATAGGATGTGGACGGCTGGGACACTATCTTGGTGTGATGGCAGCTGCGAGCGGCGCCCTTGGAGTGGTTTTTGCGGGGGCGCTCGTGGCCGGTCATGCCGGGCTGCGCAGTGCATGGGTTGCCTTGGCTCTCTTCTCGTGCCTCCGTTGTGTAGCTCACCTCGTCGGGTTACGAGGACTTAAGAACTAGCACACGTAGAACAAATGAAGCGCCTGAGGAGATTAATCGATCGTTAGGAGCGAGCCCAATCTCCTCGGCCTTCCTCCGCAATGATGCAGGTGGGTCGTTTTGGTGTTGCACGCCCTCGTGCATCGCCCACAAGACTTTGTGCATTGGTACGCTCAGTAATGATCTGTCTGCTGTCTGTGAAGCTGTGACTGTGAGGATTAGGCAGATGAGGATGAGGCTATATGAAAAAAATCTTGAAGGTGTCCGCTAAGCTACTAGGTTCCACCCCGTCTAACTAAGGGTCCCCGCCGCCGACGCCCTCATCACTCATCCCGATCACACTCTCCTTCCCCTTCCCGCCCCCCCCCTCATGCCTACATCCTACATCTTGTGTCCCTTTGATGTTGGGGGGTCGGCCCATGTCCCATGTGCACTACTTTGGGCCTGGCGCGCGGGGGGGGGGGGGGGGGGGCGGTCTGGACAGGCCTTGTGCGATTGTGGGTGTCGGCGTGACCGAGGTCACCACAATGTGAGGGCCCAGCTAAGCGCTAAGCGGCTCCCTATGGCCTATGGAGGTCGCGTTCGCGTTCCGTCGAATATGGGACAGACTCAATTTGAGCCATCAAATGTCCATAGTCCAACTAACTTTATAGTTGGTCGCCATGGAGCGCGCCGCCGCTCCCCACCTCTCCTTCGGGTCCCCCGCCGCGGGCGCCCCCCCAGCGCACCCATGGAGCTGTCGCGCTGTCGCTGGCGCTGGCGAAGCGACCGTGTGACCGCGTCCGCCCGCAGAGGCCGAGCAGGTGAGCGCGATCTCGGTCGCGCTGCACGGCCCGTGGCCCCGGCCACACCAGCCACAGCAGCCATGCTGGCCCTCCTCATGGTGGGCCACAAGCTGTGGAGGACAGAGAGCCAGCACCACCCAAGACGAACCACCCAACCATCAGACATGCCTTATGGCAGAGGCCTCTCCCACCCTGGGGACGGCCGCGCTGCCCCGGCAGCGCGGCCCGAGACCGGGTGGCCCTTATGGGCACAAATCCACAACATCAACAGCAAAACGCACAATGACACTGACCCACCAACACCTCAACACAAGACAACACAGAAGGCTGGGGTTGAATAATGTACGGGCCCACCCCAGGGGGTGTCCGCGATGGAGAGAGGGGGGCGCGAGGCCCCCATTGACCCCCACTTATAAAAGTAGGTTGTGGCAGGGGAGGAGTGGAGAGGGGGGGGGGGCTCGTGCCAGAGCCCCATTTCAGGTGCCGTTGATGTTGAAAGACGCGATTGTGATCGGCCCTTCACCTGGGTATCCGAGCGAGGAGTCGAAGGTCAGCGCATAGCGTATGGTAAAGTTGGGGCTGTAGTGTTGAGTGGTGGTGGCGGCGCACTTGTGGAGGTAGAGGCACCCCTGGCCTAGCATGCAGACGCCCCCCTTGGGGCGTTTGGCGAGCGGAATGCCCTCCGAGCGAGGGAAGGCGCATGGCACCAGGCATTGGCCTTCTGCCCACGCCTTCTCGTAGTTATGGGAGCGGTTGCACCGCTTTCCCTTCACGTTCATTGGGCACTTGCCCAGCGGAAAACGGGTGCATGCTCCGAGGGCGTCCGGGTTAATGGTGTCGTGCAGCGTCTTTTTCGCCGGAGCCAGCTGGCGTTGTTGTTCGCGGAGGAGGCGCGCCTCGCGCTCCTCTTCACACGAACAGATGCGCAGTGGGGGACTGAACGCCGCGGCGTACCCTTTAAAGAATCCTTTGCATCCTTTGGGTCCGGCATGGACGTTTAGCTCCTTGATGTCGCCGCCCAGTTCCTTGCAGTTGCGGATGGCGTAGTCCAAAGGGTAAGGGTTACCCTTGATGTTGAGTAAAATCTTGCGCGGAAAATCGAAGGATGCGAAGGAGCCCGTTTTTGGCGCGACGTACAGGTGGTAGACCTCTTTCTTTCCTTGCGTGACGATGATGCCCTCGGGGGTGACCACTTTGGTGCGCTCTTGGTTGCCTTGCAGGTATATGAAGCCCTGATTCTCGACCGCTTTCGACAGTGAGTTGATGGTGATGTGGTCCTTCATTTCGAATTTGTAATTGCGTACTACTAGGTGCGCCGAGACGTCTTGGAATGCGGTCGCTAGGGACCGTGAGGACGCCTGGGGCAACTCGAGCGCCTTGTCGTTTAGGGTCTTGTACTTGATGTTGATGGGGGCCGGGATGCCGATCATCTGGAAGCTTGTGACGTTTTTGAATGTGGCGCGGAATTGGTTGGCGCAGTCCGCTGTGACGAGAATTTCCCACGGGCCGGAGGCGCTCTTGGAGATGAATTCCGGCTCGAGGTCGACGCCTTCGAGCCTATTGAGGTGTGCTACAATGGCGCCGAAGACTACTTCGTCCTTGACTTTGGCTTCCTTGTCCGTGGCTTCGAACACGATAACGATTTTCGACATGATCTCGAATTCAGGGGGCTCCATTTCTTGGGAGTCCTCCATGTTGAGTGCGACCTGTGCGGTGTTGTGGAAGGGTTGGTTAGTGCTGCAAGGGTGATTGGGATGACTGTGGCGTGCTGCGCTGCAGCGCTGTCGTGTCGTTTTCGTATGCGCGCGTGCGCCCATGAGGGCTGTGTGTTGTATCTTGTTGTTGTCCTTTGGGGCTGTTGAGTGTTGTGCAGTTCCTGTCAAGGGGTGCACCCTCGACCTGCTGGTTCCTTCTCGCTTGTAGAGGGTGGGGGTGAGGCCTGGTGGCCCATTCGTGACAGGCTTGTAGGCCGCGCTGGATGTACGGCCCTTGGGCCTGTGCTCAGTGCATACAGTGATGCTTACAGAGCTCAGGCCCACACTGGGGTGTGATGGGTTGTCTTGTCGGGTCAGGGTCTCGTGCTTTCGCACGAGGCCTGAGCCGCGACTTTGTAGGGGCCCAGCCCGAGGGCTTTCCCTATGGGAGGAGTGCTGTCGGCTCCCAGACCCACTTTGGGGCTGGTTACTGGCGGCTGGAGGGGGTGGCTTGTCTGTGTGGCCATGGTGGCCATGCTGGCACTGGTGGTGTGGGGCTTGCGGGAGGCGGCACGGGCCGTGGCTCGTGCTCACCTGTTCAGGCTTGGGTGATCCTCGCGCGCGCTTCTGTGGCGCGGCCGTGGTCGCGGCCCGTTCGGCCGGCGCGGCGGGGGTGGCGGCAGGGGAGGAGGGGAGCGGCGCGCGCTCCATGACCCTATCAGTTTACTGATAGTTGAGTGTCGTGATAGTGATAGTACCGGGCTAGTGGGAGTAGTGATATCAACGCTCAGTTGTTTTATTATTATTTGACCTTTCCTCGCTTCCTCGCCGAGTGGTGCAGCGTTCCCTAACCCTAACGGGAAGCAACGAGCAACTTGGCGAATGCCTCCCCCCCCTCCGTCACGCGCGCTCACGCTATACCCTTAATTACAGAATTTGCGATCGCGCCCGCGGGGGTACCAACCAAATGAAGGCAAACGACCTAATACACAGAAAGCGTTTACTTACGCTTGTCTGCCACAAGAATACCCAACAACAGGTCTGCCCCAGCCCCAGCCCGCCCCTTGCGCCTGGCCCGACGTAGTGCACGCCCCCCCCCCCCCCCCCCCCGATACCGTAGACAAAGGAATGAAGGATGAAGGGGGTAGCGGGGTAGTGTAATAAAGGGAGTGATTGTTCTGGAGTATAGGCGATGGCGTGAGTCGGTACCGTGAGTGCGTGGTCCTTTATAGCTAGCGGTAGTAGCCTGAATCTTCAGATGTTTTTTATTGGGCATCGCGCCACGGTCAAAAAATGCAGCCCAGCCCTTACTCATGCTTAAAATGCACCTGTTTGACCGCCATAGTATAGCCTATAGACTGTTGTTTTCCTTCATGTCAAGCTTCTCATGTATCTCAGTTATGGAAAGAGGTTGGTAATCACAACAAACACATGCACGTAGCGTTCACAACGAACCCACGCGGACTCACCCTCTACATTTCCGATTGTCCATTGCGAAAGGGAGGACGGTTGTGGTGGTGCGCGCACAAGACCTCAAAGCTTCAAAGCATTTAGATAGACGGCATGGCTAATGAGGTAGCAGGTCATGGCCTGCTATGGCATCGTTGCTGTCGACAGCGGTGGTACGCTTCCCGTTGCCAGAATGGGCGCAATCCCCTGCCGCCTCAAATTAGTGGAAAGCGCCTGGCCTCAAAAATCCTCATCGAGAACGAGGTTGCCGATTTGCGGCATCGCCTCTGGCATCTCACGCTTCTTGGAGTCAAGCAACGCAATCACGGAATCGGGTGATGTCGCTGAGGGCGAAGCAACCTTGGGAGTCGGTGCCTTATCCTGGAAAATGATGTCGAAGTTGATGGTGTTGGGATCACCAGTGTGGAGCACAGATCCATCAGCAGCGAAGACGACACAGAAAGGCACAGCGCTGAAGCCAAACTCCGCCTTCGCACGCTCCTTCTCCTCTGTGCTCATAAACACGTGTGTGAGATTATCCCATTCATCCTCGAGGAGCTCTTGCGTTTGCTCCAGTGAGCCTTCTCCGAGCGAGAGGGCACAGGCAGCGAACTTGACAGCCTCGTGTTTGCCGCTGCCCGCAACGGCATCTAGCTTGCTGAGAGCCTCCGGGCAGCGCACGCAGCGTGTGTGCCAGAAGTCGAGCACGAGAGGCTTACCCGCGCGGAATTCGGCCAGGGTGGTCGTCTCGCCAGAGTCGAGCAGGGTGAGTGTCTGCTCCGCCTCGTACGGCATGGCTAGCTCGGCTCTCAGTACCGACAGTCGGTCGTTCACCGCCTGCCACTGGAAAATCGGAGTTTCCCGCGTCCGCACCGTCGGAAAGGCTTTGAGTTGTAAAAAAAGGCAGTCTTCCAGAACAGAATTGTCGGCGTTCCCGGGGGGATGGACCACCATATGCCATATGCTCGTTCCCCAACAAGGCAGAGTACACCTTGAAGGCCACGGAGATGCACCCGGACGTCTTAATGGGCAAGGAAATGTACAACGACTGGGTCGCTCGCTGGGTCACGAACCACGAACCTCGACCCGGAGGTGAAACGGACGTATGCAATCGCCACACCATACACCATCCTCCACCCATGCTTCAAGTCTTACGCTTACGAGTTCATCCTTCACTCGAGCATTATCCCACAGAGCGACAGGATGTAGGCCTTGCGCGAAGCGCGCACCGAGTGGATTCTCGTGTGGAAGCCACGCCGCGCCAACCGCCAACCGCCAACCTTTTGCCTTTTGATAGCTGATAATAGCTGATAGCGAGCACGGCTCGGAGACGCAGCGCGCTCGGCAAGGGGGGGTCAGTACGATGGGGAACCATTGCAGGCGAATGCGTGCGGCGTGCGGCGCGCGGCGCGCGGCGCGCGCTTGGTGAGAGTCTGCTGGGGCTGAGGAGCTGAGGATGAGTGTGCAGGCCCACCCGGGGGGGGTGTGCGATGGAGGAAGGGGGGAACGAGGCCCCCATGACTGTATCACTTTTACTGATAGTTGAGAGTAGAGTAGAGTAGAGTAGAGTAGAGTAGAGTAGAGTAGAGTAGAGTAGAGTAGAGTAGAGTGGAGTAGAGTAGAGTAGAGTAGAGTAGAGTAGAGTAGAGTAGAGTAGAGTAGAGTAGAGTAGAGTAGGGATAAATAGAGGAGGAGTATGTAGAGTAGAGTAGAGCTCTAGAGCTCTACTCTCTCTCCGGAGTACCAAGCGAGTGAGTTGTACCGCCGCTTACTTCTTACCCTCCCTCTCTCCCCCCTCGCCCCGCCCAGCCTTCCTCCGCCCCCCCTCCCCCCCCTCCCCGGACGCGCGGCAGTGAGTGTGAGGTGGCCCTCCCCACGAGCGATGCCGCGCTCGCGCTCGGCAGAGAGGGACCGCCGGCGCGACTACGAGCGGAGGCGGCCGGAGGAGAGGTACAGGCGGCGTTCGCCCTCACCGATCCGCCGCCGTAGATCGCCGCCGCACGGACACCGGCGAGGAGGTTCACCGCCCTACGCCCGCCATGCATCTCCACCGCACTCTCGAAGGGGGTCGCCGCCATACAGCCGCCGTGCAGCATCACCACCGTACGCTCGCCGCTCGCGTTCTCCTTATCCTTGCCGCTCGCGTTCTCCTTATCCACGCCGCTCGCGCTCTCCTCAACCACGAGGTTTTGGGCGGGAAGAATCAGACGAGGGTGAAGTAGACGAGTTCGGCCGCTCCATTGCGCCGCGGCGCAGTATCTCAGCGCCACGGCGCGATCGGAGCGAATCGCGCTCCCGCTCGCGAGAACGACGCAAGCAAGAGCGGCGGGACCGACGAGCTGAGAAGAAACAGCGGGCTGAGCACGGGGTCGATCAAGGCAAAGAGGAGCGAGAATACAAGCGCTCCCTCTTCCCTCCGGGTGCAGATTTGTCCTCGTACACATTCGACGACAAGTTGTTTTGGTACGTGACTGGCGACAAGGTGTGGTGGTTTCGCCCTGATCTGTGCCTATGGTACGACTCTCGGACGGGTTCGTATTACTCCTTCGACGATGTCACGAAGGACTACGTGTCTGTGACACCTGAAATGGCGGTGCAGGCACTGGCAGATGGCAAGAGCTGCGCGCCTTCAGCCGTGGCGGAGCGGCTAAAGGCGGAAGCAGAGGAGAAAGCCAAAATTGAGGCGGACGAGGCCCTACGGCGCGAGGCGCAAGAGGAGGCAGAAGCCGCATTAAGAGCGCGAGCTGAGGTAGCCGCAGCGGCCGAGGCCGCGGCTGAGGCTGCAGAGGCTGCGGCGAGGGCTGCCACTGAGCAAGATGAACACACCACGATGCTCAACAGTTCAGCGAGTGAGTATGCAGCGATGGAGACACAGATCCCAGCTGGTGTGCATGACGGGGAAGAAGTGGTGGCCAGTCAGCTCTCGGCGCACACGGAGTCGTGGCAAGGAAAGAAGGACACGCAGGAAGATCGGTACATTCAGAGTGTGCGAATGGGCAAACTCGGAACAGCTTATGGTGTCTTCGATGGCCATGGGGGTGTTCATGCTGCCGAATACGTGGGGAAACACCTTCCAAAGGCAGTTGCGAATTGCTATCATCAACGAGGTGGCAATGGTAAGAAGGACAAAGTGGATGGCAAAAGGCTGCTAGCGGCCATGGAGGATGCCTTTCCCATGACTGATCGCGAGCTGCTACAGCAAGCGAGGCGAAAAGGCTCGAAGGACGGCACAACAGCCCTTCTTGTTCTCGTGGCAGGTAGCCAGGTTGAGGATCTGACTTTGTTTGTCTCTCACGTTGGCGATTGCCGAGCCGTCCTCTGCCGTGGCTCAACAGCTGTCCGTCTCACGCAGGATCATCGGCCCGACCGTAAGGACGAACAGAGACGAATCAAGGAAGCGGGTGGCGGAGTATTTCAAGTTGCTGGCATCTGGCGTTGCACAGATGCCAAAGGGGCCGCGCGTGCTCTCGACTCTCGAGCTGCCTTCACGGAGAACGATTCTAATCTTTATCTGTCGTGCTCGCGAACTCTAGGTGATCCCGAGTTGAAACTCAACCCGGAGAGGCCCATCCTTTCTAACGTTCCCGACATCTCTTCGCTCCGCCTCGAGGAAAAGGATCTGTTGGTGGTTCTCGCGTGCGACGGAGTGTGGGACGTCCTCTCCGACCAACGTGTTGTTGACCTTGCGCTCGAGCATTGGGGCAATCCCCAAGCCGCAGCTGCCGCTATCGTTCGGAAGGCGCTGTCGGCAGGGTCGCAGGATAATCTGACGGCGCAGGTCATCATGTTTGGTTGGAAGAAGGAATTGGGCGCATCGACGGCGAAGACACGTGCTGAGGAACTCGAGCGCAAAGCCGATGACGCATCCAAGTCGCAAATGAAACCCAAGGTTGAAGAAGAGAGCTTCGACATGTTTGCGTAATTTTTTTGGAGCGACCTAGGAATCTGACTCGTATCAGACTGTGTTCGGAGTGTTTGTGCCGATGGATGATGCCATGTGCAAGAGAAAGCTGGCCAATGGTGGCGAACGCGCCCTCACGCCTTCAGTCATGCTACGGTCATACATAGCTCAGCGGTGGGTTGGTGGCTGTCGTCGAAGCAGAGTGGGGTGTCAGGATTGGCTGTATCGCTCATCAATGAAGGGGAAACAACTAACTTTATAGTCAGTTGCCATACAAAACTATCAGTAAACTGATAGGGTTATGGAGCGCGCGCCGCTCCCCTCCTCCCCTGCCGTCACCCACGCCGCGCCGGCCGATCGGGCCGCGACCAACGCCGCGCCGCCGAAGCGAGCGCGAGCAGCACCCAAGACTGACCAGGTGCCAGGTGGGCACGAGCCTCGTCCCGTGCCACCATCAATCAGCACGCAGCACGCGCCATACATCCCAATGGCCACCATGGCCACCCAAACCTCTCCACCTCTCCAGCTCCACATGGCAACCTACTTTTATAAGTGGGGGACAATGGGGGCCTCGCGCCCCCCTCACACCATCGCGGACACCCCCTGGGGTGGGCCCGTACAATCAACCCCAGCTCCTGCCCATTGGCAGGGGCAGGGCACTCATCAATCTGGCCCAGACCCTTCGGGGGCGCGGCCCGTGAGCTGCACTCCCACGCCCGCGCTGGGCCTGCCCTCGAGCTGACTCCCCCTCTGTCCTTGGTCGCCAGGCATACAGGATACAGGAGACTTTGGGCGGCTCCCATGGCCAGCGAGGCGAGCGTGGGAGAGGCAGGGGGGGCTAGGGGCTGAGCCCCAGCCTCCACTGCCCCTTGAGCTGCCCTTGCTGGCCCCTGGGAGCCCCCAAAGGGCCTCAAAGAGCAGGCCAGGGCGCGCCGCATGGCGACGCGCCGCAGGGACGACGAAGGGAGAGAGTGGAGAGAGGGAGAGGGTTTTTTTGCATGCAGTGAGAAATGGGCCCCGTTTGCGTTAGCAAACGGGTGAGGGGCGGCTGGCGACAGGAGGGAGAAGAGAAGGGAGTGGCTGAATGGCGAGGAGAGTATCCCAGGTGGCGCAGGCCTCGACCAATGGTTCAGTCGCACCCCATCAGGGAGAGCGGCAGTTTTCTCAAAAGTAGACGCGCGAAGCCTCACGGCTAGCATTAGCATTAACGGAAACAACACGCTTCCAGCCTTTTGGAAGCAAGCACTAGAGAATTTCAGACGGATTAAGTACCTCAGGGAAACCAACACGCGGGAAGGAACCCAGGGCTCCCCAATATGGCATAACTATTTTCACAAGGCTCCGGCGTTACGCACCATTCACATAGGGCTAAGTGGGAGTCTTTACAGACGGTTATCGTTCATAATACTATTAATCCGGATACGGGGGACATATACACCACGGAAGATTACGTGGCATACCTGCCGGACGGAGAACATTGGATACGCCATAGAGGCAACTATATATCTGTTACCCCCCAGGAGCCAACGCCCTATCGGGGGCCCCCGATAGCTATCGGGGGGCAATTTTTTCCCGATCGCCAACAGCCCCCCCGAGAGCTATCGCGTTCTAAGGCGCGCCCTCGCCCCTCCCCGACAAATGCATAAAAATCCTCGGTCATTCTCGAAACCCCCTCTCATGCCCGACTCCGCTCTCACGGATGCGGCTCCAAAACCAACACAGTTGTCACGGCAGCCGCGCGCTATTTACAAAGGCAGTACCACCTTCAAAGTCACTTCGAGCGACCTCGAAAACTTCGCCTAGTGTCGCGTCCTCCTGGTCAGTAGGATCGAACACGCTTGCACGGTCTCTGTACCGAAACCGGCCCTGTCGCATACGAAGGAACCACAGAACCCGCGGCGCAGGTAATTGAAGTGGCTCATCGGGATCCTCGAGTTCAAGCATTTTGCGCATTTCGCCCATCGGAGAGGCCGGCACTGGCGAGGTGGAGGATAGCCTGAGGAAGCTCCTTAGTGCAGTGGATGTGGCGGCACAAGTCTCCCAAGCTGCATGTGCGAAGAGCTCCCACCATTGTTGCATCACCTATAGCACGGCATCCAACGTACGTGGTGGTTGGCCGGAAAGAACCCACACAAAGGCGTGTGCTCTAAAAGGCCAGGGCACAAACACAAGTGAGGCCAGACGAGACAAGTTGGGTGGAGCTGGGACTTGTCGGTGGAGCTGGGACTTGTCATGAGTATAAAAGGAAGGTACGGTGTGCCGCTAAAGCTTGGGGAGCACGCAAGTGCTCTCGAATGGGCCGTGAAACCATCGCGTCGAATGTGCCATCAAGCCACAAGCGAGGCCACGCTTCGCACCAGCTTGCGACATAGTTCCCTTGCTGTGGGGCACGAGCGGAAGTGCGCCCGCGTAGCCTTCTCCATGCGACGCAGCTTCCCTGCATCAGATTCAATGATCGAGACTCCTGATGCTGGCGGCTCGATCCGAAAATACGCGGCCCCGGGCGCCAACGACGCCACCTCCTATTGGGAAGGCAGAATAAGAAGGGGGGCATCGCTGAGCGCCACAAGAGCAAGAGTGAGCACAGCATCGCCATTCCAACAAAGCCCCAGAGGGCATGCTGCTAAATGATCGCCTCACCTCAGGTGCCTCTGACGTCGACTGAGGCCGAGCTGATCCCGTACCAAGCGAAACAATCACACCGATTCTTCGCCCTGGCCATAGTGCGCGGGCCTCTCTCAAAGCGATGACGGTTGGATTGTTGGCCACGAGGCCGCCGTCCGCGAGAGAGAGACCACCAAGGCGGGCACGTGGAAAGATGGAAGGCGCAGCGGACGTCGCCTCGATGGCCTGCCACATTTGCGCGTCGGAGGTGCCAGCGAGCCCATGCTCATAAGCGCCCAGTGCTCGACGCACAGCAGCAGCCATGCGGTCCTTGGCTGCAGCAAGCTGTCGCTGTCTCCGCTCAAGCCGCCAACGCATCCAGCGACGAAATGCTGGTAGAGGATGGCGCCACCAGCTGTAGCGACGGAACTTCGCACCTAGAGGCACTGTCTCTGGCTTCAATGGTGGCGGGGGTGCAGCTGTACCCACCCATGGCAAGTGCCAGCGCTGGCGCGCCTGCGCGCGCTTGAGGGCGGTCCGCCTTTCCTCGGCACGAGCCTGTTCCTCCCATTGTCGTGCTGCGTCCTGAAGTGCCTTGCGTTCGACTTGGCGCATCTCACGCTGCCGCTTGCGTCGTTCTCCCATGGTTGCGGGGATCGCTTTGTACGTGCGGAACAAGAATGGCTCGAGCCCACCGCCTCTGTAGTCGAGGTGGCGGGCACCATAAGCACATTGAGCCTATTCCGACAGAAAGTCATGGTTTGGCGCAACCATACTTCAGCTCAAAACCCCAGATACTGCAAGGTTGCATACATACCTGCGGCGACGGCTCGCAACGGCGAAGGCACGAGGTCCACGGCCTTGCCAATACCTTGGTAATCCTGAGGTTGGAGGGTCGGTGAGAGTGCAGGATAGTCGGTGAGGTAGCGTCGAGCTTGTCGCCATTTCCAACGATCCAGATTGCCCGTGGCTCTCAAGTTACGTCAAAGATGGACGTGCCGCGCCGCATATGGACGGCCTTGGGATCAGCACACCTTTTGGGAGGCGAAGGGGCTGCATCTCGCCACATATTTCAAGCATGAACTCTCTTCGTCGATCGAGGCACAGATGGCCATCCCAGAGGAGGCTTCGACGCGATCGCGCGTATGGCGCAAAACATCGTTCTTGCAATTCGCGAAGAGCGAGGCGTGCCATGCGCGTGGCTTCGCCCGGTGCAGGATACTTGTTGATAAAGAGTGCGCCGCATCCCCCGATGCTGGTACCCGCAACGAGGTCAAAGAGGGATGCAAGTGGCTTGCCTGTCTGAAGTTCAATCTCCTCAGCCATCACCAGCAAGTTGAGCCCACGCATCCCGCCGCCATCCATGCACAAGATGTTCAGGGGGCGGCCTGACTGTTGCGATGCGGTGCAGTTGCCATCAAGGCTGATTGTCGGCAGCATCTGCCGCTGTCGGCTGAGCGTAAGGAACTGCGGACTGCGGATCCAGTGGATCCCAGGCATGGGCACGAGGTATTGCAGCAACCAGCGGATCGCAGGGAGGAGCCCATGGTCGCGGTCTGCATCTGAGGGATGGAGGGCACAGAGGGAAAGTGAGCCCAATCTAGTTCGCCTCTGTTTCTGTCTGGGCGAGAAGGCTGCGAGCCGTCGTTGCTTCCCTCACACACCGGTTGGCACACTCTGTATACGAAGGACGGTGAAGAGCGCAACGAGGAGTAGCGGGATCTTCTTGGTCGTCGCAATCAGGCCGCTCAGCGGTAGCATTGTGCCACACGGCGCCACGCACCGCCGCCTTGGCCACCCGCAACTTGCTGCGGACTGCACTCTCCCAGTTCCTTGGCGCCTTCCCCCACCCACCCACCCCTCTCCCACCCCACCCCTTCTTTCACTCTCTTCCCCCCCCCCCCCTCTCTCGCTCCGTGCTCTCCTCGTCTCTCTCTCCGTCTGTCCCTCTCCTCCTCGCGCTGCGCCTCCCGTCGCGCCGCCCTTGCCACAACCCCTCCGCCCGATCGACCCCCCCCCCCCTCCCTCCCCCCCGTCTTTTCCACCGACGAGGAGAGCGAGCGAGTAGAGCAGAGTACTCCTCCCACACTGGAGAGAAGTGCGGAGAGAGAGAAAGAAGGTGTGTTTGATCCACCCAGCATATGGTGGTCCGTGAATAGATAGTAGTGTTGTGTAGACCAATGATAACATCGTTCGGCTAGCACTCGTGACGGCGACGCAAGGACTCAAGTCAAGGTCGACGTTGCCACACGCATAGTAGCACTGAGATATCTACAACAAAACACGACTTAAGATAAAACACTCCCCCACAGCGATATCGCTGGACAATCAGGCATCCTCATTCAATAGGTTACGACGATGATGCAGGAACGATGTTTTGTCCAAACATTTGGTAAAAATATCAGCTGTCATCTTTGATGTGGATATCCAATGTGGCACGGAGATGCGGTGAAGAAATTGTTCTCGAGCATATAGCAGCCAACGAAGATAATGACGGGTTCGAGCCGTTACACCAGGATTTTTAATGGAATCTCGAGTAGCTGAATTGTCGGTGAAGATGCGAATCGGCAGCTGTTGTGGATTGTCAAGGAATTCGAAGAGATGAAGAGTGAATTGAAGATTTCGGGCTGAAAGAGCATAGATAGCGGTCTCCGCCTCAGCACATGACTGTGCGACAAGTTTGAGCTTCTTGGATTGGTAGGAGATTGATGCTCCCCCATACTTGATCACATATCCAGCAAAGGGCTTAGCCAGGGAACCCCAAGATGAATCAGCGTATACCTCAAGTGTCGTGTTAGTCCCATCATACGTTAGCCCAAGCTGCTTAGTATGGCGAAGATAGCTGACAATACCGAGAGCGGCATCATAATTTTCCGGTGAAGGGTCTTGCATGAATTGACATAAGAAAGAGACATAGAATGAGATGTCAGGTCGAGTGATAGTCACCCACAATAGAGATCCCATGAGTTGGAGGTAGGATTTCGACCGCATTCGAGACCTATCAACGTCAGTTGTGGCACCAGTCAATTTGTGAAAATCATCAATTTTGGAAGAACAAATAGGAGTGCTGAAGGATTTTGTCGTTCGCTCGCTCAGAAAGGTGGTAGCTATCTCTTCAATGTATTTGGTTTGACGAAGGGTCATACGTCGGCTAGATCGCTCACGAATAATTTCGAAACCGAGGAATCGAGATGGCTCACCAATAATGCTAACATTGAACATTGAACCTTTTCGAATATTGGTTGATGAATGAGTCCACCCGTTCTTTTCGCCCCTTTGGGAACCGTATCAGCATATTGTCGACATACAAGGCTAGGTAGATCGTGGAGCCATCCTCGTGAGTTCTTTTGAAGAAGTTAGGTTCAATGGTAGATTGTTCGAAACCCGCCTTAGTGAGTGTGGTTGTATTGGTGATCATGTATTGGTAGCCGGCTTGTTTGGTGCCCTCAAGTGGTGCGAGGAGTAGGCACGCAGCGTAGCTGGGGTCCTCAAAACCAGTAGGTTGGATTATGTACAGCGGGTTCCCATCCATGTCGGCCGACGAGAATGCTTTGACTGTGTCAACTTCAAGAAGATCATCATCAGCCTCATTGGCCAGGGCAAGAAAGATTCTGGAGCTCTCATGCCGCAATGTTCCACAGAAGGTTTCAGTGTAGTCCACTCCTGGCACCTGGCTGTAGCCACATGCCACCCATCTAGCCTTAAAGCGCTCAACGGAGCCGTCCTCGTTGTACTTGACCTTGAAGACCCATTTTCCTTTCATTGGCTTCCTGCCAGGTGGGATGTCACAGGCTTTGACAAGCTTCCAGGCCTTGTTTGTCTCGTACTTTCCTTTGACGTCGTCGAGCATCGCCTCTTTCCATTTGTCACCGTACACCGGGTCGTTGATGGCCTCCTTGTAGGATCGAGGTTCAGGGATGGGGCCGGCAGGAGCTGCTGCCATGAGAGCTTCTGCAATCTGTTGTGCAACAACTCGTTGTGAGGACTCCCCCACGACCGGAGCGGTCGCAGCAGGCGAGACAGCCGCAGAGAGGCCAGACTGGGTTGGGAGGACCGCGGCGGCAGGCACAGGGGGCGGCGGAGCTCGCTCGAGCAAGGAGAGGCGGCGCGTTGCGGTCGGCACAGTGGACGCATCGGAGGCGCGACGGAGGAGGGGGGCGGAGGGCTCCGATTGCGACCGGTGCGAGATTTTGGAGAAGGAGGTGAAAGATGATTCCTCAAAACAAACGTCAACCGCCGTAGTTATACGTCGGAGAGAGGGTACATAGACGAAGTACCCGCGACGGCGAACGTCCCATCCCAGGTGGACTGCAGCGGACCGGCGAGGGGCGAGCTTTGAGGACGGGTCGTCGAGTTTAACCCAACAGTCACAAATCATTACGCGAAAACGAGAGAGAGGGGGGGGGGGCGCTGAGGGTCGGCTCTGTGCCACGGAATTTCGGGAGGAGAGAAAGCGAAGGACGGAAGAGAGTTTGCGATCGCGGCGGCTTGCGACATCAGAAAAGGCCACAAAGTGGTGAAGAAAGTGTCACTGCCAGCGTGAGCAAGCATGATTCTGGTGCTGTGTAGCAGGATTCCCCAAGCTCTCTCAGCCATACCGTTGGTTTGAGGAACATTGGCAATGGAGAAAGAGCGGCGGATTCCTAATTCTGAGCAGAATGCGTCGATCGCCGAGCCCGTGAATTCAGTCCCGTTGTCTATGTGCCACTGGTCAACAACTCCAGGCACGCTTGTGTTTTCGTTTGACAACGGACATCTGTCTCCGCGCGCTGTGGTGTTTGCTTGTATTATGGATATGGATCGAGAGGGCGAGTAGCTACTGACGTCCCCCCCCCTCCCCTCCCGCTCCGACCCCTCCCCCCCCCTCTTCTCCATTCCCTGTGTTTCCCGGGCCAAGCCGAGAAAGATACGTGAATGTGAGGGAGAATTAGGTCAGTGTTGTGATTCCCCCCTCCGCAGTCCCCCCCCCCCCTCTCCGCTTCTCCCCCTCCGCAGTCCCCCCCCCCCAGAGGCAGGCGCCTGCGATGGGGCGCTGCGCCTCGAGGCACCCGCAGCCCCAGCGCCGCAGCGCCTTCAATGGGCTGCGTTGCTTGACGGAACGCAGCGAGGCTCGCTCCGGAGGGCCGCCATGCAAGAGGAGGAGGAGGAGGAGGAGGAGGTGCCTGCACGCGCAAGGAGGGAGGCAGGGTTTAGTGTGCTCCCCGCGCGCGCCACTGGGCTGAGCCAGCCCTTCTTGCAAGGAGTGCGCAAGCGCTCGCTTGCAGCGAAGCGGACCGACCCAGTGTGGGCGTGTGTGATCATCCTCAATGAGGATGATCCAAATCACCCTGCCTGGCGGTGCATCGGCTGCGGCGTGCAGCGGCGCGGCAGCGCGACAAGGGTTGTTGACCACGTGCTTGGTCGCAGCCAATCTGCCCAATGCCCTGCCAGCGACTCAGCGTTTCTCGCGTTGGTTGAGAAGGTGCGCGTGGAAGAGGGCAAGAAGAGCGAGAAGAAGCGGCAGAAGGTGGCTGTGAGGGAGGTGGATGAGGCGGCAGCGGCGCCCGTTGCAATGAGCCAGTTCTCTTGTGCGGGGGCAGGGGGGCCAGGAGGGGGGGGGCAGCAGAGTGTGTTGCACTTCAATGCGGGGACAAAGCAAGTGTGCGATGGCGCGATAGCGGAGATGTTTTACGCGTGCAACATTCCTGCAGCTGTAGCGGATCACCCCAAATTCAAGAAGATGATTAACACACTGAAGACGGCGCATCCCTCTTACAAGCCGCCAAATCGCAAGAGCATGTTGGGGCCGTTGCTTGATGACACCGTGGCTCGGCTGCAACGTGAGGTGGAGCCGTTGCGGCAGCAGCTGTTGCACAAGGGATGCTCGATACTCTCCGATGGGTGGGACAATGTCATGAAGGATCATCTCATTAACTTTCTCTATGGCAATCCCGGCTGCATGTTGTTCGATGGCACCGTCAAAGTGAAGAGTGGCGATTCTGAGAGTGCTGCGTTTGTCGCTGAGATGCTTCGCCAATGCCTTGAGCGGCACGGGCGTTTGTGCTTCGTACAAGTGGTTACGGATACATGCAGCACGATGAAGGCAGCTTGGAGAATACTGGAGAGGCATTACAAATGGCTCACACCAACGTGTTGTGGGACGCATGTAGTGAGTCTCGAGCTAAAAGACTTTGCCAAGGTTGATGAAGTGGCAGCGGTCATTGCAAAGGTCGGCACTGTCCTGTCTCTGTTTTGGGGCCGGACTAGGTGGCCGCGAACAAAGCTGAGGG
>CM030935.1:1321387-1346387 GCA_018136815.1 Isochrysis galbana
CTGGGCATCCGGAACATAACATAATCCACTCGGACAAGAACGAGGACTCCTACTGATCGACGGCCCCGGTGGGGAGAGACCGACACCTAGACCACCCACTCTTACCCCCTCTGTCTCACGCCCCCGGTCGAAGCAGCGCGCGCGGCCTCCCCTCCCCCGGTGTCTCTTTCGCAAAGCCTTTGGCGCCAGCAGCGAATGACTGGTCGCATTTGGCGATGAGGACGTCGGCGTGCAAGCAAGGGTTTGCGCACAGCACCGAGTCACGCACTGCGTCGAGCACATATGACATGACGCGAGGGTGCCCCTTCTTGGGGTCGCGCGCTGCGAGCAGCAACCCATTGAGCGCGTCCGGCCAATCCACTCCCGCGGTGAGGGAACCTTCCAAAGCTCGGATTAGTTGCATCCGAAAGCCATCCCAGGAAGTCGCGGCCTTATTTGGATCGGTGGAGCGAAGATCGGCGGGGAACCGGAGAGATTGGAGGCTCTCCAAGCTCGATTTGGCATCGCGGCCATTGCCGCGATCGCGTACGAAGGTACGCGCACGCACCCACTTGGTGAGCGTGCGCTTCGTGTAGATTATCCGGGCGTGCCAGGACTCGCCAGATGGCACTTCCCTGGCCGCCATCACCTGGTATTCGAACGGGGCATTGGCCGACTCGGCGTAAGCTTTGCCGTGCCTGCCGTAGTGCCGTAGCCACTGCTCCATGATATCATTGTCGTAGGAGAGGGCCGGATCTTCGGGAGGAGCGGCGTGGCGCTTAGCGCGGCGTCGAGTCTCCCGATCCTCCTGGTGGGAAGATTTGGTTGGCATCGCTCTGTCAGGCCAGGGGCGACTCAGCAACGGTGACCGATGCGAGAGTCCCCGCGGTTCGGGGGCGAGCATGGACGAGCGCCCATCGTGCCATTCGCGACGGCTACCGCTTTTGGCGCCGCGGCCACGCTTGTCGCGGCGAGCCTTCCGCCGTTTCCGCGCAGACGTCGAAGAATCACTCGAATCCGATTCGCTGGTTGTCGACCGATCAGACGAGCACGGCTCCGACGAGTCCTCCGAGGTCGAGGACGAGCTTGAGGAGTAGGGGCGCCGGCGGCGGCGCTCCTTCTTAGCCTTAGGGGCCTTCTTTCTTTCTGGAGGGGCTCGTGCCGGCGGCAGAGGCGGCGGGGGGTAGGTCCCTCCCGTATTCTCGAGTGGAGTACCCGGGGGGTAGCGGGCAGGCTCCTGGCGGCCATTGGCCGACGGTGGGGCCCTTTCGCGCTCGACGGCCATAGCTATCGCAGATAGCTGTTGCGAGAATTGCTCGGCCATGGCCTTCATCAGCTCCATGTAGCGCTGCTCCACGGGACTGGGCGCCGACAGCTCTGTCGGAACCGACGGCGGTGAGAAGGTGTGGCCCGGTGCGAAATGGCGGTGAGGGTTGGGAATTGTGATCCCGGGCGCATCTTTTGCCAGGACGCGAGGGCGTGGGGCGGTCGGGACCGCGGCGACACGATCGAGGGTGGCTCGGTAGGGCTCGTAGGCCCCCTCCGAGTCCGATGGCAACGGTGGGGCGGCCTCCTCCGCCTCCGAGAGGGGAGGATATGCCTCAACAGCCTCTTCCATGCAGATTTCAGTGAGAGCGGGCTCATGCCCGCTCTCCACAGCATCGGAGGGCGATGGGGGTGGTGATGGAGGCGCGGCGCCGGCCTCGAATGGGTGAAAGACGGCGGTAGCCGCGAGCTCGGCCTCTGAGGAGGCGCGGTCTTCGGGAGTGGTGGTGAGCAGAGCGGGCAGGAGGCCCGCTTCTGCAGGAGGAGGGGCCTTGGGCCCCTTTGGCGGGCCCGGCGCGGGACGCGTCGACTTAGATTCTACACCTGACGGATCGAGCATGACCACGGGCTCGATATGCGATGATTCGGAAGGGAGGCGATCGGCGGAAGGCGCGGCGAAGGAGGCCGGGAGTGATGGAATGACGGGCTGGACCACCTCCTCAGCAGAGGAAGGCGGGAGGACGGGCTTGGGCGAGGGCGAGCGCGACGACGGAGCGGACATGGCTGGGCGCTGGGCGGATCGGGATGGATAGGCTAGGGCTGAGGGATTGGTGAGGTTTGGTATTGAGGTAGTGTTGAGAACGAGGGACGAGAACGGGAACGAGGACGAGAACGAGAGCGACGAACGAAGAACGACAGACGACAGACGGCTAGAGGCCGATGGACCGACAAGATGACACTACACTCACGTCAACACTCTCCACACTAACGTATCCCTATCACGGAACGCACAGGAACCCGCTGGCAGACCGAACAAGGAAGAGAATGCCGACAAGAGAGCGACGGGGCGACGGACGATCCGACGGGGCGACAGTTACGCACAGGAATAAGGAGGGAATCTTTCGAAAACCCTTAAGTGATTTGATGAAGACCGAAGTAAAATAGCGCCACGATATAATTCAACGGCCAACACCTGAGGGGGAATCAGGGTCACACATGGGGGCGGTTCCTTGCACCGGCGATACCTGATCGCGCGACTTAGCCTAAAACGCAAGGAGCACACAAGGAGGTAAGCCAGGTGAGTGAGGGGCAAGCACAAGCAGGCGGCAAGGGAGGCGACAAAGGAGGCGAGGGCAACAAGGGCGAATGGACGAATGTAGGATCCTGCGACGGTGACTAGTGACTAGCCTGCAAGGAGGGGACATAGAAACGCAGACAACTTCTAAAACAAAAAGGTCGATCGCGGATGCGACACAACCGCATAGGGATTTTCTTACGAATCACAGTTTCTTAGCTATGGCGGGGACGCTCTTGCGCCATAGGGCTTTCTTAGCTCATGGACGGCCAATTTGCTTCTATACTTTCCTTAATGGGGTGGTTTCTTAATGGTGCACCCTGACTGTACTCGCATTTGTTTTGTATTCAAATACTAGGCTCCCGAGGGGCCGTAAGGTTTCCCAAGATAGCCATATGTACTCTTGGGACCCATTGACCGTCCTCCAGGAGGATAAATAAGGCCTGTGCTACAGTTCCGCTAGCACGGACAAGGCAAACTCTGACCATTCCCGCCTGCCATCCCCACGCGGGCCTCTCTCCCGCCCGCGTCCTGCTCGCTCGCTTTCTCGCCCTCTTCCCCCCCCCCCCCCCCTTCCCCCCCCCTTCCCCCCCCCCCCTTCCCGCGACACTCTCCCCGCGGCGCCGCAATCCCAAAGCCGCTCGGCGGCAATTCCTCGGAGCCAGCCCAATAGGGGGCACACACACACACCCCGCCGCCAGCCGCACCCGCCCACGCGATGCAGCCTGCCGCTGAGCCTCTACTCGTCTCGCGAGAGGCCAAGGCGAGCTCAGGCACAACTGCAACCTTCTTCTCCCCCAAAGTGGGAGCGCCCTCTGAAAGTAGCAGCAAGCCCAAAGGCGGCCTTCGAGCTGGCCGCTTTCGAGAATTTATGTCTCGGCCCGCCCGCTTCTTGAATATGCCTGGTGTGCCCCTGCACAACCACCTGCTCGGTGCTTTGTACCAGAAGTCTGTGACATACCTGCTGGTCGTGACGCTGCTCGCCTTCCTGGCCTCGGCGGTTCCATTTGCCGTCGTTTTCTACTATGGAGGATGCGGCGACCCTGCGGATGCAGACCCAGGTGACCCACCATCCGACTTCTTTCGTGTGCTGACCGTGGCCTTTTCTGGCCTCGCCGGCATGGACATTGGCGACGACTTAAACGATGCGACTCACTGCGTGCTAGTGATCGGTATATCTCAGTTTGCGCATATCTTACTGGAGGGCACCGTGTTCTCCATCATCGTGACAAAATTGATGAACCCTCGCGTTCATCTTCGCTTCTCAAAAATCGCTGCCGTCATCACGCGCGATGAACTTCCGCACCTGTCATTCCGTCTCGTCCACCCCCAAGGACACTTTTGCTCAAACCTGCAGATAGTTGCAACGTGGATCCATCGCGAAAAGACGGTGGAAGGTGAAGAAAGTGCTAAGATGACCTCTGTCGACTTGAATCATTGGCACAATTCGCTCTACTTGCCGCAGACCATCACGCACACAATTGACGAGTCCTCACCATTTCACAAATTCTTGGAGGGTGGCGGTTATCTGAGCAATGCGCACGGACAGCTGAGTGTGGTTGTGACCGCCAAGGATGAAGTTCTCAACGCCGAAGTTTGGGACTGTTGGATTTATGCGTTGAGTGATGTTTGCCATTCAGGTACACACAGGTGGGTCGATTGCTTCCTTCAATCCAACTACAACAATGCCAAATTGCCGATCGCAGATTTGAATCTCATGGATCAAGCCCATCACATAAGATGATCGATGCCCAGTGGCACGTGTAAGAAGGCGATACACACGACGAAACGCGCAAGCTTGGAATCCCGCGGTCCGAGTTGCGCACGAAGTTAATTCCATGGTTTCACATCATGAAGGAAGCCTCAGGCCTATCGTTCCATGTCTCTAGGACAGCTTGCCAAATATGATGTACGGTGTTGATGAGAAAAGCAGCCACACGCCAATCGGGAGCCGGGACGCTCTCTAGTATTTTACATGGATCACCGCGAGTTGAAGTGCTGGTTGCATTCGTTTGTATGAGCATTACTACTATTTTTTTTCAAATCTTGATAGATCGCGGTGCGACAAAGGGATGGGGCTGACACTCACTCAAGACATATAAATAATAATCAATGTTATATCCTAGCCAACCCCACTAGCTAATTGGACATAACGTCTCAGTCCCGGAATCCCGCCATGCCTGACGGGCCAGGTGTCCGAGTGATACCGGGGGGTGCTGGGGGCACTGCCCCCTCCCCTCGATATTTGTCCTCCCCCCAGTGCATGCACCGGCCCCGCGCACCCCAGCGCGTCCTCTCCTCGAGTCCACGCTGGGGGAAAACCCCTTTCGGGTAAAAGCAACGCAAGGGGGGGGGGGCACTCGTGAGATAGGAGATAGGAGCCCAGAAGCGCTAATCTCCCTCGCTAGAGCGAGTGGCCGCGGCGAGCCGCGGCCCTTCCCTCCTGGCTCTGGAGCCCCCGTCTTCTCTTACCCAAACGGGGCGAGAAGACACGTTTCTGCCGGAGGGGGGAGCTGCCGCTCCCCCCTCCCCTCCCTCTTCCCTTTTCCTCCTCTCTTCCCTGCGGCGGGGGCCCATGGCGCGCGCCTGCGGCCCCTCTTCAGGTCCCCAGGTGGCCAGCAGGGGCCTGGGAGCGCAGCTCAGGGGGCAGGTGAGGCTGGGGCATGGCCCTGGCCCCTCCTGCCTCTCCCTCGCTGGCGCTCCGAGCCCCTGCGGGTCGACTGGAGCTGGCTGGGGGGTCCTGAACAGGGGGGCCCAGGGGGAGGAGGGGCTGGTCAGAGGGATGGGCTGGCCACGACAGGCCAGGGCGGGCGAGTCAGGCGTGCCTGTGGGGAGAGGAATGGGTCAGCATGGCAGTGTGCTCCTGGCAAGCCATCAGGCGTGCCAGGAGAGTGGGTGGTTCCTCCCCCATGGCAGGGGAGGAGTGGAGAGAGAGGGGGGCTCGTGCCCCCCCATGGGCGAACTAAGTATAAACTTAGTTGTCACTCACTCAAGACAGGATTCCCTGCCGCGGCAAGCGCAAGTACCCTTCCCCCCTTGTGCCACGCAGCGCTTCAGCGCTTCACTAGTAGAGTGTGGGGGAGACTGGGTGGGGAAAAAAATCTTGGCTTGGCATCTGCGGAGGCCCACATTTTGGCTCATCGTGGGACTGGGGGAAGATTTCCCCTCGTCTCTCTCCCCGCTCGAATCCGAATCCGAGGCAGAGCGATGGCGACCGAGACCCACTTGACACAGGCCGATCTTCGCCGCGCTCCCCGGCTCCCATGATCCATTATAACCCCCCACAAGTTACAATGAGCAATGAGGGAAAACCCAGTTAAAAACAGAACTAACCTACTTCTCCCTCCCCTTTTTGGTGCTCTGGTTGCCCCACACAGAGTTTAGGCGGGAGGCAGGCCAGGCGGGCTCGGGCGTGAGAGGCCGATGGTCTCCACAGTGCTCGTCGTCACACTCGCGGGCTGGCTGGGGCGCGGGGGGGCGGGGTGGCCGCAGGGACTGGTGAGGCGGGCTGCCGCACCCGTGCTGCAGAGCGCGCCGCCTGATCTCCCCGCAGACTCGCTCGTGCTGCAGGAGGCAAACAGCGATGTGTGGCTCGATGAGACGCTTGAATACTCAGGGCTCAGAGACGATCCGCAGACGCCGCACGCGCTGCGCGGCTACCTCTGCTCATTCAAGCTGTCGAATGGCGTCGGCTGCCATGCCTTCAAGGGCGGCGGCGTTTCCTTTAGTCGCTACATCAGCCAGGGAGGCATCGGCTGGGAGAGTGCCAAGCGCTTTGCGGACGCTGAGAGACTGCGGCTGGTCATCGACCTCCTGGATGCAGTCAACCACCTCCACTGCCGCGGCTGCGCGCATCTTGATTTGACTGCAGATTCCCTGGTCGTGCGGCCGACGGCAGATGGGTGAGTGCCAAATCGCTGCTCTTGCATGGGTCTGACGGGAAGGAAGGGCCGATGGCCAACACCTTGGAGCGGGATGCCTCAATTGGAACGAACAAACAAAATGCTCTCTTTCGACCCTGGCTGCAGGCGCGATCGCCTCTCGCTGATCGGTGTAGGCGCAGCGGTCCGCTTGCAGCCTGCACCCAACCGCAAGGTCTATCAGCTCGCAACGCCGCTTGCTTTCCGTGCTCCTGAGACCATTTCAGGTGTCCTCCTCGAAACAAATTTGCGTTCCTTACTTCGAATGGACGCATGGTCGGTGGGTGTGCTCGTGGCCATGGTTGCCTCGCAGGTCAGTGCCGCTGCTAGGCATGCTCATAAGCGCTCTTACGCCTGCTGAGCTACGTTGCATGTGTAGCCACAGCGGCACCGTTGACTTCAAACCTCATGCTTGTAGGCGAGAACATCACCCTTTGAGGCCAAACCTGATTGGAGCCGGGCTGAATTCAGCGTGGAGGCGTCGACGTCCCGAGTGATTTCACAGACCTTCTCTTCGTTGGGTCCGTGGCTGCAGCAGCTTGATGCAGATGGTGGGGGCCTCCTCTTTCGCCACGGTTGGTTAGTCAAAGTCCTCCTGGGTGCGTACGCAGCCACACTAGCCAAAGGGTTCGTCAACGCCTTTGCTTGCCGATTAGCCCAAGAGTTCATGCTTCAGGCCCCAGGACTTCGTGTAGGAGGGTCATTCGTCATTTCTCTCTCTCCGTCTTCTTACAGGGCTGCTAACAACTGAACCTTCGAAGCGGATGACTGTGCACGACGCCTTCAACATCGCCCGAAAGGCGACGCCCGACGGTGAGTGTAAAACGCTAAGTGAGGCGTCGAAGGCTTTGATACTGGATGCCACTCCGAGCGTTGGACCCATTGAGCCAAAGCGTCAGCAGGCCGAATTCAAGCGCTTTCGCAAGGTTGGCGATGATGCTAGACGGCCCGAGTGGGGTAATAGCGCCAATTCAGGAGAGAGGGAGCGCGAACCCTTCCGTTCGTTGGAGGCGATAGTCAATATTGTCGAGCGTGGCCGCGCAAGCATTCTCATAGAGGAACGTGGTTGGGAGGGAGTGCGCAATTACGGTGAAATCGTTGGGTTTCGTAATCGCGCGGACGGGGACCGTTGGGACGTCTTTGTCCCCGGTCTGCTCACACAGCTCCCAGTCGGTGAGCCACTTCGCCTACGGCGCATCTACGGTGTGGTGCTCGTCAAGGGTGGCAATCACAAACTTGCCGTTGAAGTAGACGAGCCATATACACCAGAATCCCGCGCGCTTGTCAATGCAGATGTTCAGGAATTCATCAAGGTGCGCAGGCCACGCCTGGCACAGCACCAATTGGCGCACTACCCCAATGACTCGATACAGCCGCTTCCTCCCGCTTCGAACCCACGCCACCTCTCGCCGTTGTCTTTGATAAGGCATACTCACGCGAGCATCCAAGCACGTCTTCTTCACGCATCCGCTATTTGGAGCTTGATGACGGCGATGACAGGCGCACCGTGGAGTCGGATCCGATTGCCATCATTGGTGCGACTGCCCAGAGCTCACCAAAAGAGGACAAAAGCCAAGCCTAGAGAGCCGTGGACTACAGCCGCAGGGCTCGAAAGGCAGCCGTGCTCAAAGGAATGGTGAGACGAGGCACAATGGGCCCGACACAGGGGCGAAAAAGACCCTTTTGAAGATTCGGGACAGCTAGCCTAAGAGGGACCTAACACTGGCGCGCTTTGCGACTAGACACCGCCCTAAGTATCCCCATCGTTCGCCCCTTTCCCTTCATCCCTTCCTCTATCTTCGGTTTCCGAGGCTATGGCTATGACCCATGTTGGGCCGGGTTTTGCGAGCAGGTGGGTTGGGATGTGCCTATGGATGTTACGCGTGGACGTCCGGAGTACCTTTGGCCCACATTAACGATTTTCGGCTCGAGGCATGACCTTTTGTTTGCTTGCGCTTGCGGATAAGCGTCCTTTGTCTCTTGTATCGTTGTGTCGGGCGATTTGCAGGTTAGCAGTCCGCGATTCGTGGTCCCATCGGTAGCTGTAGGGTTGCGACTACCTAGATACTAGATCTAGATACTCGATACTCGATAGCTTGCCTTAGTCCTTAGTGCTTAGTGCTTACATAGTGTTGCTATACGAAGTCATCTTAAACTAAGTTGATATTTAGTTCACATGGGGGAGGCGCCTCGTGCCCTCCCCCCCGCGCTCCAACTCCCTTCCGGGGGGCCCATCGGTCAACCTCAAACTCTGCCTCCTGGCATGTGGCATGAGCTGAGAGCTTAGCATTCAGAATCATAACCCAGACCCCAGACCCCCTCGTCATTGTCACCAGCAGCCAGCAGATAGGGGATGGGAGCAACTAAGTGCGGGGGTCAACGGGGGCCTCGCGCCCCCCTCACTCCATCGCGGACACGCCTCCTGGGTGCTTGGGTGGGCCCGCACAACCAACCCCAGCCCCCGCCTTCCGGCAAGGGCTGGGCACTCACCAATCTGAATCTGACCTAGACCCTTACTTAGTGGGCGCGGGTCGCAACTCGCACTCCCACGTCCGCACGTCCGCAATGGGCCTGCCGCGTGCAGCTCGGCTGGCTGCGCGCGAGCGACTTCTTGACATTGTCAATGCCATCTTGATCTTGCAATTTGCCTCGTATTGTTGCGCGCAGTCAGCCGTGACCAAGATTTCCCACGGACCTGACGAGCTATTCGCAATGAAGTCGGGCTTTATCTAGGTCCACGCCTTCGAGTGCGTTCAGGTGGTCGGATCCAGAGTATTTCATATGTATTTCCACAATACTCTAGACGGATCCGATGGCTTGTGTGTCTTTTAACTTTTTAGGATGGGCATTGTTTCTTGTGAGGGGTGATCGCCGTTTCCGTTTACTTCGGAACTCTTCGTTGTGGCTTCGTTTCGGTTGGCTGCATTCTTCTCCGTTCTTCGGACTCGTTTCTTTGTTTGATTGTGGCGACTGCTTACGTGAGTTTTCGGATGAGTGATGAGTGTTACGAAAATCGGCGAACTAGGACTAGGACTTGAGTCCAGGAAGAATCCGAATCTGCACGCCTTGCGCGACCACGACGAACATAGAAGACAGTATATAACGAAGAAGGCTCGTGCTCATGCCGAAATATTCATGCAAAAAGGCGCCTGAATCTGAATGTCAAAATACAACACAGCGGCAGCGGCAAAAGGGGCCATTAATTACTAGGGCTAGGGCAATACTTGTAGCGAAATTCGCCCACACTTGTCGGCCAAACTTGCAGGATTCTTTTGTTACGGACTGCCCAAACTTGTAACATTCTTGTACACACGTGCGCACGCGCGAAAGTGCTTCGCAACACGTCTTCCTTTATAAGCGCTAAAATTATATAACTTGTATTTTGAGACGCTCGTTCGTACACTCACCTCCGCCCTCTCCACCGCCGTCATCCCCTCCATCGCCTTCTCCGCCTCCGCCCTCTCCACCGCCGTCATCTCCTCCGTCACCCTTCCCGCCTCCGCCCTCCGCCGCCGTCATCCCCTCCATTGCCTTCTCCCTTCTCCGCCTCCGCCGTCATCCCCTCCATTGCCTTCTCCGCCTCCGCCCTCTCCACCGCCGCCAATTCCTCCGTCGCCCTTCCCGCCTCCGCCCTCTCCAGTGGAGAGGCTTGTGAATGCATGTGCGACGTCGCCACCCTCCACTGGGCAAGGGACTGAAGTGCGCGGCGGCGCGGCGCGATGTGAGCGCTAGTCCTGCCAAAATTCGCCCAACCAACTAGTCCTGCCAATTTGCGGTCTTAAAGCGCGCGGCGCGATGTGTTCGCCGTAGATTTTAAAAGTCGATAACAGGGTGTGTGAATATTGTTGCATAAATGACTGGACATTTGATGGCTCCATTCGATTCGTCCCATAATTGACGGAACGACACCTGGGCTCGCGCCAACTTTTCGTGGCAACTTTCTCCCGCGCTTCTACAAGCAAGCATAGTTGAAGAATTCATGGTTGGGAGATCTACCCAGGCCTAGGAGGGGCCCTATTTCCGATCCGGAGGCCCCCCAGGGCCCTCCCAAGGCCCATTGGGTCTCCAAATATAGCCACAAGTACTCGAGACTTTCTGAGCGTCCTCCTGGAGGACTACGGCTACGGCTCTACTAGGGTTAAGTACATCACCACGCGCACTATTTATGTCCATGAGTTGTATTCGGTAATTGAGTGATTGAGAATGAGTAAGTGTGTGCGCTTGACCCCGCACTGCAACCAGGCGGGGGAGAGAGAAAGGGGGGGAGAGGGAGGAGAGAGAGAGAGAGAGAGAGAGAGAGAGAGAGGGAGAGAGAGAGAGAAAGAGAGAGAGAGAGAGAGGGAGAGAGAGAGAGAGAGAGAGAGAGAGAGAGAGAGAGAGAGAGAGAGAGAGAGAGAAGAGAGAGAGAGGGAGAGGGAGAGAGAGAGAGAGAGAGAGAGAGAGAGAGAGAGAGAGAGAGAGAGAGAGAGAGAGAGAGAGAGAGAGAGAGAGAGAGAGAAGAGAGAGAGAGGGAGAGAAACAGAGAGAGAGAGAGAGGGAGAGAGAGAAGAGAGAGAGAGGGAGAGAGAGAGAGAGAGAGAGACTCAGGGACAGGCAGAAAGGCTTCTCTCTCCCGCATGTCTGAGCCCGCCAAGCGTCGCCGCCTGGCGCCCATCTCCCTACGCTGCATTGGATTTTGCGGCGTTGACGACTCGGTCGAGCCGCTCCTCCTCAAAGCGGTCTCATTGGCGCACCCAACGGTCGAGTGGGGAGTGCTATTCCGGTTCGCAGAGCCAGTGGAGCGCGTGGGGCAGCCCGCATAGTGCACGTGTGCTCTGTGCGGACAAGTGAAGCTGGCACCCCCGGACTCGTGCTGACCTCTTTTCTTCTCTTGTGTTGGTTCACAGGCCTGACTTGGCTGGTTCACCTAGGTATGCATCGGACGCCTGGCTCGATGCCCTCGCGAAGGTCAATGTGGCCACTTATCCCGGCGGCGCCACCGAGGGATGTGTTCAAGACAGAGCTAAGAAGGATCATGGTGGTGCTGCGGGGTCTCGTCCAGTGCGTCTTGCTGGCCACCTGTGCTCCTCACGTGTGGACGAGGTCCTGGCAGGCAACTCGACCTTCATCGCCCGCGTGGCCGACCAGCTGGGGATTGCGCGCTTCCAAATCAACGCGACGGCCACGAACGGCGTCGATGTGAGCGTATTTGCTGACGATGCTGGGGCAGATAGGTGAGCTCGACTTGTTTCCCACCCTTAAATTCATGACGCCACGCACTCCACATCATTGGTATCCGCATTACCTCTCGATGCAGTGTGCTCACCTTCTCCGGGCCCGTTTCCACTTTCAGATGCGCGCTTTCCATCCGTAAGGTCTGTGCCGCATGCCCCTCCATCGAATTCATTCTGCAGTGCAACGTACACACAAAGCCGCTATGGAAGCGTCTTTGTGAAGGCGCTGGCCGAAATGGCAACCAAGACGGAGGCGTGTCTTCGTCAGAGCAGGTGCCGCCTTCGAATTTGTCGCTGCTGTATGACGAGTCGATGGGTCTTGGTGTCGCCTGTGAGGCGTGGAGGCCGCCAATTGAAGGCGTGCCCTGCGGATATGCTGGTGGTCTGGCGCCTGAAAACATCAAGGAACAGGTGAGAGCTCACAAGCGACACACCGCTAGCCAAGTGCGCTTCTGGGATGCATTATAACACGCGTGTACATCGCTGCACCATTTGTGCGGCCATGAATCGCTCGCTCGGCCTGCCGAAACCTCATGGACCCCATAAGATTTGATCTGTGTGCTTCGCGCCCCGCCCTCTCTCAGCTTACCGCGATTGCCGCCGCGGCTCCGGGTCGAAATTTATGGGTGGACATGGAGTCTTCGCTGCGCGCCAAGACCTGCGACGGGCGTGATGTTTTTGATGTCAATCGGGCAGTCTCTTGTGTCCGGCAACTCCAAGAGATGGGGCTCATGTAATCCCATCTCCATTTCGCCACAACAAGCGGGTGTGCTTCGCCGGCCTTCAATGTGAGGCCTCGCAAGGTGGACTACGCCGCGTACACGAGCTTGCTCGGCGTAAGCCGAGCGAGAGGAAGCTGGGACTGTTACAATCATGAAGAAAAAGCCGGTGCAAAGGGTGCTCTGGTTATCCAACCACCGACTCTGCTCCGAGGGCGAGAGGATTGGGCATGGACATTGGAGGTGGTGCCATTGGCGTCTGCAGAACGCGCTTATCCTTTATTTCATGGTAGGATTCTAGCTCCTACGAATCTATGGCAACAGTGGGATTTTACCATTGCTTCCTCGCCATGGGCTGGGCTGCCCCTCCGGGGCCCCAACGGCGTGGGCACCGTTGCCGAGCCCAAGGAAGTACGTGCATGGCCGCTAGCCGACAGGCCCGAACCAACCATGTGGTCGAAAACGGCGCGCGGCAGTATCCATGCCATACATATTGCGGTGTATACTTGACACTCTGATGATTCATCATATCATTGATTTGATAGCAAATGAAGATTGTGCAACATGACCATCTTATTTGGTGCATAAGGGGGTAAAGATGCTTGCGCTCGCCGCGGCAGGGAGTCTTGTCCTGAGCGAGTATTAGCCCCATCCCTTTGTCGCACCGCGGCCCACTAAATTTGTTACTAGTACTAGTAAAAGTTTAGGGAATGGGAATGCGAGTGGTAGACGATGAGGGCGAGAGCCCGAACGACAAGACGACAGAACGACGGACATGGACATCAAGGAAACATCCACACTCTCGACTCAAACACTCCGGCAAAGGTGCGCCTCATCCGGAGATCAAGAGTCAAGAGGTGGTTCCCCCGGAACCTACCCATGATTCGACACCCTAGCACCCTAGCGACTAGCGATCTAGTCCTCTGCTTCCTCCTTGTGCCGCTACCGCTAGGCGGCCGGCCAGTTATGCCGTCGCTCCAGTTTATGTGTGTGTGCTGCTCGGTGTCGGCGGATTTGCTTGCGGGAGCGGGAGGGGCCGGTGTGTGGTGTGTGACCGCCGTTGCCGTGTTCCGAGTTGCTTGCGAGTTGTGGCCGTATTTTTCACTAGGCACTAGGTCACTAGGCAAGTGCTGCCATGGGTTTGTCCGAGCCAGGCCGTGAGCGACTAACGACTAGTCTAACTAAGGTTGTCGCCGATTGCCATTACCATTACCAGTCTTCTCTCTTCCCTTGTGATTGTCATTCTTGATGAGTAGTAGAGTTCTGAGTTCCAAGACACCTTTGTCCTTTGATTTTGAGATTTTTGGTTTCTTGCCTTCCTTGGGACGCCCTGGTCGCCTCCTAGAGGACTAGCTGGAGCTGGGGCAGAGGAGTGCCTGCCGAGTCAGGCGCCGGGCGCACGCTCATGAGGGTTTTGGGTTGTTGTGTGTTGAGTGCTCGTAGCACATGCCAAAAGCGAAAAGGCAAAAGCGAAAAGGCAAAAGGCTAACTAAGCATTGGGCCATTGAGGGTATACTGACCCCGCCCCCCTCACCCCCGATGAGGGGAGCTAGTGTCTGAGGGAGAAGGCACGAGGCGCCCCCCCAGTACTCCCATGACCCCTGATGTAAATCCAAGTGATGTCTTTTAAATAATTATGTAGCTGTCACACAACAGCACACGAAGAATGAGGTGGTGCTAAGTAAATGCCGAGTGGGGGGGAGGGGGCTATACCGCTTAGACCGATGAGCTCCGAGAATAAGAAGCAAGAGGGGTTCTAGCGCCGGAGCAGAGGGCCGAGGGACACACCTGTTGCCAGCTCCTAGCTGCTGGTTGTCAGAGTCGATCACGACCAAAGCTTGAGAGTCGAATCCCATGATCCCGTACACAATGCTTGCACATCGTGTGAGAAGCCCAAGCACGAGATGCGTTGATCATGTCCAGCGAGCACGGTCTTGTGGATGCCGCTCAATGTATCCCATACGTAGCAATGGCAGTCATCACATCCCGCAAACAAATACCGTCCGCTTGAGCTAAAGGCGATTGCAGTCACGCTACACAGAATGCTATCGCTAGAATACCTGCAGGGCGTAAGCGCAAAGATCGAGGGCGTGGGAAAGCAGTGACGTCCTCTCGGCTACAATTGTGGTCCACACGCGTGACGGCATCCCAGTCTCGATTCGCCATGTTGAAAGTAGGGCGTGATGTGCGAGTCACATACTGGCGAATCTCTTCGAACATGCGCATGTCAAATAGTCTGCAAGAGGCATCGTCAGAGCCAGTTGCGAATCCGGTTCCGCTCGGTAGAGATTCTACAGTGTTGATATCTGACTCGTGGCGCTCAAATGTCTTCAAGCACGATGGCGTGCGAGTATCCCAGAGCTTGGCAGTTGCGTCGCAAGAGCCCGAGACAAAGAGGTTTGTCTATGACGGCAGGTATTCATGCGCGCTGTGAGCGTAAATCTTCGAACTCTTCGCGTCCAATGCAAGACCTCGACAAGAATGTTGATTGTGAGGGCATACCTGATCGGAGAAGGTTGCCAATGAGGTGACGTTCCCCGAGTGCCCTTGAAATTGGTTGAGCACCACACCGCTCTCTACATCCCATAGCATGCAAGAAGCATCGCCGGATGCGGTAACGATGTGAGATTCAGAAAGAAATCGGCAGCACGCTATGTAGTCCGAGTGCGCTGCTAGCTCCCGCTGCACCTAATGGAGACATGCAGATAAGTATGGCCGTTGGACGTTCGGCTCCCAGCGGCTCCCAGCCAGATTTTATGCAAGCAAAAGGTTGAACCGGCAGCGGGCAAACGACGAGCTCTTACTGGGATAGAAGCATCTTTGGTGACTGGGAGATTGTAGATTGAGCAAGAGTTATCCAGCCCGCCGCTAGCAACTCTCATGCCCGATGGTGCAAACGCACAAGTCGTCACCCATGGTGATGGCAGCGAGATAGAATGTACCTGCAGAGAAAGGTCGTGCGGTAAATCTCATCTCATATCCGCACCGCTCATAGGCAGATTCGGCGTGATTGGAACCGACAATCTCAGACTTGATTTGCACCACGTCATCGGTGGGAACGCCCACCTTGTTGCCCGTAAAGCCATTCCACACTATGAGCTTCCCGTCTTGCGACACACTTACGAGATGACCTTTCCGCTCACTGTTCGACGTATTCGACCAATGGACGGCATAGATCTTTGAAGTGTGCCCTTTGAGCATGCGCCTAGCATACATTTCGCCACCTGTAGTCGCGGGGACCTGCGCAATGGGTCGTAGGAATGTGTTGACAAGGGTCTCATGACGCGGCAGGTGTGCGCTCCTTCTAGCCAAGCAAGCGGTTCGCTTCTTCTTGTGTGCCATTTCTAACCGAGTCAGCGCACGCGACGTGGCTTGCGTAGCTACGCCATCAAGCTCGCTCTGTGGATTGTATCCGCCCTCATCACTCACCAATCGGCTTTAGCTCCTCACCTGTTGAACCTGGAGCGCCCGTTCGCCCTTCGGCTGCATGGCATGGATGTCGAGCGCCAATCGCTCCAGCACCTCGCTCGCCTCGGATTCCATCGTCCTGCAGCTCAGCCGGCTGTGGGCGTGAAGCCCAAGCCAAACACGCTTCCGAAAGGCGTCGGAATTGCAGAACCGAAAACCCAGCCAATCAACACAACCCAGCGCAAACAAACGTAACATCCCCAAAGTAAGAGCTAAAGTACTCCGTACGTAGCTGTAGCTAATTCGTGGCTCCCACCCATAGGAGTATTATATCCCTTGGTGTACCACATGAGCATGCGGTGCCGAGATAAAATTAATTCTATAACCATTTCACGTAGGAGTACACCCGTGCACGAGGCTGACCTATTCCATCATACTCTAAAATAGCAATACCACTACTCCAGTTCGAATTGTACCAGTAAAGTAAACATTTTGGGACGACGGATAGTCATCTGCCCTTCCAGCCGACTGACGGGCAGGCCGACAGCTCCTCTCCCTCTCGCTCGCAACTTGCCCCTGGGCCTCACCTCCTCTGCTGGGTGCTGCAAATCGCCAGACACGGCGGTGGAGTAATCCAAGTACTGAAGATGTCCGTTCTCACGCGCATCGTTGATGCTGTCTTGGCAATCAGCTTTCTCTTCTCCGTCTCGCTAGTGTTGCAGCTCTCCCCGAATACTCTCATTGATATTCTATCGGGAATCACGTTCATGGTGCGTTGGGAAGATTTCTCTTGCACAGCCCAAACATGTCACGAGCTATCAACTCACGATGGCGTGTCATCTTCAATCCCTGGACTGCAGGTCGCGGCTGTCTTTTGTGCGACAAGATGCATTTCGGCAGCTGCTGTCCTTGGTCAGATGGGATGGGGCGGGGCATCGCTGGTCACGTTCGGGTTTTTCATGAACTGGGCTTTGCAAAGGGTCTTTCCTGCTCCGAAGGAACGCCAGCCGCTGCACTTCGCCAACGATCTCATGCATCGGGATGGTAGCGAGGGTGTACGCATGTCTTTGATGAGAGACGAACTGTGATACGTATTTTGGAAGGACCTTGCATGGCCGACGCGATACTCTGCAGCGCGAACCGGCTTGTGTGCAGTGTCGTCTTGACGCATGAAAGGGACTGCGAGACGGGTGGATTCGACGCCTCTCAGCGTTGCCCGTGTGCGCCGCGAACGGTTGCGAACACAGGCTGCAAGTGCATGCTGCCGGTGAAGGAAGAACCTCGCCCGTGCTCTCGACTGTCAACCGTCAACCGGTTTCTCGGCGCCGGCCGACAGAGAGAGAAAGGAAGCAGAGGCGAGGTAGAGCGAACCAAGGCCCGAGGCGAAGTGAGAGGGAGAAGAGCGCGCGCGCGGTTAGACACCCAGTTCTTCGTAGTCGGGGGCGGGTGGGGGGAGCATCATAGTGCGTCGAGCTCGAAGCAGCTAGGGCCCGGTGGCAAGGCGAGCGTGCAAAAAATTGAATAATTGATTTTATGAGTTCATGCATGGCCTTGTTCGACAAGGCGGCTGTGGCTGGCGCTTCGCCCGGCGCACGAGGACATCGACGGCATTAACGTCCTCTATGCACACGCACCGCCTAGGAGAGCTAGAGCAAGCCCAGCAACCAATAAGCTGAGGCGGCGCGCCCCCGACGTAGGAGTAGGAGGAGACGTGAAATATTCGCTCGATATAGTATGATATGGGCGCCAAACACGCCGTGGCTCCAGACAGTAAGTGGCACGTGCATATTTCTGCACACCTTCATTCTGTTGGTGCACAAGCGCGGCATCAAAACGCCAAGCTTGCCTCCTCGGCGCGAATACGTTCAATGATTTTGCGCAACTTTAGGAACGCTTCCACAGGACTTTTGGCCATAGCAATGTACGCGGCGTCAACGCACGGCGCCTCCCATGTCTACGTGACAAGGACAGCGGGGAGAGGAGGAAGGATGGGTCACAGTGGGGGGGAAGACCGAGGGATGGAGCACCCGCACATGCAAATTGTTGGCATAGAGCTAGGCGAAGGCGAAGATGTCTAAAGACAGACGACGGAATGCTTGCCCCCGCGACTTGCGCATGAAGAACGGCGCCCACACCTGCATGTAGCTGTAGACCTTTCCATTGGCATTGTCCATCACGACGTGAGGTAGCTGATGAATTAGCGCGAACAAATGGCCGTGGAGCCGGTCAGAGACGACACCCACACCTCGCTCAAGCGCGTACATGCTCCCGGAGAAGAAGTGCAACGCAGTAGCTTCCCACGACACGGGATCGCTCTGATTAAGCGGAGGATCTATGCGTTGAACATTCCAATCCCACTGGCAGAGGGCGGAGTAGGGAAGCAGAGGGCGGAGTAGGGAAGCAGAGGGCGGAGTAGGGAAGCAGAGGGCGGAGAAGCGGAGTGGCGTCGCTTTCACTTGGCGGGAGTGCTCTAACTTGCAGGCGCTCGGGGTAGGTGCATATGTTGACCACCTGGTAGATGGAAAGGTTCGACCGCGGGTCGGTGCCGGAGCCCACTTCATAAATCACGTTGGCGATGTCCTCACTCTCTGGTTGCATGCTTCGAACCCCTCTAGCCTCCCGAGTCTTGGCAATCCTGGCCCGCTGTCGCCAAGTCAGCCTATTTGAATCTTGCAAATGGCCGCCCCGAGCTCGTGGTGGACGGCCAATGGCCAAAGCCGTCGAGATATACGAGGAATTGGCCAGCGTCTCGGCGTCGTTACGTCCCAGCCAAGACACGTCCATCCCTGCCCATCCCACCCCCCGGCGAATGCAGTCATTGCATGTTGCGTTATAATATCCCGAAGGTGTGCTCCGGATTCCACGGCTATCGCCGCTCACACTCACTTGCACATTGGTCTCTTCGCCAACATCCCTGCCCGCTGGCCGGACCGCGCCTTTTGCCCCACGGGCGCCTTCTGTCCCACTGACTGCGCCTGCCGCGTCCAATGTAAGATAAGGCCTTCGTGATCGCGTGAAAGGCGCCAGCCAGATGGCAGAGTCGGGAATCAAGCGAAACTGCTTGGCGCACATTGCCGCACTTGGTTGCGAGCACAAGTGGGTCCTTGCAAAGTGCAGGCTCGTATTGTCTCGAAGCAACACCGTGGGCCAGAAGGGTAAGGCGGAATCGCCAAAGTCTAGGGTGCTTTCTGCACCCGCCTTGGGAAGATTCCGGCGCGGGCCGACTCGTCGGGGCGCCATGTAGGTGCGGGTGCGGACCATCGCCGGCGCATTCGGCGAGGGGTCTCGAAAGAAAATAGATTGTGGCAACAGCACGACCTTTTTGTAGCCGAGTGCGTGAAGCTGACGGACTGTCCGCGCTCGGAAGCGGTCATGCCCCACCCAGACATCACCCACGTTGCCCCCGCCTTGAAAGAGGACCGCCGACGTCTCAGAGACGGGCAATGCTGCTAGCAGGGATGCGAGACTACACGTCGGAACGGCGGAGGTCGCTGAGGAGCCGCACACGTACGCGACCTCGATTCCACGGTGCGAGAGGTACCGCGTCTAGAGCGACAACGGGCATGGCAGGAAGAGTGCTGGGTTATGGCACGCGTCACAAGGCGTTATGGCGGAGGAGAAACTCCGGGGCGGTCGCCCAGTGAGCACGTTGCGGCGATAGTGGGGCTCTGTGTGTCTACACGTTTGCGGCTTCAATCTTGGGCATGCGCGAACCTGCCCGGCAAAGATGGCGAGGTCACCTACATTTGTGTGGAGTGGAAAGTCCAGTATCGCCACACGATGCACGCCGTATAATAGCGGAGCCATCACGCGGTCATACTCGTGCTGCATCTTCACTAGTAGGGCGAAAGGGCTAGGACAAGACCCTGATGCTATCCCCGCACTTGCAAGGGCACCCCATGCCTCCAACGCAGCCCAGGCGCTAGAGCGCCTCGTAGAATCGGCTGGAACTCCTCCGATGAAAAGCGGCGGTGTTGCAACGTAGACTCGCGATAGATCAAAGGCACCGCTGCCCGTATGACCCTCCCAAGGGCTCAGTTGTACGAGGAGCGCGAGGTTGACAGCACTTGCTGTGTGCTGCAACTCTCGTCTTGGTAGAGCCGACCCAGTACCTTTGAGCGCTTCCGACGGGACTAGATTCAAGCGCTGATGCAAGAGCTCGTGCATGGCTTGGCGGCTGATGAGATAGCTGCCTGCTCCGCGCGGGTGGATCCACGCTCGAGAGGCGCACGAGCCACGGGAGCAGCTCGAGGGGCCGGAGCGTGCCATCACAAGTGGCCGAAGTGGCAACCAGGTGCTGATGAGGTTCCTGGCAAGTGGGGAGAGCTTGGCGGGATTCCTAAGTTTACCCGGTGACATGGAAAGCTGAACGATCTGCCAGAATGGCGGCAGTGAAGCGACTAGCCCATCAACCCCTCCCGCCGCGCGCCAGCCCTCTGCAAGTGGCCGTGGCGCCTGGCCTTCCTCTAGCACGAGTGCTGCAGAATGGCCTCCTGACCACGCGGCGAGCAGCGCGCGCACATGCGAGAGCGTGCGGCAGATCTCGGCTTCCGTAGGGCCCGCGCTGCCCCCAGAGGTCGCCCCAGAGCCCGCAGGGCTCGCTCGGTCGAGAGCAGAGGCCCTAGCAAGCGCAGCCCTCCACTCCTTTGGCTGCCGCCGCTCAGAGAGCAGCGCGCCATCGGTGCCGCACAGATCATCGAAGGTAGCGGAGGAGCGAACGAGCTCGACCGAGCTGAACCGGCCGCGCACCTCCGATAGCCACGCGCCCTCGTCTCGCCTGACGATGGCGTAGACCGCCGTCTGTTGAGACGCCGGCGGCGCCATTGCGCGTGCTTCCCGCCTCTACGCACCCGTTTCACAGTCCGCGCTCCCCGCTCTCCCCAAGACATGTGAAATGTATGTGCTACTATTAGTACTCCATGGCACAATCTCTGCAGTGTGAGTGTGTGTATGCACGTGCAGATGGGAGTTGCTATCGCGATCGGATGTCTCTCCCGGCCTCCAACCTCCAACATCTGCGTAGCATTTGCAGTTTGCAATACCGCGGTAGGGGTCAGGGTCAGGGTGACTAACACTAACTAACGCAAGGAACGAGGAACGAGTTCAACTCGGAGTTCTTCTCGCACTCCGGCGACCGGCGAGTGCCTTGCAACCCTTTGCAAGATACAAAGATAGAAGGCGGCGGTAATTAGTAATTAAGCAGAGGCGATGCGGCGATGCGGATCTGCATGGACATAGACATAGGCGCACGGCGCGTAGCACACGGCGAACTTTATGTCTAGTGGCAAAGATAGAAGGCGGCGGTAATTAGTAATTAAGCAGAGGCGATGCGGCGATGCGGATCTGCATGGACATAGGCGCACGGCGCGTAGCACACGGCGAACTTTATGTCTAGTGGCAAAGATAGAAGGTGGCGGTAATTAGTAATTAAGCAGAGGCGATGCGGCGATGCGGATCTGCATGGACATAGGCGCACGGCGCGTAGCACACGGCGAACTTTATGTCTAGGGTCGCTTGTCCTCGCACCTCGCACCGGCACACTTTAGCATTGGCATATTGGCATTGGCATTGGGGTTGGCCGGGGCTGGGCTCGCCTGCTAGTGGCTGGACAGTTTACTTTACTGTAGATACTTCAGGTGCGACGGAGCTTGGAGGCTCGGGACCACAGCCAAAAATAGGGCAGAGGACGCGTGGCGCGCGCGAGAGAGTCTCCTACGTTTAGCAGAAGCCGAGGGAAGGGAGGAGAGGGATCAAGAGAGAAGAGAGAAGAGAGGGAGAGGAGAGAGAAGGAAGAGCGGAGAGGAGAGAGAAGGAAGAGCGAAGAGAGGGAGAGGAGAGAGAAGGAAGAGCGCGCGGGCTAGCGAAAGAAAATTGACTTGGAACCAACACAGACTTAAAGCCATGATTTGGATGAAGAAAGTTCTCGCAGGAGAGAGGCGAGAACAGCCTTGTACGGCCGGCTTCTTCCTTCCCTCTCCTCCTCGAGTTTTGTGTCGGGGTCTCTAGAGTAGTGAAAGACTTCCTCTGGTCCAGAGATGAGAGTAGAGTAAAGTTGACCACAAAAACCGTGAGAGAGTGAAGGGAGAGAGAGAGAGAGAGAGAGAGAGAGACGACGACGACGACGACGACGACACTCTTGCGAGCGACTAGCCGAGGAGAGAGAGAGAAGAGAGGGAAGAAGAGAGAGAGGGAAGTTAGAGAGGAGGATGTAGAGAGAAGCGAGAGAGCTGTAGTAGCCAGAAGAGAGAGAGAGAGGATGGCTCCCAAGAAAGGCGGCAGCAAGCCTCCGCCTCGCGACCAGTACTTCAAGGCGATTCGCGAGCAGAAGCTGGACACCCTCCGTTGGTGCCTTCGGCATGGTGGCGTCTCCTCACGCACCGAGGACGCCGATGGTCACACGGGGCTCCAGCTGGCGGCCGCGGCAGGGTTGACTGAGGCGATGGAGGTTCTTCTCGACAACATCCTCAAGGTGGGTGGGCACGCCTGAGGGAGGGGACCAGGGGCAGGGGGAAGGGGGGGGGAGGGGGGGGGGGGGGGGGGTTGGCGCTCGAGTCATCGAGTCTTAGTCTCGCCTACGTGGTTGCGAGAGCGAATCGGGGCGATGGAAGTGCTGCTCAACGTGATCCTCTGGACGGAGCCGCCCAAGAGAAGGGAGGGGATCAGGGATCAGCGATCAGGGAGGGGTGCAGATTGAGGTATTCTCTGCTAGATGACGATGGAATGCAGGGTGAGAGGGGGAGGAAGTTTGAGGTATCCTCCGCCGTGAGAACGTGAGCGCGCTGACTGAAGTGTGTAAGGCGCTCCTCCATTATCGTCACAACACCTTGCATGTCGGCAAGGCGGCGGACGCCGGAGCATGCAGCAGGCAGCTGGCACCAGCCACATCTCCTGGCTTGCCATGGATTTCTTACAGGTGGGGTCGAAGGAGGAGGTGAGCGAAGTGGATGAGGAGGGGCGCACGCCTCTCATGATGGCTGCTTACAATGGCAAGTTTGAGGCTGTCAAGATGCTGGTCCGAAAGGGCAGGGCGCCGCTCAATATCAAGTGTGAGGCAGGCAAGACGGCGGCCGACTATGCGCTCGCAAGGAAGCATGATAAGGTGGCGGCCTTTCTGAAGAACCCGAACGCCTACGAGTCTAGTGAGGAGGAGGAGGAGGACGAGGAGGATGAGGAGGCGAAGCAAAAGGCAAGGGTCTTCAAAGCCTCTCAGAAGCTCGCCAACGCGGGCAATGAGCAGGTGTGCGTTTCGATGCGGCGATGGCCAAGGGCGGTCGCGTGCATGAAGGAGGGGACGACTGCTGAGCCCCACCGCTGCCCGCCGCAGGAGATGGTACATAAGCGTAAGGTAGAGGCAGCGGAGGCATTGCAGGCGGCGCTTGCCGAGGCGCCCGACCCAGTATGGGACGAAGTAAGCGCTGTGCTGAAGGAGACGAGACGCGAGCTCTCGCTGCGTGGTAAGGAGCCGCTGAGCGGACACATTGTCGATCCAGCGGTCTGGAACTGCATTTGTCTACACGAGCTGCGTCTCGAGATGGGATCAGCACTCACGGAGCTGCCGGCTCGCATCGCGAACCTCAGTGCGCTGACAACGCTCATTCTCTCGAGCAATGCGCTCGAGTCGCTGCCCGATGTCTTTGCGTCCCTCACAAAGCTCAAGAATCTTGAGGCAGCGAACAATCGGATGCAAGAGCTGCCACCCTCGATTGGTGCGCTGACGGCGCTCAAGGTGCGTTGCAGACGTCACAGATGCACTCGCCCGTCCATGGTTATCGTTGCAATGTCATCACTTTTGTCGATGATCCCTACTTTCCGCTCCTCACCATCGCCCGAGGCAGGTGGTTGACTTCTCGCACAACCAGCTGCGCTCAGCAGAGCCCCTAGCCAGCCTAAAGGAGCTCGTGTCGGTCCAGCTGGGCAACAATGCGCTCACCGAGCTGCCCGATTGGCAGTGGGAAGCGCTTGAGCACCTAGCCACGCTCGCCGCTCCTGCAAATCAGATCAGCGTTGCGCCGGCTGGGCTCGGAAGCCTCCAGATGCTCGTCTCGCTCGACCTGTGCGACAACAAGATTGAGCAGATCCCGATTGAAATGGGTGGCCTTTCGCCCAAGAAATTGCAGGCGGTCCGGCTGAAGGGCAACCCTCTTGCCGATCCCAGGCGAGTGTTCGCCGGCCGGTGGCCAAGATGCTTTATTTTGTTCCCAATCTTGGCTCGCGCGACGCGCGGAGCGTGATGCCGTACAGGCATCGGCTCTAGCTGGGATTCCTGATCATGGGGCAAGCCGAGCAGGCCCAAACCATGAGCAGTCCACTGCACGTGAGCCCATCCCAAGTATATTCACACGCTGGCGCATACGTGGCGGTTCCGCAGGATACGCCGGTTTGTGGAGAATGACGCGCCGTCGATGGTCAAGGATTTGCTCAATCATGTGGCCAAGAATGGGTACCGTGGGGATGAAGGCGGAGCAGGTGCAAGCGTGCGGCCAGCACGGCTCGGCTCCTGCACGGCCCGCTCTCCAGATCTGAACCTAATGGGTGCTCACGGTCATGCGCACCTCCTGTCGCCCCAGGCAAGAAAGGCAAGAAGGGCAAGGGCAAGGGCAAGTCCGAGAAGCCCCCACCGTCCGACTCAGAGGATGGCGACGACCCCGAGGGCTCGATCGCAGACATGTTAGCGGCTATCAACGCCTCTGGATCCGACAGCGAGGAGGAGGCGCCTGCGCCCGTGCTTGCGCCGACGGGCAAGGGCAAGAAGAAAGGCAAGAAGTAAGCTTGCAGAATGAACGCAACACCGACGGCAATGAGAAGCGCTAGACGAGGAGTTGAGACGGGGCATGCTTGCGAGATCACGAGAACTGGAGGTGCCGGGCTAAGCCGTGAGGCGCGGTATGGATAGCCAGGCGGTTTGCATCAACCAAGATGTGACAGCGCAGGCGCGAATGCTGGGTGCCGAGACTGCAGGCGCCCATGGCCCGCCTCCCACGTTGACCAAGGGCTTCCTTCAACTTTGCATATCTACCAAGGTGCAATGCATGGGTAAGTAAGTGCATTGCTACTGGCCTGTCCGAATTGTCATTCTCTGTATGCCTATACCCACACTACGCTGCGAATGCAGGAAAATCGTCTTTGCTAACCTTCAATGGCGCTCGCATGTACATGCGCACTTATAAATAGTTAAACTTTAGTATATTCAAAAAAACTTTG
>CM030935.1:1346487-1376870 GCA_018136815.1 Isochrysis galbana
TGGGGAAATGTCGCATCAAAACAGACATTGGAACACAGAGCAGCTTTGGACCCCCACCATGGGAGACAGCGGCAACAGGGAGGACGACACCGGGGAGACACTCCCCAGAGACGCCGAGAGACAGGCGGATCACCGCGCCTCGGGCGCTAGAACGACGAGCAAGACACCGGCCCCAGAGGCCCAACACGACCAGCACAAACACGAATTTGGGCCAACACAACAGACATCCCGCACAAAACCCGCGAGAGGGAGAGACGGCGCTGTGGATGCACTGAGCCAATTGGACCTTAGAGAAGCAAGACTAGGCAGAGGACTAACCTTGCCTCCCCCCACGGCCACACAGGTGGCCCTCCTCGACGAAGACCTCGAGCTGCAGGGACATCTTCACCTGCGTCTTCACCTGCGTCGGCGAGCGGCATCGGCCAGCGGCTCAGTGGAGTGTCGTATTTCATACGATGACAGGCTTTTACTTCTAACCTGTGGGTTATTTTAAGCCTCAAGGTCTCGTCGATTGGTATACCGCCTCTTCTCTTACTTTCTCTCGATGTCATCAAATGTTCCATGACTGTCTTCCGTCTTCTCTCGTCCATCGGTCGTAGCTCCCCAGCGAGGTCTGCCCTCGTTGTGCCGACCCTCTGTCGCATGTCTGCGCGTTGCTGAATTGCCCTGGTGCCGATGTCTGGCCGTCCGTCCAGGTGTGGTTAGTTTTCGCTCCGTTTGGCTTAGTTTGTGTGGTTCTGTGCCCTCAGACTTTTTGTGTCCATGTGTTGTAGTCTCCCGTGTCTACCTCGGACCTAAGAAGCTCTCATTCTCATTCTCTCTCTTCCACTAGCTCGCTAGCTAGCCTCGTCCCTACTCGCCAACGCCACGCGTTGCAATCCTCCGACCGTAAGTCTACCTCCTCGCTCGTAGCGCTCGATGGCAGACACTCTCAGACCCGACTCCTACTATGATCTGTCAGACATCTTCCCGCCAGCAACAATCAACGAACCTTCCACGACCGCGTCAACTGCCGGCTCGATCGAACGGCCCTCTGCCTATGAGCCTGTAGTCATCGCGTGTTCGACACTCCTGCATTGCCCTCGCTACGTCTGCACACTCGCGCTCGCGTGCACGATGGTCCACGTCGACGTGCATGCCCATCCTGCGACGCAGCCCGGTGCGAGCGTGGGACGAGCGATCTGAGGCGCATGAAGATAGGGCTGCTCAGCGCGTGGGGGGACGGGGGAGGGCGCTTGGGAGCAGGCGGAGAGGGGGGGGGAGGGGGGAGAGGGGCGGAGAGGGGCGGAGAGGCGGGCCACTCGCCCATGAGGCACGCCTCCAAGGGGGGGCCTGCTCAATACCAAGGGGGGGCTATTCAATACCAGGAGGGCCTTGCCTCTCCCCCTCTCCCCCACTTAGGCCTAGGTAGAAATATGTAGGTTTTCTTGCCCAAATATGTAGTAAAAATATGTCGAAATATGTAGGAAATCCGCCCCAAGTAGAAAATATGTAGTGAAAGAATGTCCCTCTCCCTTGCCGCTCCCACTCCCGCTCTCGCTCTCGCTCTCGCTCTCCCTCTCCCTCTCCCTCTCCTTCGCCGCTCGCTCTCTCTCGCTCTCGCTCTCGCTCTCGCTCTCGCTCTCCCTCTCTCTCGCTCCCCCTCTCGCCCCGCGCGCTCTCGCGAACTCCCACTTGCGACCCCCCCCCCCCCCCCGACGTAACGTCCATAATTAGTATGTAAACCCCCTCCGTACGCCATGTACGCGCCCAAATATGCAGTAAATATGTGAACCATGCACAAATATGTGATCGATATGTATTCCGGAAAATTTGACCCAAATATGTAGTTCAATATGTCACATATTTCTACCTCGGCCTACCCCCACTCCACTTTTACCCAAATATGCAAAAAATATGCGGACATGTGTCGAAATATGCAGATCTGACAAATCTACCCAAATATGCAATCAAATATGCTGCATATTTCTACCTGAGCCTATCGCTTGTTCGCTCGCGCGGGCCCACAGCGAGCGGGGCCTCCTCGGCGCCATCGCCATCGCGAGCCTAGATGGGAAATACGGTGCTACGGCCTGCAAATACATTTCAAATGCATCCGAGGCCTACAACCCAGGACGCGCTTCAAATACAACCAAATACATATATATTTGGCCTGGTAAATACGTATTTCCCATCTAGCATCTAGGATCGCGAGGCGCGGCATTCGGCATTCGGCGCCCCGCCTCATCCACACATCCAGAGGGTTGAATTTTCTTTTCGGGGCGCCAAACCTTATGTAAAACTTGGCGGCCGTTTTCTCCGTCGCGCGCGGGGGAGCGGTTGGCGAAGGGGCTCGTCTAGTGAATAGAATGTGGCTGGGGCACGCCGGCCCCCACAACCAAATAAATCCTGTTCAAGATTGAAGTAACGGGGAGGGGGGGGGGGGAAGGGAGGCAGCGCAACGGGCAAACAGAACGCGGCGGGGGTGCGCGTCCCTATTGGAAGAATCCTCCGGGTGCCAACTGGGGAGACGAGTGTAACTGAGAGAGAAGGAAGGCCCTATGCTTCAACGTCTCTGTCGTGGGAAAACGTGGCGGAGAGGGAAAGGGAGAGAGGGCGAGGGGGAGAGGGAGAGCGAGGGAGGGAGGGGGGGGGGGGGGGGAGAGAGAGAGAGAGAGAGAGAAAGAGAGAGAGAGAGAGAGAGAGAGAGAGAGAGAGAGAGAGAGGAACCCGCTTTGTTTCCTCCTCCCCCCCCCCCCCCCCCCCTCCTGCCGCTTTTCTCCCACCGCGGGCGAACCCCTGTTACTCCATGTACGATGATCTCTCTTCTCCTCTGTGCCTCTCATTGGTGTTGTGCAGACGACGACGGGGGGCTTTCGCTACTCGACTGGACTCTAGGTACTCTCTTCTCTGTCTCTTCTCTCGGTTCTCACCCCCCCTCCCTTCCCCTCTCTAGAGTTCTACTTCTTCCTCCTCTCCTCCTTTTGTTTCCAGAGTAGACTCTTTTTTCCAGTTTCTCTTCCATCTGTCTCGCGCGCGACCCACTTCCCTCTCTCTCTTCGCCCTCCACCCCCTCCACCCCTCTCTCCGGAGAGATGGGCGGCCTGGGGTGGTCGCTCGCTCTCGCCGCCCTCCTTGGCGCGCGGGCATCCAAGTCGAATACGAGCATCGCGACGCCTAAGATCATCGGCGGGCAGGTTGTCTCGCCCGCCTTCTCCTTCCCCTTCATTGTCGGCATTGCGGAGGCAGGCTACTACTGCTGCCAGTGTGGCGGCTCTCTCATCGCGAGCGAGTGGGTCCTCACGGCAGCCCACTGCATCGAGAGCTCGGGGTCGTACACGGCTCTCATCTACGGTCACTCGAGTAGGATGGCTGAGGGTTACAACAACGACTGCACCGAACAGATACCTGTCTCACAGAAGATCTGCCACACGGAGTACGATGCGCAAACAAATGAGAATGATGTTTGCCTTCTCCGCCTCTCATACGCGCCTTCATGCGCGGGCGAAATGCAGGACAATGGGGAATTTGCACTCCTTGACACGCCTAACTCTGGCAGGGCCAATGCAGGCAACGTGGTGACCATAGCAGGATGGGGTCTCACTGTTGAGGAGGACAGTAACTCTTCGCCAGACCTCATGCACTACACGACAACCACGATGGTCAGCCGTACGCAGTGCTCGATCGACTACGTGAATGCCAACACAGCCATTACACAGTCCATGATCTGCGCTGGCGAGAGCGGGGGCGGCAAGGACACGTGCCAGGGCGACTCTGGCGGCCCGCTCTTTGTCAAGGAGGGCAGCAGCTTTGTTCAGATCGGCGTCGTCTCGTTTGGCGTCGGATGTGGGCGAGCAGACTTCCCTGGTGTTTACGCCTCGGTCGCCTACTTCCGATCGTGGATCAATGGCGTTGTCGCCTCCAGCCCTTCACCTCCCCCTCCGCCTCCAGTCTCGGGAATTTGCACCAACACGTGCAATTTTGCCGGTGATAATGAATGTGATGATGGGGGTCCTGGCTCGATGTTTAGCGGCTGCTCCTTCGGAACAGACTGTCAGGATTGCGGCCCTCGGCCCGACGGCTACCTCTGCTTTAACGACTGCTCCACCGCCTCTGATGGAGATTGTGATGATGGTGGCTCTGGTTCGGAGTACTCGCTGTGCAGCTACGGTCACGACTGTGCGGACTGCGGCGGTCGCGGATCGAGCTCATCTAGCCCCCCACCCCCCGCAAGCTGCGGCGCTACACATTGCATGGGCTCGTGCGCGGCGGACACCTGCGAAGCGTGCGGGTGCGGGGGCTGCGCCGCATGCGCTGGCGTGGTCGTCTCGGTGATTGCCTCGGGTACGGTGGGCGACTTTGAGGACACCTCGGCACTGAAACTCAAATTTGCTCTCGCCGCCGACGTGAGCGCAGCCTACGTCGATGTCAGTGTGGTGGCTGCGTCGGTCGAGATCACCGCCACCATTAGCATCCCGTCCGGCACCACTGCCGAACAGATCGAGACACGACTGAACGCGAATCTAGGGACCGCGGCAGCTGCGAGCGCAGCGCTCGGAGTTGACGTTCAGGAAAATCCGCGCATGAGCAGGGAGTCGAGTCCTACCACGACCATCCTTGGGATGCCGTTGATGATCTTTATCGCCATCGTGGTCGGATCCGTCGTCGGTGTGATTGTGCTCGTCGTCATGATAGTCCTGCTCTCCTGCTGCTGTTGCTCCAGACAGAAGAGTAGCCCGGGTCGGGGGATGTCTCCGAATAATGCCTCACGCATTACGCCGAATGAACCGCAACCCGTCCCCGTTTTAAACGCCACGTACGTGCAGCCGCCAGTTGTGGAGGCAGTCCCTGTCGTCGCCGTGGCTACGCAGTATTGACCGGGTCGGAAGGGAACTGCTGCATGATGGCGTCGCTCCCCGACGGCTTCCAGCGCAGCATGGGACTCCTTGTCGGCCGTGGCGATTGTATTCGTCGGCAATGGCGGTTGTTGGCATGCTCGCGGCAGCTTAGGCGCACCCCATCGTCGTCCCTTTGACTAGGCACCACGGTGCATCTTGTTACAGTGGTCTGTGTGGATGTTGGGGCTGCCTTGCGGCTCTTCTCACTATTAGGGCTGCTCTCGCTCAACCAAACAAGTGTGGACGACATCGCCTAAATGATAATGAGCCGAATCGGCCACTCTAGGATGCAGTCAAGCGGAAGAACATTCGACATGGGAGGATAGAGGAAAGAGATTTTCTCTCTCTCATTCTTCTCCACGGCTGTCCGTCACGGCCAGCCACAAAGTGTCTGCATCGATGACGAGGGATGAGAACCCACGGAGAAGGGTAAGACGAAAGGTGGCGCAGAGTATTGCGGTGATAAGGTGATGGTTTTACATGAACCTACTACTATTACTACTACTACTACTATGGATACAAACGCTATTTAATATTCACGCTACTAATCCTACTACTGTAAAAAAACCAAGTGAACAACTAAGTTTATACTTGGTTCGCCCATGGGGAGCACGAGCCCTCCCCCCCGCCTCTCCACTCCTCCCCTGGCTGTGGGGGAGGAACCACCCACCCACCCCCTCCTGGCATGCCTTACTTATGGCTTGCCAGGAGCAGACTGCACAGCTCACCCAGTCTCTCACGTGAGACTCTCACTGACAGGCTCGCCTAGTTCGCTCGCCCTGGAATGTCATGGCCAGCCCATTCCTCTAACCCCTCGTCCCCCCTCAGTTGACGGGTAGACAGGTGCAGCTAGTCGACAGGCAGAAGGGAATAAATACGAAATAAGGGTGATGTCGGTGGGGAGGTAAAGGATACCTAGTCGGTAGTAGGTGCAGTAGGTGCTCGCCCAGAATCTTCAGTTTTATCTGCTCAGCGCAGAGTGTGAGTGTGTACAAATTTAATAATTTAATAATATTATTAATGTTATATCAATCATATTATGTTATATCCTATAGCCAACCCCACTATAGCTAATTGGACACAACTTTTCAGTCCAGGAATCCCGCCATGCCTGACGAGCCAGGTCCAGGTGTCCGAGTGGCACCGGGGGGAGGGGGCACTGCCCCCTCCCTTCGATATTTGTCAAATATTTGTCCTCCCCCAGTGCACGCACCGACCCTGCGCACCAGAGCACGCCCTCTCCTCGAGGCCACGCTGAGGGGAAAACCCCTTTCGGGTAAAACAACGCAGGGGGGGGTGGGCACTCGTGAGTTTAGGGGTCTAGAGCGCTAATCTCCCTCTAGGGCCTGGTAAGAGGTAAGAGTTTCGCGCCGGACCCCCCCAAGTTTCGCGCAAAAGTTTTGCAAAGTTTCGCACTAATCCACCCAAGTTTCGCAATAAGTTTCGCAAGTTTCGCGTCTTTTTCGAGCGAGTTGTATGTTGTATGTACGTACATGCAATTTTAAATGTAGTTGTAGTTGTAGTTGGTTGCTGGGGCGCGATGATGCCCCGTACGCCCGCCCCCGGGCTCTGCCAGGGTGCCAGGGTCTTTGCAAGGCCTGCGGGGATATCTTCACCCGCGCCTTCACCTGCTTCTGCGAGTGACACACTTGGTTGTAGCCACCCCGGAAATCAGCCGGGAGACGAGACGATAGGCACAAGGCACAAGGCACAACTAAGAACTAAGTGCGCACCCAGGACAATCCGGACACGAGGAGGGAACCAAAACGACACAAGTATACGAGCACGGCGCACAAAATACCTCGATAGGTAGGGCAACGACATCTATAGATAGTCTATAGCGCATAACGAAAGGCCTCCCTCGAACTCGCACTCCGAGCCGGGCCCATCCATCCATGGTAGCAGAGCCCCTGAGCACTTGGGCCGCACCCCCAAAACCAAAGTAAAAGGAACGGGGGGGAAAGGTAAGGGGGCGAAGGAAAGGGAATTAAGGGCGATGACGAACGGGAGGTAGAAAGAGGATGCCAGTCTAGCACTAGCAATAGGTGTTAGCGTTAGCCCTGAATCTACAGATTTTTTTTCCGCTCCTCGTTACTTGCCTCTCGCCAGCGGCCAGCGGCGACCGTAACCGTAACGTCGTAACGGTAAGTTTCGCGGAGTTTCGCATACGGGCAATTTTGGGGCCCAAATTTCGCGAAAGTTTCAGGGCCAAAAAAGTGACCCAAGTTTCGCGATGAGTTTCGCGAAACTCTTACCCGGCCCTATCTATCTCCCTCGCCCGAGCGAGTGGCCGCGGCGAGCCGCGGCCCTTCCCTCCTGGCTCTAGCGCCCCCCGTCTTTTCTCACCTAAACAGGGCGAAAAGACACGTTAGCGCCGGAGGGGAGAGCTGCCGCTCCCCCCTCCCCTCCCTCTTCCCTCTTCTTCCTCTCTTCCCTGCGGCGGGGGCCCATGGCCCATGGCGCGCGCCTGCGACCCCCCTTCGGGTCCCCAGGTGGCCTGCAGGGGGCAGGGGGCTTGTGGGAGCACAGCTCAGGGGGCAGGCAAGGCTGGGGCATGGCCCTGGCCCCTCCTGCCTCTCCCTCGCTGGCTCACGCGCCCCTGCCGGTCGACTGGAGCTGGCTGGGGGCTCCTGATCAGGGGGCCCAAGGGGGAGGAGGGGTTGGTCAGAGGGATTGGTTGGCCACTGGCCACGACCACGACAGGCCAGGGCGAGGCAGAGCGCCGCCACATGACGACGTGTCCGTCGACGAGCGGTTCGCGACGCGCAAGGCGCCATCCGCACTCGCGCGCGGTGCCGCGTACATCCTGTTCGATCTGTCGTTGGTAGTCGAGGGGTAGGGCTTGGCGGAAATGTCTCGTTTGGGCCGCCCAAATGTCTCGCCAAAATATGCGGAAAATATGCCGGCGACTGCCCAAATATCACGTGGAATATCACGTTGTCAAATATATATTTCATGTTGCGTGAGCTGTGGAATAGCGCGTAGTCATTGGACAATCACACAATCACATGCATGTATTCTTTGCTCCACCCTATTAGGCCCTATACACTCCCTGCATACACTCCCTGCCTGTGCCTTGGACATGGTCTGTCGCGTGCTTGAGGCAGGAGCGTGTCGGACGACCCATACGCTCATCCTCGACCGCAACCGGATTGGACCGGCGGGCGTGCAGCGTGTGTGCAAGCTCGCGCGGAGCTTTCGGTTGTCGGTTGTCGTCGGTGGACTTCTCGTGCAACCCGATTGGCGCGGAGAGTCAGCCTATGCTTTCACAACTGAGGAAGCTCAAGGTGCAAGTCCAGGCGCGGAGAGAAGGGGGTCAAATATCCTAGTAATTAATAATATGTATGTATATGGTGGTATAATTTCTCCCTAATTTGGGTGGTGCACCGGGACTTTTGATGGCCCGCACCTTAGGGGAGGGAACTGCAGAAGGGGAGGGAACTGCAAAAGAGGAGGGGACTGCAGAGGGGAGGGAGGGAATGTAGAGGGGGGGGGGCAATTCTGTTACCTGCATCTCTTACCTTAAACGCGTGGACAATCCGTAACGGTAAAAATAAAACTCAAATCTTCGAATTTCGAGACGAACATCGGCGAACCAGGACTGGAGCCCAAGGAGAATCCGAATCTTCACGCCTTGCGTGACCACGACGAACATAGAAGACGATGTATAACGAAGAAGGAACGCGCTCATGCCGAAATATTCAGGCCGAGAGGCCTGAATACAACAGTGTGTCCCCGCTAAAGGGTCTGTGTGGGTACTCTAAATGTGCTGTGCAGAAGCCGAAGCGACCCCAGTATAGGCGCTTTGCCTGTCGCGAAGGTATCGGCAGCTATTATCACTTGTCGTGCTTCTTTGCCACCCACCGGTGTCTCCGAGAATAGTTGGAGGTTTTTGTCCGATTTTGTCCGTTTTTGCATTTTCCGTGATTTCGCACTGTTGGAGAGCCTCTATAGACTTAATCCTGGAGCCCATGCTGCATAGGGTGTTCTATCCTGCCTATGTGGAGACCACCCAGCTAAAAAAATCAAGGCTAGCGAGCCCGCCAACCCAAATGCCGACATCAAAAAATCGGCTTATAGGGACGTACTAGGGTTAACGCGGTGCGAGGAAAATTTTCAGGGGTTTTGACAGTGTTCACTTTATGGGTCAAGGGAGTAGTAGGTATTTGACTATGTTCAAACGACCAAAAAGTTTGAGTTGATTTCGCGTTCGACTATTTTTTTACCACCTACTCCTAGGTGGGAAACCCGTGTTTACCGTGTTTCTACGAAGGCCAAAAACAGCCCGTTTTTACCGTGTTTCAAAACCCCTCTGTTTTAGGTACCGTGTTTGTACGGGTACGGGGGGGTGCGCCCACTCGTGACAGCGCCATGCAGCGGCGCAGCGGCTCTGTGAGCTGCGGCGCGTAGGGCGTAGGACGCGCACGCGCGCTTAGCGCGCGTGCGCGCGATTGCGTGTGCATGTGTGCGCGTGTGCGCGCGTGCGCGCGCGTATCAACTAATATTGATGGCTCACTTGTCACTTGCTCTTCCCAATCTCCAATCAACAATCAAAATCAGACGAGTAACCGTACTTTTAGTTAGACAAGTAGCAAGTAGGTAGCGTCGCGCAAGTGGCGCAGGGGGAAGCCCCCCTCGGTATCACTGTGTTTTGGACTGTTTTTGGCTGTGTTTCTATGATAGCCAAAAACAGCCTGTTTTTGCTGTGTTTGGAAAACTTTTAGCTGTGTTTCCCACCTAGGCACCTACTTGTATGGGGCACCCCTCTGATGCCCTAGGGAGCCTCCAACACCTCTCAGTCTCTATGCGTATACTAGTACAAGGTTGCCGAAGGGAAGCTCTAGCCTCCATTGGTAGTTAGTGGTTGGGAGGTAAAGCCGTTGCCCGGCTTGTTTCCTGGCAGAGCGCGGGGGAAGGTTTTGGCGCGCAGTGGAGGCGCGCCGTCGTCACCGGTGTGGTTGTTGGTTGGCGCGAGAAAAAACGAGAGTGGGGCGGAGGAAGGGGAAGAGAGGAGAGAGGAGTAACGAGGTGAGAGGAAGGAGAGAGAAAGAAGACAATATAACCTTGCGGAACCGGCTAGCTCAGGAATACATATTTTATCATAAGAACATCCATCATCTATCTAGGTAAACGGAGCGAGAGCAGAGAGGAGAGCGAAAGCTCGCTCGCTCGCCACTACTAGAGTAGCGGGCCACCTCCTCTCCCTGTGATATCTCTTCAAGAGGAGAGGAAAGGAAGCTCCGACGAGCTTGATTGGAGAGAGAGAGCGAGGGGGGGGGAAGAGAGAGAGAGAGAGAGAAAGAGAGGGAGGTGGGCGGAGGGAGAGAGGGAGAGAGAGAGAGACGGTGGGAGGCGAGAGAGAGTAGAAGGGTCTCTCTCTCTCTCTACCCTGCGAGAGGGCAGCGTTGAGGTGGCACGGGGTGCGGGTGTGGAATGCCCTTCGCCTTCGTCAAGCGCGGCGAGGGCACCTCGCGCTACGAGAAGGGCGGGCTGGCCGTGGCTCGTGCAGCAGCGCTCGCGAGGCAAAGGGAGAGTAAGGGGAGGGGGCAGAGTGAGAGAGCAGGGGGAGGAGGGGGAGGAAGGGGAGGAGGAGGGGCGCAGAGTGAGAGCCGAAGAGGGCAGGGCAGAGGCGGGCCAAAGGTCGGGCCGCCAGCCAGACAGAGTAGGAGGGAGCCGCCCGAGCTCACGGTCGACTGGGGTGTGCGTGGCCCGCCACCGCCGCCGCCGCCTGCGCAGGAGCTCGACGAGTTTCAGGCGATTGAGCGGGCGGTGCGCTCGCCTGCGCCGCCGGCGGCGGCGGCGACGGAGGAGGAGGAGGCAGACTGGACGAGAGCCGCGAGCGAGCGCGAGCCGATCGCTGTCGCGATGATAGCCGAGGATGCCATCTCGCCCATGCCACAGCGCGGGCTTGCCAGCGAGCACTGTGTGCCGCTTCCACTGTCAATGGCGAGGTCACTCGTAGACGGCATCCCCGCGGAGGCACAGGCCGCTCCGCCGGCATGGGAGGATGAGTATGACCGTAACCCCGGTGAGAGTTCCGATGGCGAGCCGCGCTCGGACGAGAGTGAGGGCGCGTGTGTCAGGGCGGACGCCAGTGACGTGTTGCCCAACAATACGAACCAGCCGACCAGGACTGCCGAAGCCTGGGAGGATGAGGACAAGGAGGACGTACACTCTTGGGACAGCTCGGGGATTGAGTACGGCTTCTCGGCCATGCCCGGTGACCAGCTCCCTTCGCCTACGCGCCCTGCGCAGTCGCGCGTTGCGCCATCAACAACCTCGCCACTGAGGCCGCCGATGAGCTGGGGTAAAAGCGCGTGTACTGCAAACCACACGGCCGGAGGCGGGGGCGCGAGCGCTCCGGATGTGGATGATGATGCCGAGCCCCCTCCTCCGTCGGCTTTTATCGCCGCGCTCTTCAAGCCCAAGCGCTCAGCCGCTAGCCTGGGAGAGGCCTCGCGTGATGGAGCCTTCATGCCGCACGGCGGCATAGGTGAGATCGTCCACGATGGTGTGGAAGATCCTGAGGGTGACAGCGGCGCCAGCCTTCATGATGAAGGGATGGCGCGCGGCAGGTACGATAGGCGCGCTGCGCCAGCGAGCCGCCCATGCAGCTCCCGGCACGACTCAGGCGGTGCGCGTAGCTCTAGTTGCGGAGGACAAGCCCGTGGCAGTGCGAGATCGTTGATGGCCAATCCGGCGGTGGATGCCGTCGAGGTCGAGGCACTCAAGGCCCGAGTGAACCAGCTGCAGGCGGCGCTGCGTGCTGCGCAGCGTGCCGGCGCTGCTGAGGTGCAGACAGCGTGCACTACCCTGCAGATCGAGCGCCAACGGCTCACGGAGGAGCTAGCCGACTTCGACGCTTTCAGGGCACGCGAGAGCGCTGCACTCGGGCGCGAACGGCGTGTGCTAGAGCGGCAAGCCAAAGCACTGCTCAAGGTGCCCGACCGCAAGGAGCGCTCCCAGGTGGAGGAGCTCAAGAAGGAGCTGGAGGCGGCTCGGGCGGACGGCCGTGCACGAGAAACCAAGTGGAAAATGGCTGCCAACAGACTCCAAAAGCAGGTGAGCAAAATATTGGTGCAGCGGCGCGCGGCAGGGCACTGCACCTCGCCCCACGCAGTGCTGCTAGCTTCGTCGATCGATGCGCCCGCCTCCCCCTGCATGCCTTCCCGGTGCAGCTCACCTCGGCGACTGATGAGATTGCTGAGCTCAAACGGGAATTGAAAATTCTCGACCACGCTCGCCTTGCCGATGAAAGGCCTGGGCGCAACGGGGGTGCGGTCAGTAAGGAAACGTTGCCGTTTCGGATAGCGCAGGCGGGTCATCCGACAAGCGACAGCGGCGCCCTCTCGAATCCGCAGCCCCCTTCCTTCACAGCTGCTGCGCCGACCAAGGTATTGCGAGATCGGGCTGAGGCTGCAGGAAATCTCAATTCGTGCGCAAGGGGCGATTCCCTCCGCTCACAACCGCGCGAGGCGTGGGGCACAACACCCCCGAGGTATGGCTCCTCTCAACATCCGGTGCTACATGCTTCGGGAGGGTCGCCGTATAATCGCGGTGGCTCGTCTGCGAGTGGCGACGAGGACTTGGAGTATTGGGGGGGTGTCGATGTGATCGATGGTGGGTATCTTCGCGGCTATTGCGATTCCTACGCAGAAGGGTCCGTGGATAGTGAGGCTGCAGATCACGAGGATGATCTCGGACCCTCTGTCTCCGCCTATGCTTCGGACCGTGAGGGGGCGATCTATAAGTCCATGAAGAGTGGCATGAGGCCCAAGGAAGAGCTCAGTGGTGGCCACGACCGTGTGTTCCGTGAGCACGACTCCGACCATCCCACTGGTTTGAGCGAGACGCACCAGGCCGACGTGGAAGCCCGCGTAGCAGCAACGGAGATGGAGATGGCGGCCCGCTCCCGAGGTGAGGCGGCGGAGGCGGCTGCCGCACAGCTGCGCGACCTCACACGCGAGCATTCTATTGCCGTCCTCACTTCTATACCGTATTTTGAGGATATCGGTGAAGGGGAGGAATGCCCTATCCAGGAAGACATGCACCCCGATGGCAAACTCGAGCGTTTGTACCGCTCTGGCCGATGCGAGGTGCTGTATGCGACGGGCACGCGCAAAGAAGTGCTTCCGTCGGGACTGCAGACAGTTTTTTTCTGCAACGGCGACGTGAAGCAGACGTCGCTCTCACGGCGTGTCGTCTACTACCACGCAGAGGCGGAGACGACGCACGTCTCTGAACCAGACGGCACCCAAATTTATCACTTTCCAAATCAACAGGTGGAGCGACACTTCACCGATGGCCTCAAGGAGATATCTTTCCCCGATGGGACAGTTAAAGTCATTCTTCCGAACGGCGAAGTCCAGACCGTCTCAAATAGTAGGGCAGGGACCAAAGTGGCGCCTGCTCGGCCTCGTTAGAATTAGAAGAGGTTGGCCACATATCAAAAAGATCCTAAGGTGGTTCTAAAGGTTTTTTCCGGGCGCGGGAGGGGGGGGGGTGCGCAGAGCGTCCCGCGAGAGCTGGCTGGCGCGACGCCAAATGGGCCGGAAGGGCAAGATCACCCAGAGGGGCTTCCAGAAAGGACACCCCGCGCACATTGCGCCGGCCGCACCGCAGCACACGCGGCGGCGGTAACACGCGCATCCGGCGAAATTGCTCCGGAGGTCGCAGTGCAGAGAGGTGAGGGCGTGAGGGCCACAGTGCTGTCACCGTGATGATCACAGAGGGAAGGTCGGTACAGGCTGGTGAAGAGGGGCACGAGGCCCCCACAGCGTTGGGATCCGATGCCGCCGCCCCTCTTGTAGAGCACATGCCCGCGCATCGGGAGCGAGTGGTGCCCTCCTTTGTCCTTTGACTTTGGCTCCCCTGGAGGCAGGGGGGGGCTACGGTGGTGGTGGATGTCCGTCCGGAGTCCGGAGAGGAGGAAGGGAGCAGGGCAGGCATGATGCCCGACTCTGCAGAGGTTGGGGAGACCCCAATTGAGACGTCCAGCGCGGGACGCACCGAGTAGGATTCTACACCTGACGAATTGGGATGGCCCATGGGGCCTGAGGACAATGAGGAGGGAGGCATGCCGGCGCCAGGCGCGGCTGAGGAGACGACTTCGGAGACGCTGACGGGCTGAGGCCCGTCAGCAGAGGAAGGCGGGCAGGCGGGCTTGGGCGAGGGCGAGGACGGCGGCGAGAGCGACATCAAGCGAGTGGCGAGAGGCGAGGGTGAGTGTGAGGAGGGCTGTGATGGCAGGGGCTGGCGAGGCGAGGCGAGTTTGTAGGGTACGAGTGTTACGAGAGCGAGAGCGACGAGAGCGAGAGCGACGGATGACGACTGCCGACAGGACGTCGTCGGATCCAACGATGCTAAGGCACCGACTCACGAACACACCAGAATCATTCACCCAAACCAAGCAAAACATCAAATAACCGAGACCCCCAAATCGCCGATAACTCAAACACGTCGCAAGAGACGGAGAGAGAGAGCGAGAGAGAGAGAGAGAGAATCCACAGCGATGACCGGAGCGTGTCTTCGTTTTAGATTTCCCACGAGACGGAAAGTCGAGGAGGAACGTTATGTCGCGCAACCGCGGCGATCACTTTGGATACAGATCGCAGCGAGATATCCTTGCGATCAAAGAAATCTTGCTGTTGAGCGTGAACCTTCTAGACGTTTCTATCGAGCAACCCTGAGTAGCAACCAAGGGGGAGGGAAAACCAAAAACCAACGGGACCAAGGGCTTTCATGCAACTTGCGTCAAGGAGAAAGATTCCCTCACCCAAGCAGCGAATCTAAATCGATCTCCAAGGGGAGATGGCAAACCAAACCTGATTGCCCCCAGAAGCAGGTAACGAAACGCGGGGAGATAGCGAATTCAACCTTTTTGCGAGGCACCTGGGAGGAAGAAAGGTGGAGAAACTTCCCTTCTCTTCGAGAGAAAGAGAGAGGGCGCTCCACAACCCTAGATCCTAGGCGTCCACGCGAAGTTTTTGACCGAGAACGAGAACGAGAGAATTATAACGATAAATACCGAACGAAGAGAAGAGAGAAGCTTAACGAGCGTCGATTCGCGAATGCGACAGGGCGGAGAGCGAGAGAGGAGAGCGCGACTGAGGTGATTATTCCAATCACACAGCCCCTCCGTGAGAAGGGGAGAGAGTGTCCCATCTCCCTCCCTCCCCCCGCCCCCTCCACACCTACGCTCGCCCCACTGCTCCCTCTCTCGCCGCGCCCGCTCGCCTCCTTCTGTCCGCTGCGTGAAGAAACATATCTTATACGGCTAGTTTACGTAGTTGTGGGCCTCAGGTGGTACGCAGAGGGAACGGGTTGACATGCGCACGCACGGCGTATCCGCGGGGGGACCGATGACCGATGCACATCGCGCCGTGTGATTGCAAGTCATCACAGGTGCTCCGTGTGAATATCTCTTAAATTGTGTGTTTATGTAGTTGTCGACCTTAGAGGAAACGCAGAGGAAAAGCCTTAACACGGCGTCTCCCTCGGGGCGCGGGGGAAAGCAGGTTAAAAAGTTGTTATCCAGGTCTCCATTTAATTTTAAAACAATGCTCTATGAGTCTATGATACAACTGTGGACATTTGATCGCTCATTCGACTGATGTCCACAGTTGACGGAACGACACCTTTTGACAGCAGCTGCTCCCGTATGGTGTATGGCGTTCACGTCTCGGATGGCGTCTTCTGGTGGTGGGAATTATTCGTACACTGACGCGCGCCCGGCGACTCTCCCGACGTCGAGAGCGGCGGCACGAGGATGAAGCCCGTCGTGGCCTCCGCTGACGACGGGACGGTGGACGGGGCGGTTGCGAGAGCGAACATGAGTCGATGAGCGATGAGTTCGATAAGATGACCAATGACCAATGACCAAGTGTGCTGGTGCCTGGTGCCTGCGAGCGGGGCGCGTGAGCGTCGAACAGTGGGCAGTGTGCAGTGTGCGTTCCCTTTTCTCCGGTCAATGCGCCCTCTCGCTTACTCCGTCGCTTTTCACTACCGCAAGACTAAAGCCTGCTATTTCGTGTCGACGAAAAAATCGCTCGTGTCCCCCACTCGGACTTTTTGTTAGAAGTTAGAATTCTGTGGCTAACACGGTCTACAAGTCTACAATGGGTGTACTCCGAGTACTCTAGTCTAATGTACATGGACATCTCGCGTCTCGTCGTGTTCTCGAGACCACTCTCCCACGAAATTCGCGCGGCCGAGGTTGCCGCCGAGCTCAGAATAGAAATAAGATGAGCCGTTTTTAAATGTGCCACTCTCCACACTACTGTGCAGCATACAGACTCTCATACTCTCCCCTCTCGCGGCACGCGGCACAATATAATAAAGGAAGGCTCCAGGTACAAGCTGCGAGAGCGGGCATCAAAAGAGAAATGAGAGCGGGAGGGGAAGATCTATTGAATCACGACGGATCTTTCCTTGCTGGGCTACCTCGCCCTTTGCTTCCCCCCACAGAGAAGGGCGGGCGAGCAGCGCCCTCATCAAGAAGCGTGGTTTTGGCTGCAAGCTGGAAGGGGGGGGGGGCGGGCGGAGGGAGAGAGAGAAGGGGCGGAAGGCCGGGAGTGGATGCGGGCGGGGCGCGGGGGGGCGCGGGCGGGGCGCGGGGGGGGGGGGGGGGGGGGGGGGGACCCCCCGACGACGGACGCGCTCAGCTCGCCCTCTTCCCCCTCCCCCCCCCCCCCCCTCCCCCCCCCCCCCCCGCTCTCGCCCCCCACCTCACCAGGCGCCCCCCCCCCTTTCCCCCTCCCGCTCCCCCCCCCCCATCCCCCCCCTACACACAGTGCGAGGTCCTAGCCCCAATGGGCACAGTTCATATGCTTCGCCTGATCCTTTGCGCGCTCTCCATGCTCGCGGGCCGCGCCCAATTCCTCCCCTCCTGCCCCTCGCCAGCCTCGCATAAGTGCCTCACTGGTGCGCTCCAAACCGTTGGAGCAGTGGTTGTGCGCGACGTGCCGGGGCTCAAGGAGGCGCGCCTCAAAGCTTTCGTATCCATGGCCAAATGTGCCTCGAAAGACGACGCCGGGGACGCACTGAGCAATGTGGAACTTCCTGATGGCACATTTCGCCGCACGCTCGGTGCACGCACCGTCCGTGGCGTTCCCGAGGCCCTCAGCCACGTCTGCAAAGATGGCGAGGTACCGATGGAGTCGCTCCGCGCCATCGTGGATAGCGCTTCCCGTAACTTTCTTGGGGCCGTAGACCAGCGAGCTCAACCGGAACATCCTGTCCTTAGCACTCGGTCGCGGCGTGCCTACCACTCGCTCATGGAGGCGGCGCAAGGTGGCCAGCAGCTGGAACACTTTCATCATTACATAGCCAAGGCGGGTAACGAGACGGCACCTCAACAAGTGGACCGTGCCGCCCTCCCGCTTCACACAGACTCTGGTCTCTTCATCGCCCTTGTGCCCGCTATGTGGCTCGACTTGGAGAAGCCCCTGTCAGGAAAACAGCGAAATGACGGTTTCTTCGTTCAGGATGCTGACGGGACTTTTCTCACCATAAACCCTGAGGACGCGCCCTCTTCAGTTGTCTTCATGGTCGGCGACGGCTGGACGAAGTGGCTCGAGCCAGCGCTTCAACTTCATTTTCGCGCCGCCCCACATGGGATGCAGATGTCAGCCCCCGCAGTCAACTCACTTGCATCGTCTGAGGCACGGCTGTGGTATGGGCGTATGTTCCTCCCTCCTGATGACGCGCTCATGCCGCCGGTCAGCCCGACGGCGCGCGGATCCGTTACCTTTGCGGAGTGGGCCGAGTGGGCCAAATCAGCCACGCTCGAGACTATTGCAGAGGGCGCGCCACAAAATCACGATCTACTTCCCACTGGATGCGGCGGCCAAAGGCGATCCCTCCTAGTTGTCGACGCGAACGGCTGTAACGATGACCAAATTCTGTGCTGGCATGCATGCAAGTCGATCACCGATCTCGAATGCGAAAAAGACAATGCAGTCTGCATGGACGAAGATGACGGTTCCATTTGGACCAAAGATGACCCACATTGCCACAATTGCCGGGCCACATGCCTGCTGCCACCACCACCTCCACATGAGCCACATGAGCCACATCTCCAGCCACATCTCGAGCCAGAGGGAGGTCATCTTCCACCGTTCTGCACTGGCCCCGGCACTGCCATGCACATGGACGGCTTCACTTTTATTTCATACGGCGAGTCCAACTGCGTGATTCTTCTTTTCGCCTCTTGGCGCATCAGCACGTCGGCTGCCTTCGGAGTGGCATTCCTCGGGATCGTGCTTCTCGGCGTGTGTACCGAGGGCATGACATATATCCGCCGCAATGTTGTACCTCGATCCAAGCATCTCGTCGGAAAACCGCGCCTATACCGAGTGGCGCTTGGCCTCCTCTATACGGTTCAAGTCACCCTTGGATACTTGCTCATGCTGGTCGCAATGACCTATCAGGTCGAGCTCTTCATCGCCGTCATCTTAGGCTTGTGCATCGGGCACACCATCCTGAACACCTCCGTTCCAGTGGCAGACACCACCGACCCATGCTGTGTGCCGCCAGTCCAGCCCCCGCGAGCTCAAGTCGCCGCACCCACCCTGAGGACGATCACAACGGACGTCGGCAGCTCACCTCCACTGCCCTTCCACGGCGCGGACGAACCCGATTGTCCAGCCATCGGCAATCCTGTTGGGGCTTGTCATCACTGCATCCTTCATGTTTCCCCCATCTCCTGCGAAGGCTGTTGTGCCGTGGTGTGCTCAACTTTGCGGTCGGTTGATGGGGTTCAGAGCTGTTCCGCATCACTTGATGGCTCCGTGCATGTCGAGACCACAACCAAAGTCCCCGTTGACGAGCTCATTTATGCGCTCGAACGCATTGGCAAGACAGTCACCCTCGCACCACTTGTGGAAGGTGTCGCCCAACAATAAGGAAACACAGGCCATCAAAACCTCCAACAGGTTTGGCCTGAAGTTCATCAAGTCGATGCAGAGGTTTGCATTCTTGTCTGATCAAGTTAGTTCCCACGCATTTTCCCTCGTGGACGCCTGTGCAACTCTGCTCATCTCCGATCGCCGCGCTTCATACACTTGCGAGACGTGCAGATGAGTTGTTGCAACATCCGGACGTACTCAAACATTCTACGCATCCCTAAAAACGTTCTACGCATCCCTGAGATGCTGCATCTGCAGGAACCCTTCCGCTCTACGCAGGCTGCTCCGTCTAAGAAAAGCCTGTTGGTGGGTGGTCCCCTCGAGTGAGCAGCATTCGGTATCTCCCATCCCTCGCATCCTTCATCTCCGCATTCATTTGCCCTTTAACGCATTCCGAATCATTGTCGCGTCAATCACGTCTCAACTCTGTACGCGTGCTTTGCGCCTTGGTGATATGCATCATATGATGTATGCATCGGGTCTGTGAAGCGCGCATGCGATGGTCCATGTCTACTTATCAGCGTCACGTCAACATCCCTCGGCAGAGAACATAGGCGCTTCAGTAGCCTTCGTGCACATACACCATACGCGTAAGACATGATTGAAGCATCGCTCTCAATGCATTCCCCAGCTCCATGAAAGCCAGACAATAGCATAATTTCGCACACATACAGCTCTATGTGGACTTCGCTGCTTTTTGTCAAGACCATTCTTTTTGGCTTGTCCCACCGTTGCCAACGAGGTGTCTCGAGGTTTCGTTCTCGCACAAGGTCTTTCTTCTCGGCCTTTCGTTTCTTTGAGTAGCATCTTCTTTCGTGCGTTTACGTTAGTTCTGGATTCTTTTGTTGGTTGGTGAGTGGTGTCCGGAGTAATGATGGGCCGTGTCGTCGTCGCCTTGCGGCGCAATGTCGCGTGCATCTTCAACTCCCAAGACTCCAATACCCCCCCTCTCACTCCCTCACAAAGAAGGCTCCTACTTTTAGCTTTTAGCTGAAGGTCGCGTTCCGTCGAATATGGAACAGTCTCGGTTGAGCCATCAAATGTCCATGGTAATAGATAAGTAAAAAACCTTTTAATATTCTCGCCTCGCACGGCTGGCACTGAGTCACTTTCTCGTAGCCACGCCCCCTTCCCCTTCCCTTCCTCACCCTCATTCCCCGCAACTAACTTTATAGTTGGTTGCCATGGAGCGCGGCGCCGCTCCCCACCTCTCCTTCGGGCCCCCCGCCGCGGGCGCCCCCCCAGCACCCATGGAGCTGTCGCTGGCGAAGCGACCGCGTCCGCCCGCAGAGGCCGAGCAGGTGAGCGCGACCCCGGTCGCGCCGCACGGCCCGTGGCCCCGGCCACACCAAGGAAGGCAGCCATGCTGGCCCACCCCATGGTGGGCCACAGGCTGTGACAAGCACCACACCAGCACCAGACCAAGAGAGACAACCACCCACCAGGCATGCCTTATGGTAGAGGCCTCTCTCACCCTGGTGACGGCCGCGCTGCCTCGGCGGCGCGGCCCGAGACCGGGTGGCCCTTATGGGCACAAACTCAACACCACCAGCAAAGCGCACATGGACACTGACCCACCAATAGCTCAGCACAAAACCCCACAAATGAGAGACTGCTTGGATGCGCCTTGGGACGAGGCTAGTGTTTTCGCTAACTTGTAGTCTACCTTTCTCGTTTTCGATGAATACGGGGGTGCTGAATTCCAGTGGTTTCTTAAGTTTGGGCTTCCTCCTCTGGGCGGCTTTATGCGTGCGCACGGAGCAGTGCATGCGATTTTGGTGGGGTAAGTAAGGACCCCTAACCAAGGTGGTGAACCTCACTAGTGTAGACTCTAAGATCGGTATGTGTATGTAGTGGTACTCGTGTGACTCAAAGCTTCAACTCTGTAGAAATCTCTTAGTATGTATTTCCACGCTATCACGTACAACGCTTTTAGTAAAACTGTTAGGCTTTCGGGTGTGTTCGTACCGGGGTATGCGAATAATCTATCCTTCGTTTTCTGTGTGCGTGACCTTCCGGGGGAAGGGGTGTGGTTATTGAGGGCATCTATGGTCTCGAATATGGTTTTCGTCGTCGCGGGACACCACGCTAGATGGCACGAGTTTTCTCGGTATCGGCGACACAGTCTACACATATCTGTCGGACTGTGGACTGTCTGCGAACCTATTTCTGGTGAGCCTGCCAGGGGCAGAGAGTGGGTCAGCAGGGGCCAGTGTGCTCCTGGCAAGCCATCAGGCATGCCAGGAGCATGGTGGGTGGTTCCTCCCCCATGGCAGGGGCGGAGGAGTGGAGAGCGGGGGGGGCTCATGCCCCCCCATGGGCAAACTAAGTATACGCTGAGTCCAGTACAGCATAACACAAAAGGCCTGCCTCGAACGCGCACTCCAAGCCGGGCCCATGGTAGCATGGTAGCGCACCTGGGCCGCACCCCCGAAACCGAAACCAAAGAAAAGGAACGAGGGGGGGAAGGCAAAGATGCGGAGGGAAGGGAAGAAAGGGCGGTGTCGTACGTGAGGTAGAGTCTACCGATCTAGCAGTAGGTGTTAGCCCAGAATCTTCAGAAAATTTTCTTCCGATAGTAAGGTAGTGAGACCTGGATTTTAGTAGAAGTCAGCCCAGAATCTTCAGATGTTTTTTTTGATGGCCCTCGCGAGCGCGCGCGTACCTGACAACTAGCACTCGCCCCATACAAGTGTTTTCGTTCGCGCTTGCTGCTCGCGTCTCACTGGATAGGTACGAGGTGAGGTGTCACTGATCCATAATCCGAGGTACACTCATCTACCATTTGAGCAAGCCTTTGCACTTGCAGACTTTTCACTCCTTGTCTACTCTTGGATGATTTCCTCCGAGTGGGGACCAAAGGGTTCGAATGCAAGGTGATCTTTCGTGACGCCAAGCTGATTCAGTTGTGCGGCTATCGACTTCATCCATTCGGGAGGCCCGCAGAAGAAGTACATTGCATCCTTTGCATTCGCGCCGAGTGGGAGCAAGTCCGTCACCTGATTTAGGTCCATCCTGCCCTCAAAATGGTATGCCGCGTCTGGGGCATCGCTCTGCAGGGGGCGGTCTTCTTCACGGGGCTCCTCATACCATACACGGCGGCGGAGACTGCCGCTACGCCCGAATCCACGCAGCATCTCACGGTAGGGATGCTCTCCACCGTGCCGAGATGCGTGCAGCCACGTCACCGGATGTCCCAATGAAGGATCGGAGCTCCCTTGGATGAGGGAGAGCATCGAGAGCACAGGCGTCATGCCAATCCCTACGAAGACATCGGCGAAAGCTCGTGAGTGGAGTCAGCCTTGTGTTCAGTTTGTGGGAGGGCTGGCTGCGACGCGGCGCTGACCTGCTGATATAAATACCACAGGCGCCGTTTGGTGGGCGATCCAAAGCTTATGAGCATTTGCCATGTTGAAGTCTCCATGGGGAGGCGAGAGAGGAACGACATCTCCGGGAAGCACACTGTCGTGAATATATGGTGAGACGAGCCCCTTCTTCTCCCGCTTCACCAGGATTGTGTAGGATTCCGACGATGGCGCCTGTTAGAACCAACATTGAGGTGACTATCAAGCGTACAAGGCATGCCACAACAGAACTAGCGAAGGGCCGCCACGGCATCAAGGAAAGCAGGATAAGAATCGCCTGCCACATGCCGCCCACAACGCGATGACACGAGGTGCGCACCGAGCAGATTGAGTAGTGCCTTGGCTGCCGGTGCTCCCACTCTGGAGGATGGAACCAAAGAGTGGTATATTGTCCTGGAATGTGCTTAGCCACAGGCTTGCCATCCGTGGGCTGGAATTCCAGCTTGAATGTCTCGTCAGACACCTTCTCCTTTGACACCAGCTTGAAATCACGCATTCCGCGCCAGCCACCTGGCAAAGATTCGACCTACACGCGCAAGCGGATTCAGTAAGGATGCGAAAGCGTACGCACAGCATATGCGCTCAAGCGGAAGCGGGCAGCTTGCCTGTTTGTAGATGGCCTCCTCACGCTCAATGCACGCCTTAGCGAGGACACCATAGAAATCGCCCCACGCGTTTAGTACGTCCTTTGGCGGCGAGAGGCAATCATCGATCGCGGCGAGCAAGTTCGCACCCACAACACCATACTGTGCAGGTGTCACGTGGAGCGCGCAGTGCTTCTGGTTGATGGGCTCAAGGAACCCATCTGGGATGGGCTTACCCTCGAGCACGGCAGTGGCTGAGACCGCGATCGAGTTGAATAGCGCCTTAGGCTGCGCCCCACCTGCCTGGTTGCGCACATTGAACGTGTCGAGCAGCTCAGGGTGCTCACGGAACATGCGGTCGTAGAATGTCTTGGTGAGCTTGGTGCCGAGCTCAGCGACCGCAGGGAGCGTGGCGCGCATCATGCCGAGCGTCGCCTCGGGAAGAACGGGGGCAGCTGTCGAGAGGGCGCGCTTATACGGCGTGCGTCGTAGTGTGTGCGCCATCATGATGGAGAGGAGGCCGGGGGCAGTGGCTCACCAGTAGAGAGGGAAGCAGCGGCAGGAGGAGGGGAGGGGCGCTCCGAGAGGTGCGAGTTGCGTGGAGATGGGGCGGTTGCAATCATATGCCTGAGGAGAGGAAGGAGAAGGAAGAGAGCCGGAGGGGAGAGAGAGAGAGAGAGAGAGAGAGAGAGAGAGAGAGAGAGAGAGAGAGAGAGAGAGAGAGAGAGAGAGAGAGAGAGAGGGACGAGAGAGACGAGAGATAGGAGAGACGAAACGTGAGAGAGAGAGAGGGGCCGAGGGCTTGATGATGGATGATGTGAGATGGCGATGTGAGTCGGTTGATGAGAGGCGCGGCTCACCATAAGAGTCCTGCCGCGCCACGTAAAAACACGAACCCCCCCCCCCCCACCCCGCCGCGAATTCCTCCCGCCCGCCCCCCCCCCTCCCCCCCCCGCCCCCCGCCGCTTCCCCCCTCCGCCCTTTCGCGCCGACGGCCGTGATGAGAGAAGAGACGATGGGTGCGGAGGGAGAGACGGGGGCAGATAATCGGTCAGGCTGAGAAAGTATATAGTGGGCAGGATAAACCAGCGGGCAGGATATGGTCGTGGGAACCACTTGTATGCCGAGCTGCTCGGTGGTCGGGCTGAGACGGAGGAAAGGAGAGAAGAGAGCTCCTCTGGCTTTGCATCTCTCCTAGAGCTGGAGTAGGGAAAGGGGCTTTGTTTGGCCGTATGGGCCTCCTCGGCCACGCTCCTCTCGGCCTCTCACCGCGGTGTGATTGATGGTCGGCGCGGCGGGAGAGAGAGAGAGAGAGAGAGAGAGAGAGAGAGAGAGAGAGAGAGAGAGAGAGAGAGAGAGAGAGAGAGAGAGAGAGAGAGAGAGAGAGAGAGAGAGAGAGAGAGAGAGGCATCGGAGCATCGGCGCGCTCTCAAACGCCGCACTTCGGCGCAATGAGGGGCTCATCTCGGAGGATGGTATCGCCGAGGGGCGGGGGGGGGGGGGCGAGAGCTGGCGAAGGGAAAAGTTCCAAGTCTGAAGTTTGAGAGGTCAAACAAAAACGTCGCGCCATCTCACTCCCCTTGCCGGAAGTCGGGGAAACGCGCGTTCATAAGAGGATTTTTGCCAGGTTCTCGTAAGGTTTGAGGAGCGTGGTTGGTTGGAACAGCTCCTTAACAAAACAACTGAGCGTTAGTACCAGAGGGTTTTTGCAGCGACTCAACGGGGACTCAAGAGTGGCCGAGTCAACAGGCTTGATTCCCCGTTGAGTCGCTGTTGGGTCGCTCTTGCAAAAGACCAAATCAGACGGCGGAGACCCAACAGAGGGCTTCTCAACCAATCTCGCGCCGCCAGAGCGCGCTGGCCAGCGATGCCCACCCGGCCCTTCACGGCGCGAGAGCTGGAGGACTGCAGACTGGCCATGTCTCTGGCGTTGGAGGAGCGGAGAGCCAGGGCGCGCAAGAGGGCTCGCGACGGGCCGGACGCCGCCACAGATGGCTTCTGGGAACTCGCCTTTATGGCGGTGGCAGCGGAGGTGCTCATGCGGACGACGCGGTCTCGCATAGGGCCCGAGCGGCTCTCCATCGCAAGGCTGGAGCGGGTGGCTGCAGCAGCTGGCGGCGGCGACGGCGTGCTCACGCGCGACGTCTACGCGCGCTTTGGCGTGCGCCTCGTCGACCTGCGACGCTTCGTGGACGCGTTGGACATGCCTCCAGAGAGGGTGCAACCTCAGGTTGTTGGGACTCCTGAATTGGCCGTCCCACGTAAAGGCACTACTACAAACCAAATGGATCCTAAACTATTTGAACGCGAGAAAGGCACTATGGAAACACGGATTAGACGCCTGGTTCTGTCGAACCGGGCTAGGGAGGGGAGCCGTTCTCTCCACGATCCCCACGAAAGTACTGACGGGAAGTATCAGAGGCAACCCGGCGCTTCCAGTCTTCTGGAAAGAAGCTATTGCTATTGCGAACTTCAGAGAACTCGATATACAACCCTCCTTCCTTACACGGGAGGGCGCATTATCCCAACCGATATGGCACAACCCGCACATCCCACCCCCAGGAGTGCGCGCCCCATGGGCGCGTCTATGGGAAGCCCTACACACTAACGTAATTCACAACGTGTTCAAGGACGGCGCCTTTCTGACACCATATAGCAAGGAAGAATGCTCGGCGTATCTTGAACATTTACCCGAAACTTTTGTGCACGAGGGCCGCTCAATACACAAAAAGGAATTTCTCGACTCATGGGACGAAATCGTCAGCCACGCAACGCGAGTGATAGGGCGATCACAGGAGCGCCCGCCCCCGATGCAAAGGAGAACAAGCCTTATGACGCCATCGCTCCGCCTCAAGAGCCGGAGACCGAGCTACAGAACAAAGAAATCAGGGTCTCCGAGGACGAAAAATACATCAGCAAACTAAACAACATCTGGCTACATACGGATACCGACTACCTGGGGAGATGGCCGACACCGGAAATGTAGCGAATGCGGGAGAGATCCAATATTACCACCCGCCAGCCAGATGGGAGGGCGGATTTAAAGGCCCGAGGTACATGGAGTACCCCTTGGCGGACGAATACGCCATACTAAAAGGAAAAGTCGCGCTAGACGCAATATCAGTCGCAGATCTTACCAAGGCCGCGCTTAAAGCGACACGAAGCAACGCCCCGCAAGCGGCGAAAACAACATGGGAAAAGCGACTAAATGTCACCAAAGAAGAATGGAAACACATAGCAAGGCTATATACAATGCCACTGCTAAAACACACGGATAAGCACCTCCACTTCAAACATTTCACACATAGGCGAATTGGTACCAGAAACAGATTCGCAGACAGTCAGACAGATATGTGTAGACTGTGTCGCCGATACCGAGAAAATTCGTGCCACTTAGCGTGGTGTCCCGCGACGAAGAAAATATTCGAAACCATAGACGCCCTCAACAACTACACCCCCCCTCCCGGGAGGTCACGCACACAAAAAACGAAAGACAGACTATTCGCATACCCCGGTACAAACACACCCGAAAGTCTGAAAGCGTTGTACGTGATAGCGTGGAAATACATACTAAGAGACTTCTATAGAATAGCATTTGAGTCGTATGATTACCACTATATCCCAGTCTTGGAGTCCACACTAGTGAGGTTTGCCACATTGGTTAGGGGCCTCACACCGCCACAGCAGCATTGTTTGATGCGCACAAGTAAAGCCGCCCAGGGGAGAAAGCCCAAACTTAAGAGAACACTGACACTCAGTGCCCCGGTATTCATTGAAAACGAAAAGGGTAGGCTACGAATGAGCGAAAATACCCGCCTTGTAGCGATAGCGCTTGGTCTCGCCGAAAAGCTCGCGTAGCGAGAAGCAAAAAGAGACGACCTACACTGATTGACCAACCAGCAAGGATACGATCGATCAACATAGCTCTCCCAAGGCAAACATAGACACACGCGGACACAAGGGAACCGAAAATAGCACTACAAGAAACAGGCCACCCAGCAGCACAGGAGGAAGTTGAGTACGCGCAGCTGAGGGCAGGTGCACCCCGCTCCGCTCGGACCCCCACATGACCCGAGCCCCTAAGTAGAGCACGAGGGGAGTTGCCGCAAGGCGGGAAATGAGGGTGAGGAAGGGAAAGAGGCGTGGCTACGAAGGAATGGTTCAGGGCCACGTGTGAGGCGAGAAACTTAAAAGGTTTTTTTTTAACCCAGCCTCCCCCACCTCTTGTACCCGTCCCTATACTTCATACTTCGTCGAAGTCTGCGACCATTCACATTCACCGCCATTCGCCATTCGCCATTCGCCCCGCGCCCCGCATGCGCGCTAACGCGCCCGGTATCTTCACACTAGGAGTATGAGTTCAAGATCCCAGTGTCGCAAGAATCTTGATCCGTACTGATATGCGACTGATCTTAAAAATATATGTACCGGAGGGGGCCGATACTCAAATACCGCGCGGAGGGCCGTGGCCCCCCGGCCCATTATAACGTTATAACATCTCGGCATAGGTCGGGCTGTAGAGTAGGAGTAGATGCTCTTATTAGGAAGTTTTGGCCCACCATGCCTGTGAGACTGTGAGTGAGTTGGCTGCGTGGGCGAGAGTGCGGCGCCGCGGAGGGCCTCGGCCTATGGTGAGCCGCCGGCACAGCCCATGTGAGCGCAGCCCAGGCAATAGAGACAGCATGGCCGGGAGTGTTACCCACCAGCACATATTTGCAGGACTTTAAAGGGCAGCTCTACTGCGAGCGCACCTTCCAGATCCTGGTTGTCCTCTTCGGGCTAGTTGGCTTTGTTCTCGGCTATATCTGGCAAGACTTCCGAACCACGTTCCTCTTCCTCTCAGCGGGCGGTGGGATCTCTGCTGTGGTAAGCGCTTGCGTGCGACACGCGATGTCACGGTACCTCGGGCGCTCATGCTCGACTCCCGCAGCCACATGGGTATGCCTCGAGCACTCATCCATGCCTGACTCACACCGTCTCAGATATGCCTACCCGACTGGCCGTGGTGGAACCGGCATCCAGTCGCATGGATACCTGTTGACAGCGACGAGGAGGGTGAGGTTGCAGTGCACCCGGTCAAAAAGGTGGAAGACAAGGAGAAGAAGAAGAAGACACAAAAGGCCGCCTGATAAGTCGCACCAAATATGACTCGTGCACAATTGTTGTTGCTCAACTATTTTTGCTGTGTCCCTCGCCACTTTCCTCAAATCGCATTCGTTCTCACGAATCCCATTTTCTGGCTTGACGTTCCTGTGTCTTTCTGGATGGTTTGCTTCATTCACCCCGAACCATGTGGGCAATCGCCCGCCGACAGGGCGGTCTGCGCGACCTGCTAAAGCTTGCGCGCCACCTGAGCGCTTCTCGTCCGCTTGTTGTACGGCACTGGCGCCCTTGCGGCAACAGTGCATAGTCCCAACATACATTGTGGCGCGAAATATCCTGGCCAGGAAAGCAGTCCAATCGACATCTCGTTCTCTTTGCTCGAGCACCGGTACACCTGTATGGCGTTCGGCACTTCTACACACACAAGTATGATAGGTCGGGGCATCTGCGAAGCTTGGGGTCAAACAACAGCCAGCCAGCCTGATTTATCTCGTGAGAGTTCGGCACCGCATGTTCGACGAGTCAAAGCTTCCAGCTCTCTGCGAATGCGTAGTGGCGGTGGTATTGCAGCTGTTGCATAATGGGTGTTGATTTGTTGGGATTGGGCTTTGGGTATAAACCACTTGCTTGAAAAAATCGAAGATTCGGGGCTAACACCTATATTGGGCACGGGACTCTCTACCTTAGTATGACCACCGCCCTTCAAGTTCCCTTCCCTCAACTAAGTTTATACTTAGTTCACATGGGAGGAGGCTCCTCGTGCCCTTCCCCCTTCTTAGCATGCCATTGTGCGACTGTGACCAGCAACGCCAGCAGAAGCAAAAGCAAAAGGCCTATCCCTGCCCTCCCTCACGCGTGGTCAAAGGTAGAGCACGTGGGCCGACCCCCGGAAACCGAAAAATAAGGAACGACGGGAGGGTGCACGAAGGGGAGCGTGCTAGCGGTAAGGGCGATGACGGATGGCAAGTGGCTCCAACTCCCAGGTGCCAGGTGCAGGTGCGGGTGTCGCATTCGCGAATCGACGCTCGTTAAAGTCGCGTTCCGTCAAAAGAGGGCCAGGTGATAGTTTTGTTTTCACTCAGTGCTACTACAGGCGCAAGCGCGCACCATTCGAGTGAGGTATCACCGTTTTAGCTTGTTTTCTTTTTCAGGTAGGAAGGTCTGAACAATTCCTCCAATGAGTATTATTATTACAAACAAAGATGAGCACAAAGCTAATCATGATACCATGGGTACATACAATGCCGAATACCCAATGGTACCACGGCATGTCGCGTCTGGTAGTTTTGTTTTCAGCCAGACAAGGAAGCGCCCCCCCCGATAACCAGTTACGCAGGCTGAGTTTTCGTCTTCTTCGTCTTTTTCTCACACCCCTCATCCTCGATCCTATTGATTGTCAATGTCGTTCTCCTGGCAGGCGACGATGTTGCTTGGCTGATCCTGGGTGGCGAGGTCCGTGATGCGTGCGAGGACGGCCTTCTGGTTCTCCATGTAGAAACTAAGTTATACTTAGTTCACCCATGGCGGGGCACGAGCCCCCCCTCTCTCCACTCCTCCCCCGCCATGGGGAGGAACCACCCACTCTCCTGGCATGCCTGATGGCTTGCCAGGAGCACACTGCCATGCTGACCCATCCCTCTCCCCACAGGCACGCCTGATTCGCTCGCCCTGGCCTGTCGTGGCAGCCCATCCCTCTGACCAGCCCCTCCTCCCCCTGGGCCCCCTGATCAGGACCCCCCAGCCAGCTCCAGTCGACTGGCAGGGGCTCGAGAGCCAGCGATGGAGAGGCAGGAGGGGCCAGGGCCATGCCCCAGCCTCACCTGCCCCTGAGCTGCGCTCCCAGGCCCCAGCCGGCTCCTGGGGACCTGAAGAGGGGCCTCAGGCGCGCGCCATGGGCCCCCGCCGCAGGGAAGAGAGGAGGAAAAGGGAAGAGGGAGGGGAGGGGGGAGTGGCAGCTCTCCCTCCGGCGGTTACGTGTCTTCTCGCCCCGTTTGGGTAAGAGAAGACGGGGGCGCCAGAACCAGGAGGGAAGGGCCGCGGCTCGCCGCGGCCACTCGCTCTTGCGAGGAGAGATTAGCGTTTCTGGGCTCCTATTCATGAGTGCCCCCCCCCCCCTGCGTTGTTTTTACCCGAAAGGGGTTTCCCCAGCGTGGACTCGAGGAGAGGACGTGCTGGGGTGCGCGGGTCGGTGCGTGCACTGGGGGGAGGATGTGGAGATGGACTGTTCCCAGGATCCGGGTAAGGCTCCTGAGACTCCATCCTTGGCAACCCACGCGTCCGTAGGCGGCCTATCGACTTGGGTAGCGGGTGAAGATACTTGGGAAGGCTTGGGCACGGGTGCAGGGGTGCAGGGGTCCGCGCGCGGCGGCGAGGGCGAATTGGCGGTGCGGAGGGCGGTGATGGGTCCATAGAAACAGATTGAATCAATCTCTAGTGGGTGATTTCTAGCGAGAGACCACACACAACTCAGTAGGGGTTCAAGGGTACGAGGGGTCACGGCATGGCTTCGATCGCAGAGGCTGCGACGGTTTGCTGGGTGCGTACGAA
>CM030935.1:1376970-1450451 GCA_018136815.1 Isochrysis galbana
TGCTGAATTCCAGTGGTTTCTTAAGTTTGGGCTTCCTCCTCTGGGCGGCTTTATGCGTGCGCACGGAGCAGTGCATGCGATTTTGGTGGGGTAAGTAAGGACCCCTAACCAAGGTGGTGAACCTCACTAGTGTAGACTCTAAGATCGGTATGTGTATGTAGTGGTACTCGTGTGACTCAAAGCTTCAACTCTGTAGAAATCTCTTAGTATGTATTTCCACGCTATCACGTACAAACGCTTTTAGTAAAACTGTTAGGCTTTCGGGTGTGTTCGTACCGGGGTATGCGAATAATCTATCCTTCGTTTTCTGTGTGCGTGACCTTCCGGGGGAAGGGGTGTGGTTATTGAGGCATCTATGGTCTCGAATATGGTTTTCGTCGTCGCGGGACACCACGCTAGATGGCACGAGTTTTCTCGGTATCGGCGACACAGTCTACACATATCTGTCGGACTGTGGACTGTCTGCGAACCTATTTCTGGTGAGCCTGCCAGGGCAGAGAGTGGGTCAGCAGGGGCCAGTGTGCTCCTGGCAAGCCATCAGGCATGCCAGGAGCATGGTGGGTGGTTCCTCCCCCATGGCAGGGGCGGAGGAGTGGAGAGCGGGGGGGCTCATGCCCCCCCATGGGCAAACTAAGTATACGCTGAGTCCAGTACAGCATAACACAAAAGGCCTGCCTCGAACGCGCACTCCAAGCCGGGCCCATGGTAGCATGGTAGCGCACCTGGGCCGCACCCCCGAAACCGAAACCAAAGAAAAGGAACGAGGGGGGAAGGCAAAGATGCGGAGGGAAGGGAAGAAAGGGCGGTGTCGTACGTGAGGTAGAGTCTACCGATCTAGCAGTAGGTGTTAGCCCAGAATCTTCAGAAAATTTTCTTCCGATAGTAAGGTAGTGAGACCTGGATTTTAGTAGAAGTCAGCCCAGAATCTTCAGATGTTTTTTTTGATGGCCCTCGCGAGCGCGCGCGTACCTGACAACTAGCACTCGCCCCATACAAGTGTTTTCGTTCGCGCTTGCTGCTCGCGTCTCACTGGATAGGTACGAGGTGAGGTGTCACTGATCCATAATCCGAGGTACACTCATCTACCATTTGAGCAAGCCTTTGCACTTGCAGACTTTTCACTCCTTGTCTACTCTTGGATGATTTCCTCCGAGTGGGGACCAAAGGGTTCGAATGCAAGGTGATCTTTCGTGACGCCAAGCTGATTCAGTTGTGCGGCTATCGACTTCATCCATTCGGGAGGCCCGCAGAAGAAGTACATTGCATCCTTTGCATTCGCGCCGAGTGGGAGCAAGTCCGTCACCTGATTTAGGTCCATCCTGCCCTCAAAATGGTATGCCGCGTCTGGGGCATCGCTCTGCAGGGGGCGGTCTTCTTCACGGGGCTCCTCATACCATACACGGCGGCGGAGACTGCCGCTACGCCCGAATCCACGCAGCATCTCACGGTAGGGATGCTCTCCACCGTGCCGAGATGCGTGCAGCCACGTCACCGGATGTCCCAATGAAGGATCGGAGCTCCCTTGGATGAGGGAGAGCATCGAGAGCACAGGCGTCATGCCAATCCCTACGAAGACATCGGCGAAAGCTCGTGAGTGGAGTCAGCCTTGTGTTCAGTTTGTGGGAGGGCTGGCTGCGACGCGGCGCTGACCTGCTGATATAAATACCACAGGCGCCGTTTGGTGGGCGATCCAAAGCTTATGAGCATTTGCCATGTTGAAGTCTCCATGGGGAGGCGAGAGAGGAACGACATCTCCGGGAAGCACACTGTCGTGAATATATGGTGAGACGAGCCCCTTCTTCTCCCGCTTCACCAGGATTGTGTAGGATTCCGACGATGGCGCCTGTTAGAACCAACATTGAGGTGACTATCAAGCGTACAAGGCATGCCACAACAGAACTAGCGAAGGGCCGCCACGGCATCAAGGAAAGCAGGATAAGAATCGCCTGCCACATGCCGCCCACAACGCGATGACACGAGGTGCGCACCGAGCAGATTGAGTAGTGCCTTGGCTGCCGGTGCTCCCACTCTGGAGGATGGAACCAAAGAGTGGTATATTGTCCTGGAATGTGCTTAGCCACAGGCTTGCCATCCGTGGGCTGGAATTCCAGCTTGAATGTCTCGTCAGACACCTTCTCCTTTGACACCAGCTTGAAATCACGCATTCCGCGCCAGCCACCTGGCAAAGATTCGACCTACACGCGCAAGCGGATTCAGTAAGGATGCGAAAGCGTACGCACAGCATATGCGCTCAAGCGGAAGCGGGCAGCTTGCCTGTTTGTAGATGGCCTCCTCACGCTCAATGCACGCCTTAGCGAGGACACCATAGAAATCGCCCCACGCGTTTAGTACGTCCTTTGGCGGCGAGAGGCAATCATCGATCGCGGCGAGCAAGTTCGCACCCACAACACCATACTGTGCAGGTGTCACGTGGAGCGCGCAGTGCTTCTGGTTGATGGGCTCAAGGAACCCATCTGGGATGGGCTTACCCTCGAGCACGGCAGTGGCTGAGACCGCGATCGAGTTGAATAGCGCCTTAGGCTGCGCCCCACCTGCCTGGTTGCGCACATTGAACGTGTCGAGCAGCTCAGGGTGCTCACGGAACATGCGGTCGTAGAATGTCTTGGTGAGCTTGGTGCCGAGCTCAGCGACCGCAGGGAGCGTGGCGCGCATCATGCCGAGCGTCGCCTCGGGAAGAACGGGGGCAGCTGTCGAGAGGGCGCGCTTATACGGCGTGCGTCGTAGTGTGTGCGCCATCATGATGGAGAGGAGGCCGGGGGCAGTGGCTCACCAGTAGAGAGGGAAGCAGCGGCAGGAGGAGGGGAGGGGCGCTCCGAGAGGTGCGAGTTGCGTGGAGATGGGGCGGTTGCAATCATATGCCTGAGGAGAGGAAGGAGAAGGAAGAGAGCCGGAGGGGAGAGAGAGAGAGAGAGAGAGAGAGAGAGAGAGAGAGAGAAGAGAGAGAGAGAGAGAGAGAGAGAGAGAGAGAGAGGGACGAGAGAGACGAGAGATAGGAGAGACGAAACGTGAGAGAGAGAGAGGGGCCGAGGGCTTGATGATGGATGATGTGAGATGGCGATGTGAGTCGGTTGATGAGAGGCGCGGCTCACCATAAGAGTCCTGCCGCGCCACGTAAAAACACGAACCCCCCCCCCCCCCACCCCGCCGCGAATTCCTCCCGCCCGCCCCCCCCCCTCCCCCCCCGCCCCCCGCCGCTTCCCCCCTCCGCCCTTTCGCGCCGACGGCCGTGATGAGAGAAGAGACGATGGGTGCGGAGGGAGAGACGGGGGCAGATAATCGGTCAGGCTGAGAAAGTATATAGTGGGCAGGATAAACCAGCGGGCAGGATATGGTCGTGGGAACCACTTGTATGCCGAGCTGCTCGGTGGTCGGGCTGAGACGGAGGAAAGGAGAGAAGAGAGCTCCTCTGGCTTTGCATCTCTCCTAGAGCTGGAGTAGGGAAAGGGGCTTTGTTTGGCCGTATGGGCCTCCTCGGCCACGCTCCTCTCGGCCTCTCACCGCGGTGTGATTGATGGTCGGCGCGGCGGGAGAGAGAGAGAGAGAGAGAGAGAGAGAGAGAGAGAGAGAGAGAGAGAGAGAGAGAGAGAGAGAGAGAGAGAGAGAGAGAGAGAGAGAGAGAGAGAGAGAGAGAGAGAGAGGCATCGGAGCATCGGCGCGCTCTCAAACGCCGCACTTCGGCGCAATGAGGGGCTCATCTCGGAGGATGGTATCGCCGAGGGGCGGGGGGGGGGGGCGAGAGCTGGCGAAGGGAAAAGTTCCAAGTCTGAAGTTTGAGAGGTCAAACAAAAACGTCGCGCCATCTCACTCCCCTTGCCGGAAGTCGGGGAAACGCGCGTTCATAAGAGGATTTTTGCCAGGTTCTCGTAAGGTTTGAGGAGCGTGGTTGGTTGGAACAGCTCCTTAAGGTGGTAGGTGCAGGTTTTTTTCGGCTCCCCCCCCCCCCCCCACCCGCCCCTCCTTTCCCTTTCCCTTCGCTCGCGCAAGCAATGCGGCGACTTCGCGCGGAGGCCTTCAGCGACTCGGCCTCAGAGGCTGGGGAGGAGGAAGTGATGGTGATGGAAGGGCCGGATGGAGACTCGGACCATGAGCTTCCCATGGCTGAGGAAGCCCCACCTCCACCTCGACCTCGCGGCCGGCCAAAGAAAGCAGCGAGGCCAGCTGCAGCCGAGGCGATGCGGAATGGCGCAGGCGCGCCACAAGCAAAGCGCGGTCGTCCACGCGGCAAGGGAAGGGCATCGCCAGCCGCATCTCCTCCATCGGGCCCACGCAAGCGCCGGCGCAGTGACATCTTCTCGCCTGCTGAGGCAGCAGCTCACGACCGCCAGGAAGCAAAGCAGCTGCGCGAGCTGAAGGCGCGCATCGAGGCTGCGACTGCGAGCGCAGCCTTCGACGTGTTCTCCACCGTGGACGTCCGTGAGCTCGCCAACTCCATCGCGATGAAGACGCAGTCAAAGTGCTGCTCGGCCGAGTTCATCCCGGTGGCTCCTGAGTCGAAGATGGCCATTCACTCGGTGATGCTCCCGTTCATGTGCTCAGTGTGTGGGGACATGATCAACATCAAGACGGGCAAGGCATGCCGTATCAATCTCGACGTGGACTCGGGCTCGGAGGGAATGGATGAGGATGGCGATGGGCTGACTAAGAATGATCGGCGGAAGCAAAAGCGGAGGAAGCAAACCAACTCTCGACCGGAGTACATCGTGATGAAGGTTCTTGGGTGCCTGCTCGCAGGGCAGATGTATTCGGACTACGCAACTGTGGCGATCGCGCAAGGGGAGCAAGTGATGTCGCATAACACCTTCGACCGATACCTTAGCAAGCTCCTACCGTGGATCGAGAAGCTGCAGAAGGAGATGCTTGAGTTGGTGCGCTACTTGGTCGTACGATACGGTTCAATCGAACAGCTCGTCCTCACGAACGACATGTTCTGGCTCACACGTGGACGCAACTCGCTCAATGGCTCAGGCACAATGTGTGACCTCGACTCCGGGGGCATCCTCGCGTATCGGCACTACTGCATTGGCACGGACATGCTCAGTGGTAAGGGCGGTTTTGAGTTCACTCCGAAGGCCATGGACGCCATCGGCTGCGGCGAGATGCTGGATGACATAGTCGACTGGTTCGAGAAAGGCGATCTCGACGCCCTCATTGACAAGTACAACCTGCGTGTTCGTCCTTCCCTCGACGGTATCGTGCTCGACGGTGACGCCTCAACGAACTTGTTGATCCCGCTAGTGCTTGCCAAGGCGAAGCAAACCACCGGCCGCACGAACTACTGTTCCCAACTTCGCGTTTTCGACTGCTCCAACCACTTGGGCAAGAACGCAGGCGCAAAGGCGTTCGAGGTTGGACATCGCCTTCATAAGACGTGCAGTTGCAAGGACCGTATCACTCAGCTAGGCGAAGTGGACAAGCGGCAGCCCAAAGACCATCGCGGTCTGAATGTGCAGGCTCACCCTCTTGTCAAATCATGGCAGCGATCTACATCGGCAGCTTTGCGCAGCGCGAAGGACTGGCGCGCGAAAGCGGAGACCGAGGCTCGGACTGCGAGGGAAGCAGCAGCCGCGGCAGGCACAGAGCAATCTCCGGACATGCAGTCTCCGTTACCATCAATGTCGTCCCTTGCAGTCCAAGGGATCGAAGAAATGGTGAATCACCTTAGCAATATCCACGAGGGGAAGGGCTTCCTCACCGGCAAGCTACGGACTTGCCGCTTGCATGACCTGACATTGCCAAACGGTGAGCCATACGTGTCCCGGCAGTGGAATGATTGTGCAGACTTCCGGGCCGAAATGGAGGCGTGGCTCAAGACTAAGTTCTTTAACAATATCGATGGTGTGATTCACCCGGAGCGTGGCGCAATGTGCCAGAATGCCTCAGAGCGCGTCGGCACCGTTGCACTGCATTACAGAACCAAGGAGAAGCAGCTGAGGCCCACACACTACGTTTGCTCCACTGGTCTCGCTATGGCACACGTGCAGAACGTTTGCATCCACAAATTTCGCAGGCAGCTCTTGTTGAAAGGTGAGACAGACGACAGGATCGAGGCCTTCGGGACGATGGAGTCGCGCCTCTTCGAGCTCGTTGGCCTGCAGAGTAGGCCTGCGCAGCGCGCGCAGTGGATGCAGCGAGTGTCTGTCAGAGCGAAACGCAGCATGTTCCGGAAAACAGTAGAGTACAAACGGAAGCGTAGCCAACAGCGCAAATCTCTCACTGAGAAACGCCAAAACTATAAGACCGATCATCGCTACAAGTACAAGGGCGACACCGGTGGCAAGTCCCGTTCGACTTCTGGAGCGCAGGGTAAAGGTGTGGTAGGAGCGTGTACGTGCACCGCCACGTGCCAACGTGGCTGCCCTTGCCGGGAAGCCGCCACAATGTGCACCAACCTGTGCCATGCAAAGTCGACAAGGTGCCGCAACCTCCTCAACGGGGGAAGTCTAGTAGGGGAGGATGCCGACATATCAGGTGCCGGGTCGTCCCAAGATCACGCGGCTGCAGCGCACGGCATGGTTTGCAGCGGTGCAACCGGTTGGCATCCACAGCAGCGCGTCCCACCGGCTGAGACAGAGGATCTGACCGATCGGACGGTGATGTGCTATTGGGATGGAGCTGGGTGGCTGCAAGGCACCATCCTCGAAGCAAATATGGACGACACTGAGCTAGATGGCGAGGACGTCGCAAACTGGCTGGTGTACTATGACGTTGATGACACAACGGCCGCGCATTACCTGTCGCACGATTCGTACTTCACCACAGCGGCGGACGACGACTCACTGTCATCCGTGGAGCACGGTGCTTGGTACCTGTTGCTTGATGAGTGCGAAGAGTGCGTGTTCTAGTCGCAGGTTGTGTTGGGGCTCCATGCACGGGCGTGGCTTGCTGTGCATAGCCTCCTAGAGTCCGCGCTTGGCGTCGGAGTTGAATATCGCCGGATATCAGCATAAGCATGCGCAAGGAGTGTCCGTGCCGTACGTGTTGGTGTGAGCGCTGAGGTTGGTTTCAAGAGCTGTGAGTAGGCTCATATGGAAGATCAGAGTAAATGCTCTCTACCTCATATTTTCTGGTGAATTTTAGGGACTTGCAATCCGTCTTTTGAGCCACGGTAACTTGAGAAAAGACAGCAATGGGTATTTTTTGGACTTAGACGCCTTTAAGTCTCCGGGAGGGCCTGTAAAATACACCAAAAAATATGAGCTAGAGAGCATTTACTCTGATCTTCCATATGAGCCTACTCACAGCTCTTGAAACCAACCTCAGCGCTCACACCAACACGTACGGCACGGACACTCCTTGCGCATGCTTCTGCTGATATCCGGCGATATTCAACTCCGACGCCAAGCGCGGACTCTAGGAGGCTATGCACAGCAAGCCACGCCCGTGCATGGAGCCCCAAGGCAATCTGGACGAATCTGCATGCGCCTCGTAGCCGGGGAGCGCCGCTCCTGCCCGCCACCACCTCGAATTCTGCCGCCTCGCATGCAGACGTTCAACACCAACGTTGAGAGCCCGCCAGAATGGCCGCCAGAACGCGGCACCTGCGGCCATCATTGCGCGCCCAGCGGCACGAGAGTTGCCCCACATATCGGTGTTGCCGACCTGCCCCGCTTCTGCGCCCAAGAGGCCGCGCATATGCCCACCAGACCCGCCTTGCGCTCGCTCCTCGCTGCCACGCTGGCGGCGAGGAGAGGGGTGGGGGAGGAGGCCCACCCTCGGCGATCGCGACAATGGGAGGAACCAGCCATCCGGGCCCGATCATGGCCCAGGTGGATGGCTCTCCACAGCCGCGGCCCAGCGGCCCTTCTGCTAAGGGTTGCGGAGCCATAGCCCCAGAGGAGCGGGCCCGTGCCAGCGCGGCCGCCGCCCATGGGATCGGCCGTAGAAGCCCCGCCGATAGTTGTACCTACCACCTTAACAAAACAACTGAGCGTTAGTACCAGAGGGTTTTTGCAGCGACTCAACGGGGACTCAAGAGTGGCCGAGTCAACAGGCTTGATTCCCCGTTGAGTCGCTGTTGGGTCGCTCTTGCAAAAGACCAAATCAGACGGCGGAGACCCAACAGAGGGCTTCTCAACCAATCTCGCGCCGCCAGAGCGCGCTGGCCAGCGATGCCCACCCGGCCCTTCACGGCGCGAGAGCTGGAGGACTGCAGACTGGCCATGTCTCTGGCGTTGGAGGAGCGGAGAGCCAGGGCGCGCAAGAGGGCTCGCGACGGGCCGGACGCCGCCACAGATGGCTTCTGGGAACTCGCCTTTATGGCGGTGGCAGCGGAGGTGCTCATGCGGACGACGCGGTCTCGCATAGGGCCCGAGCGGCTCTCCATCGCAAGGCTGGAGCGGGTGGCTGCAGCAGCTGGCGGCGGCGACGGCGTGCTCACGCGCGACGTCTACGCGCGCTTTGGCGTGCGCCTCGTCGACCTGCGACGCTTCGTGGACGCGTTGGACATGCCTCCAGAGAGGGTGCAACCTCAGGTTGTTGGGACTCCTGAATTGGCCGTCCCACGTAAAGGCACTACTACAAACCAAATGGATCCTAAACTATTTGAACGCGAGAAAGGCACTATGGAAACACGGATTAGACGCCTGGTTCTGTCGAACCGGGCTAGGGAGGGGAGCCGTTCTCTCCACGATCCCCACGAAAGTACTGACGGGAAGTATCAGAGGCAACCCGGCGCTTCCAGTCTTCTGGAAAGAAGCTATTGCTATTGCGAACTTCAGAGAACTCGATATACAACCCTCCTTCCTTACACGGGAGGGCGCATTATCCCAACCGATATGGCACAACCCGCACATCCCACCCCCAGGAGTGCGCGCCCCATGGGCGCGTCTATGGGAAGCCCTACACACTAACGTAATTCACAACGTGTTCAAGGACGGCGCCTTTCTGACACCATATAGCAAGGAAGAATGCTCGGCGTATCTTGAACATTTACCCGAAACTTTTGTGCACGAGGGCCGCTCAATACACAAAAAGGAATTTCTCGACTCATGGGACGAAATCGTCAGCCACGCAACGCGAGTGATAGGGCGATCACAGGAGCGCCCGCCCCCCGATGCAAAGGAGAACAAGCCTTATGACGCCATCGCTCCGCCTCAAGAGCCGGAGACCGAGCTACAGAACAAAGAAATCAGGGTCTCCGAGGACGAAAAATACATCAGCAAACTAAACAACATCTGGCTACATACGGATACCGACTACCTGGGGGAGATGGCCGACACCGGAAATGTAGCGAATGCGGGAGAGATCCAATATTACCACCCGCCAGCCAGATGGGAGGGCGGATTTAAAGGCCCGAGGTACATGGAGTACCCCTTGGCGGACGAATACGCCATACTAAAAGGAAAAGTCGCGCTAGACGCAATATCAGTCGCAGATCTTACCAAGGCCGCGCTTAAAGCGACACGAAGCAACGCCCCGCAAGCGGCGAAAACAACATGGGAAAAGCGACTAAATGTCACCAAAGAAGAATGGAAACACATAGCAAGGCTATATACAATGCCACTGCTAAAACACACGGATAAGCACCTCCACTTCAAACATTTCACACATAGGCGAATTGGTACCAGAAACAGATTCGCAGACAGTCAGACAGATATGTGTAGACTGTGTCGCCGATACCGAGAAAATTCGTGCCACTTAGCGTGGTGTCCCGCGACGAAGAAAATATTCGAAACCATAGACGCCCTCAACAACTACACCCCCCCTCCCGGGAGGTCACGCACACAAAAAACGAAAGACAGACTATTCGCATACCCCGGTACAAACACACCCGAAAGTCTGAAAGCGTTGTACGTGATAGCGTGGAAATACATACTAAGAGACTTCTATAGAATAGCATTTGAGTCGTATGATTACCACTATATCCCAGTCTTGGAGTCCACACTAGTGAGGTTTGCCACATTGGTTAGGGGCCTCACACCGCCACAGCAGCATTGTTTGATGCGCACAAGTAAAGCCGCCCAGGGGAGAAAGCCCAAACTTAAGAGAACACTGACACTCAGTGCCCCGGTATTCATTGAAAACGAAAAGGGTAGGCTACGAATGAGCGAAAATACCCGCCTTGTAGCGATAGCGCTTGGTCTCGCCGAAAAGCTCGCGTAGCGAGAAGCAAAAAGAGACGACCTACACTGATTGACCAACCAGCAAGGATACGATCGATCAACATAGCTCTCCCAAGGCAAACATAGACACACGCGGACACAAGGGAACCGAAAATAGCACTACAAGAAACAGGCCACCCAGCAGCACAGGAGGAAGTTGAGTACGCGCAGCTGAGGGCAGGTGCACCCCGCTCCGCTCGGACCCCCACATGACCCGAGCCCCTAAGTAGAGCACGAGGGGAGTTGCCGCAAGGCGGGAAATGAGGGTGAGGAAGGGAAAGAGGCGTGGCTACGAAGGAATGGTTCAGGGCCACGTGTGAGGCGAGAAACTTAAAAGGTTTTTTTTTAACCCAGCCTCCCCCACCTCTTGTACCCGTCCCTATACTTCATACTTCGTCGAAGTCTGCGACCATTCACATTCACCGCCATTCGCCATTCGCCATTCGCCCCGCGCCCCGCATGCGCGCTAACGCGCCCGGTATCTTCACACTAGGAGTATGAGTTCAAGATCCCAGTGTCGCAAGAATCTTGATCCGTACTGATATGCGACTGATCTTAAAAATATATGTACCGGAGGGGGCCGATACTCAAATACCGCGCGGAGGGCCGTGGCCCCCCGGCCCATTATAACGTTATAACATCTCGGCATAGGTCGGGCTGTAGAGTAGGAGTAGATGCTCTTATTAGGAAGTTTTGGCCCACCATGCCTGTGAGACTGTGAGTGAGTTGGCTGCGTGGGCGAGAGTGCGGCGCCGCGGAGGGCCTCGGCCTATGGTGAGCCGCCGGCACAGCCCATGTGAGCGCAGCCCAGGCAATAGAGACAGCATGGCCGGGAGTGTTACCCACCAGCACATATTTGCAGGACTTTAAAGGGCAGCTCTACTGCGAGCGCACCTTCCAGATCCTGGTTGTCCTCTTCGGGCTAGTTGGCTTTGTTCTCGGCTATATCTGGCAAGACTTCCGAACCACGTTCCTCTTCCTCTCAGCGGGCGGTGGGATCTCTGCTGTGGTAAGCGCTTGCGTGCGACACGCGATGTCACGGTACCTCGGGCGCTCATGCTCGACTCCCGCAGCCACATGGGTATGCCTCGAGCACTCATCCATGCCTGACTCACACCGTCTCAGATATGCCTACCCGACTGGCCGTGGTGGAACCGGCATCCAGTCGCATGGATACCTGTTGACAGCGACGAGGAGGGTGAGGTTGCAGTGCACCCGGTCAAAAAGGTGGAAGACAAGGAGAAGAAGAAGAAGACACAAAAGGCCGCCTGATAAGTCGCACCAAATATGACTCGTGCACAATTGTTGTTGCTCAACTATTTTTGCTGTGTCCCTCGCCACTTTCCTCAAATCGCATTCGTTCTCACGAATCCCATTTTCTGGCTTGACGTTCCTGTGTCTTTCTGGATGGTTTGCTTCATTCACCCCGAACCATGTGGGCAATCGCCCGCCGACAGGGCGGTCTGCGCGACCTGCTAAAGCTTGCGCGCCACCTGAGCGCTTCTCGTCCGCTTGTTGTACGGCACTGGCGCCCTTGCGGCAACAGTGCATAGTCCCAACATACATTGTGGCGCGAAATATCCTGGCCAGGAAAGCAGTCCAATCGACATCTCGTTCTCTTTTGCTCGAGCACCGGTACACCTGTATGGCGTTCGGCACTTCTACACACACAAGTATGATAGGTCGGGGCATCTGCGAAGCTTGGGGTCAAACAACAGCCAGCCAGCCTGATTTATCTCGTGAGAGTTCGGCACCGCATGTTCGACGAGTCAAAGCTTCCAGCTCTCTGCGAATGCGTAGTGGCGGTGGTATTGCAGCTGTTGCATAATGGGTGTTGATTTGTTGGGATTGGGCTTTGGGTATAAACCACTTGCTTGAAAAAATCGAAGATTCGGGGCTAACACCTATATTGGGCACGGGACTCTCTACCTTAGTATGACCACCGCCCTTCAAGTTCCCTTCCCTCAACTAAGTTTATACTTAGTTCACATGGGAGGAGGCTCCTCGTGCCCTTCCCCCCTTCTTAGCATGCCATTGTGCGACTGTGACCAGCAACGCCAGCAGAAGCAAAAGCAAAAGGCCTATCCCTGCCCTCCCCTCACGCGTGGTCAAAGGTAGAGCACGTGGGCCGACCCCCGGAAACCGAAAAATAAGGAACGACGGGAGGGTGCACGAAGGGGAGCGTGCTAGCGGTAAGGGCGATGACGGATGGCAAGTGGCTCCCAACTCCCAGGTGCCAGGTGCAGGTGCGGGTGTCGCATTCGCGAATCGACGCTCGTTAAAGTCGCGTTCCGTCAAAAGAGGGCCAGGTGATAGTTTTGTTTTCACTCAGTGCTACTACAGGCGCAAGCGCGCACCATTCGAGTGAGGTATCACCGTTTTAGCTTGTTTTCTTTTTCAGGTAGGAAGGTCTGAACAATTCCTCCAATGAGTATTATTATTACAAACAAAGATGAGCACAAAGCTAATCATGATACCCATGGGTACATACAATGCCGAATACCCAATGGTACCACGGCATGTCGCGTCTGGTAGTTTTGTTTTCAGCCAGACAAGGAAGCGCCCCCCCCCCGATAACCAGTTACGCAGGCTGAGTTTTCGTCTTCTTCGTCTTTTTCTCACACCCCTCATCCTCGATCCTATTGATTGTCAATGTCGTTCTCCTGGCAGGCGACGATGTTGCTTGGCTGATCCTGGGTGGCGAGGTCCGTGATGCGTGCGAGGACGGCCTTCTGGTTCTCCATGTAGAAACTAAGTTTATACTTAGTTCACCCATGGCGGGGCACGAGCCCCCCCCTCTCTCCACTCCTCCCCCGCCATGGGGGAGGAACCACCCACTCTCCTGGCATGCCTGATGGCTTGCCAGGAGCACACTGCCATGCTGACCCATCCCTCTCCCCACAGGCACGCCTGATTCGCTCGCCCTGGCCTGTCGTGGCCAGCCCATCCCTCTGACCAGCCCCTCCTCCCCCTGGGCCCCCCTGATCAGGACCCCCCAGCCAGCTCCAGTCGACTGGCAGGGGCTCGAGAGCCAGCGATGGAGAGGCAGGAGGGGCCAGGGCCATGCCCCAGCCTCACCTGCCCCCTGAGCTGCGCTCCCAGGCCCCAGCCGGCCTCCTGGGGACCTGAAGAGGGGCCTCAGGCGCGCGCCATGGGCCCCCGCCGCAGGGAAGAGAGGAGGAAAAGGGAAGAGGGAGGGGAGGGGGGAGTGGCAGCTCTCCCCTCCGGCGGTTACGTGTCTTCTCGCCCCGTTTGGGTAAGAGAAGACGGGGGCGCCAGAACCAGGAGGGAAGGGCCGCGGCTCGCCGCGGCCACTCGCTCTTGCGAGGAGAGATTAGCGTTTCTGGGCTCCTATTCATGAGTGCCCCCCCCCCCCTGCGTTGTTTTTACCCGAAAGGGGTTTTCCCCCAGCGTGGACTCGAGGAGAGGACGTGCTGGGGTGCGCGGGGTCGGTGCGTGCACTGGGGGGAGGATGTGGAGATGGACTGTTCCCAGGATCCGGGTAAGGCTCCTGAGACTCCATCCTTGGCAACCCACGCGTCCGTAGGCGGCCTATCGACTTGGGTAGCGGGTGAAGATACTTGGGAAGGCTTGGGCACGGGTGCAGGGGTGCAGGGGTCCGCGCGCGGCGGCGAGGGCGAATTTGGCGGTGCGGAGGGCGGTGATGGGTCCATAGAAACAGATTGAATCAATCTCTAGTGGGTGATTTCTAGCGAGAGACCACACACAACTCAGTAGGGGTTCAAGGGTACGAGGGGTCACGGCATGGCTTCGATCGCAGAGCGCTGCGACGGTTGCTGGGTGCGTACGAAGACACGCCACACCACTTTCTAACATAAACAAGGGCAACACGTAATAAACACGGGAGCGAAAGCCACGGTGGGTGAACAGAGAGAGCAAAGAAGGAACCAATTGGCCAGAAGAGAACTCGTCGTCTCGTCGTCCTAGAGAAGGATTGCACACAGAAAAGGCGCGAAAGGGATTCATCCATGCTTAGTGAAGATCCTACAAGATTCATCGGCGAATAGCGTCTCAACGCAAGCACAGCGGCGTGCACTTTACCTATAGCTTTTCGTAGCTTAGCCATGGAGTAGCTGGTAGACTTAAAAAGTCTAGAAGCTTACAGAGGTGTTAGACTTACAGAGTCTTAGATGCTTGAGGTTCTTGAGGGTGTACTTTAGCAAGCAAGATGCTCGCTACTTCCTTGGTCTTCATCGACACGTGCTTACTACTCCCTTGATCTCCATGCCTGGGTGATCAGTCCAGAGCTAGAGCAGATTCCGAGTAGAAGTAGAAGCCTGTAGAAGCTGCTTGGCCACGTGGATATAATGGTAGACCAACATTGAATGAAGTGTAGTGATTGATAGAAGCGTGGAGACGTCGTAGACGTATAGATAGATATGAGAACGAAGATTGATGATTTACCATCGCGGTTATAACGGTAGAGCGGAAAGATAGCAAAATAGCCTGCAGAGGCTCGCGAATGCGACAGAGGACGAATATCGGGGGGAGGGGGCGGTGCCCCCTCCCCCCGGTAGCACTCGGACACCTGGCTCGTCAGGCATGGCGGGACTCCGGGACGGAAAAGTTGTGTCCAATTAGCTAGTGGGGTTGGCTAGGATATAACATTAATTATTTTATTTATTTATTGGTTCTCCATGTAGAGTTTGCCAGCTACTCGGCGCACTTGCACCATGGGTCTTGTTTCAGCGTACGCGACCGCCGTGATGTATTCCATGCAGAGGTACGCGACGGCGGCCTCGTCTCCAATGTATTTGGTCTTTGGGACTAGGATCTTGTCGTACTCGTCGGAGTAGTCGCCGACAAGCATGAGGTTTGCCTTGCACCAACGGCCCATGTATGGCTTGATGAGTGCCCACATCGACGGGTAGCGTTCCTTGGCCAAATCCACGCGGAAGTCTCCACCTCCACGGCCCATGCCGGAGGCTGTGACGAGCAGCATCGCCAGGATGGCACCGCTCATGCCCTCCTCCATCCTCCATGTGTGCGCAGAACTTGAAGGCTGGGGCACGGATCTCCTCGTAGGTGCGGTGACCAAGTCGCTTGGCGAGGAAGACAAAGTACTGGCCCATGGAGCGAGGAGGGTTGTGGAGGAGGAAGAGGAGAGTGAAACGGGGGAAGAAGCCTGGGAGGAGGACCATGGCTCTGCGCATCATGCAGGGGGTCTTTGAGACCCCCTCCTTCCTACAGTGGGAAACCTTCCCACCCCAAGAGCACCTCATGTGGGAGGGTAGCTCAGCTGCCCTCCCCATGGTGGAAACCTCTACCATCAGTGCACCCAACATGGGAGGGCACTTCACAACCATCAACCCCATACGGAGAGCACCCCATGCCTCTGTTTTCCAACTAGCTTGTTGACACAATTCTCGTCTTCACCCCACTCTTGTGGGCCACTAGTACCAATCACTCAGTGCCCTGCCTTGGGCCCTCTTTCTCTTTCAACACTAGACTCCCTCTCCCACTCCCCCTTCACACTTCAACCAACCCAAACAGCACGAACCCCCCCGCCCTCTATTCAAAGCACCAAAAATTTCAATTCAAGACACATGTTGATACACTTCCCGTTTTCACCCCACGTTTGTGGGCCACAAGTACCTACAACTCAGTGCCCTGCCTTGGGCCCTCTTTCAACACTTCACTCCACAACCTACTTTTATAAGTGGGGGTCAATGGGGGCCTCGCGCCCCCCTCTCTCCATCGCGGACACCCCCCGGGGTGGGCCCGTACATTCAACCCCAGCCCCTGCCCTCTGGCAGGGGCAGGGCACTCATCAATTCAGCCCAGACCCCTAGTGGGCGCGGGTCGCGAGCCGCACTCCCAGGCCCGCATGGGCCAGCTCTCGTACTGACTCCCCCCCCCATCCCTGGTCGCCAGGCAGACAGGGGCCTCAGGGCGGCACCCAAGGCCAGCGAGGCGAGCGAGGGAGAGGCAGGGGGGGCCTAGGGCTGAGCCCCAGCCTCCACTGCCCCCTGAGCTGCCCCTGTTGGCCCTCTGGGCGCCCCTGAAGGACCTCTGAGAGCACGCCATGGCGCGCCGCATGGCGACGCGCCGCAGGGACCGGGGCGGAAGAGAATGGAACGAGGGAGAGGGGGGGATTTGCACCCCCCCCGATGGAGTGTGGAGTGTGGTGAGAAACGAGCCCCGTTTGCGTTAGCAAACGGGCTAAGGGGGGCGACTGGCGATAGGAGGGAGATGGGAAGGGAGCGGCTCAAGACGTCTCGGATACCCTTGTGGCAGGTATACTCGAGGCGCAGTTGCTTATTTCTCGAGAACTGCTCGCGGCGTGAGCTGGAAAGGGCCGTTCTCCTTTTTTTGACGAGAGGTTCCTCCCCCCCCCCCGGTGCTTTTTCCTGGAGAGTCGGCCGGCGTCGTTCGGTCCGCCTCAATGGGTTTTCCCTCATTTTAACTTGTGGGGAGTTAGAATGGGAGCCGGGGGCCTGCGAGGGGGGAGATGTGGAGGGGTGCATAGGAGTATGTATTTGTGACAACAGCACGCGCCAAGGTGTACGGGCAGGTGCGCTGAGGGCTGTCGTGTTAGTACCGGGCTAGTGAGAGTAGTGGTACTAATGCTCAGTTAGATTATTATTATTTCAACACTTCACTCCATCTCCCACTCCCTCATCCCACTACAACCAACCCAAGAAGCACAAACCCCCTCGCCCTCGGTTTCAAACACCAAAAATTTCGACTCAAGACCAGAGGCAGGACATGTCTTGAGTCTTGAGGCGGCGTCGCTGCCCATGCCTAGCGCAAGGGTATAGCGCCCCCACTCAGACATCTCCTTCCCCACAGCTCCTCTCTGAGGAGTTGCTCCTCACCCTCCCATTAGGCCCCCTTGACTGCGAGACCAGAACAGGATCCTGGCGTGGGGGGTTGTTTGAGTGTGGAGGGAGGGGTGCTCCGGCTAGCGCAGGTAGTAAGCTAGTGAAGAGCTGGGTGGCATAAGGGGGAAGGGTGCTTGCGCTCGCCGCGGCAGGGAGTCCTGTCTTGTGTGCGCGCTAGTCCCGTTCCTTTGCCGCGCCGCGACCCATAAAAATTTGTTAAAAATTTAAAAATGTACAACCTGCTCGCATATTAGTACTAGTATATACTAATACAGACGCAACCGAAATAAGGAATAGATGTGAGCTAATCGACACACGATGCTGGCCGTCGTCACAACGCAGGGCAGTGCCAGCAGTATATTTGGAGCCACTGCCAAGGGTGACCTAGGCTGGGCCCAGGGGTCGAAGTATCGCGGAGAGGGAGAAAATTGAAAACATGCATGGAATGCCCGTATTCCTATTGAAGTCACGTTGGTGCTACAACACAAGAAAGTAATTTAGCTCGAGGCAACCGCGGAGAGACGGTCCCTGGAGCGCCTGGTAGCATCGGCAATCGGTGTAACATGCTGACATGCACTTGCCAACGGCAAGGGAACATGCGATGCAGGTGAGGATATCTGCGTACCGAGATGGTCGAAAAGGGAACTTTGCATGGCGGAAGTAGGATGGCGAAGGTAGTCTCCAAGACACGAATCAGAACGCTACCTTGTTGTGGATACGTTCGGCAAGAACCACAGCACAGTGATGTTGACGCAGGAGGAAGAGCGACGACGACGCGAGCTCCTGATCTGCCAGTGACTTTGCGCCAAGGATCTCAGACTGCTTGCGGCATTTGTAGAGCTGATCTCTTGTCCATTCATACATCTCCTGGTCATCTGCATACAAGAAAACGGTTTGTTCAAAGTAGCGGGTTGCCTTGGCGTATTTGACGGCTGCCTCGGCCAACCGTCCCGAGCTTTGCGCCCGTTCAGCCGCAGTGACCATGTTGATTGCGAGTGTGGTTACGAGATGCGACGGCTTCACGCGTAGCCAAAAGTTCTCTGGAAGCTCGCGCCGGCTGGGCTCGGCGTCGGCTCGCCGCCTCGAGTTTGCAAGCTGTGAGTGCGTCGATGTGCCGTTCTTCATCGCGATCATTGCGTAGGCGTGCAGCAGGGAAGCCTCAGGAAAGCCTCGTGGTGGCGGCTGCGGAGGCCGGGAGCGAGGAGAGCGAGGGTGGGAGCGGAGGTGCCAGTAGGTTTTCGAGCCTCATCGCTGCGCTGAGAAGGTGCTGTGAGAACAAGGCGAAACTTGTCGTTGGCCGATGAGATTGTGGAGGGCGCCGCGGGGGGGGGGGGGGGGAGGGGGAAGCGGGAGGAAGGGGAAGGGGGGGCGGGGTTTGGGGATGGGGAGAAGAGGAGTGGCGTTCAGAGAAGTTCTCCGACAAACTGGGAAGACGAAGTGGGGCGGGAGGGTGCGTCGGCGGGGGAAGTTTGTGCGCCGTTGAGACGAAGATCGCCGCTTTCTCGACCACAAAACATGCCGCCCGAAAGAGAGATATGGAAGGCCTCTCTCCTTTCCCTCTCTCCCTCCCTCTCACCCTCCTCTCCCTCCCTCGATCTCCCTCCCTCTCCCTTTCCCCCCCTCTCCCTCTCCCTTCCTCTCCCTCTCCCTTCCTCTCTCTCTCTCTCTCTCTCTCTCTCTCTCTCTCTCTCTCTCTCTCTCCCCCCCCCCCCCCCCACCCCCCCACCCCCTCCCACTCCCCCCACCCACCCACCCACCCCTCTCTCTCTCTCTCTCTCTCTCTCTCTCTCTCTCTCTCTCTCTCTCTCTCTCTCTCTCTCTCTCTCTCTCTCTCTCTCCCCCCGCCCCCCCCCCCCACCCCACCCCCACCCCCACCCCACCATCACCACCCCACCAACCCACCCACCCCCAGTACGGAAGAGGCCAGACGCCCAGTAGGAGTAGTTGTCTGTTTGCAGAACAAAAGAAATGTGCGAAACGCGGTGGCTGGCACACTCATCTTTGAGAGATTTCAGTATTCAGGTGGATAAACCTCTAGTGAATAGACTATTGTACTACTCTAAAGCGATTGCAGCCGTCCATCTCGCCCATCTCGGTCACCATTACCCCATTACCTATTATCTGCGGCGGGTATCTTTTATCTTGCTTCAAGTTCAACTTCCCACAGAAAAGATTCTGCTAAGAAATCTCCCGGAGCTGAATAGAGCTGCTACGCGTTAGAAAGCCCTTTCCCTTTCGCCGGGGGGGGGGGCGCATTGCGCATTGTCAATAGGAGCCTACATGGTACATGGTACATGGGAGATACATGATACATGATATATGTTACCCCCCCGGAACCAACGCCCTGTCGCATTCGCGAGCCTCTGCAGGCTATTTCGCTATTTTCCGCTCTACCGTTATAACCGCGATGGTAAATCATCAATCTTCGTTCTTATGTCTATCTCTACGTCTACGACGTCTCCACGCTTCTATCAATCACTACACTTCATTCAATGTTGGTCTACCATTATACCCACGTGGCCAAGCAGCTTCTACAGGCTTCTTTCTACTCGGAATATGAATATGCTCTAGCTCTGGACTGATCACCCAGGCATGGAGATCAAGGGAGTAGTAAGCACGTGTTGATGATGACCAAGGAAGTAGCGAGCATCTTGCTTGCTTGCTTGCTAACTAAAGTACACCCGCTCAAGAACCTCAAGCATCTAGACTCTGTAAGTCTAACACCTCTGTAAGCTTCTAGACTTTTTAAGTCTACCAGCTACTCCATGGCTAAGCTACGAAAAGCTATAGGTAAAGTGCACGCCGCTGTGCTCGCGTTGAGACGCTATTCGCCGATGAATCTTGTAGGATCTTCACTAACTAAGCATGGATGAATCCCTTTCGCAGAGAAGAGGATGGGTTGCAGCGTTGAGTCCTGCGGTCTGCCGCGCCGGCCGCCGATTCTACACTTATCGTCCGGACGGGTGTGGTATTTCCTGTCTCTTCGATCGTCGCGAACTATTCTTATAGTTCGTCGTTCGTCGTTCGTCGTTCGTTCTTCGATTCTCGATTCTCGATTCTCGTCGTTCCGCGTTCTTCGTTTCTCGTTCTTCGATTCTCGATTCTCGTCGTTCCGCGTTCTTCGTTTCTCGCTCTCGATTCTCGATTCTTGTCGTTCCGCGTTCTCATCGGTCCTCGATTGTTCGTTGTTCGTAATTCGTAACTTCTCGGTGCGTCGCTCATCACGTCTTCCGTCTTGGTTCGGCGTTGGGTGCGCGGCTCTCCCTCCATTCGGATTTATTGTTTCATTCGCTCTTCAGATTTATTGTTTCATTCGCTCTTCGGATTTATTCGCTCTTCGCTCTTGGCTCATTCGGTCTCGTTCAGGATTGCTCTTCTGCCTTTCTCGTGGCTTGTTCGGAGCTCTCCGATATCCGTTAGGTTCTCTTCTTTCCTCGCGGGACGCTCGATCCTAGCAGGGGGGTGTCGCATTCGCGAATCGACGCTCGTTAGGCTTCTCTTCGTCGTTCGGCATTTATCGTTATAATTCTCTCGTTCTCGTTCTCGGTCAAAAGCTTCGCTTGGATGCATAGGATCTGGGGTTGTGGAGCGCCCTCTCTCTTTCTCTCGAAGAGAAGGGAAGTTTCCCCACCTTTCTCCCTCCTAGGCGCCTCGCGAATAGGTTTAATTCGCTATCTTCTCCGCGCTTCTCTATCTACTTCAGTGATTGCAATCAGGTTTAATTTGCAATCTCATCACATCTCCCCCTTAGGCACACCGCATCTCTCTCGTCTTATTTGGTAGGTCTCTTGGAATCTTGTGCGGCAGGATTGCCCCTCGTTTCCGTTATGGTGCGATTCCCCTTCCAGACGGGATCGCCGACAGATCGCCTTCTGATCGTCGTCCGTCGTTGTCTGGCCGGAGTGTTTGGGTTTGATTTCAGTCGAGTTATGTGAGAAAGTCGTGGGGCGAGAGTCGGGGTGTTTTCCTGGGTGTCGTTGTCCGTCGTCCTGTCGTCAGTCGTCATCCGTCGTCGCTCTCGCTCTCGTCGCTCTCGCTCTCGTAACACTCATACCCTACAGCCTCGCCTCTCCTCGCCAGCCCCTGCCATCACAGCCCTCCTCACACTCGCCCTCGCCTCTCGCCGCTCGCTCGATGCCGCTTTCGCCGCCGTCCTCGCCCTCGCTCAAGCCCGCCTGCCCGCCTTCCTCTGCTGACGGGCCTCAGCCCGTCAGCACCTCCGAACTCGTCTCCTCCGCCGCGCCTGCCGCCGGCATGGCCCCTTCCTCATTGCCCTCAGGCCCTATGGGCCATCACAATTCGTCAAAGAAATAATAAGAACCCCCCCCACCCCCCACCCCACCCACCCCGCCCCTGAGAAACCTCAAATAAGAAACTCCCGGGCGGAGCCCGTTGGCCGGTGGGGGCAAGAAAGCTTTAGAAGCTTTGGAGTCCTGTTTTCTTAATGGTGCACCCATATTGTACATAAGAGTACCCGAACACAAGACTATTCTTTCCTGCACGTGAATTATTTACTACTAGTAGTAGTTATGATGGAGCGCGGCGCCGCGCCCGCGCCGTCTGAGGAAAGGGCTTCTCTTCTTCTCTTCTGCACGGCACAAGTCCAGCGCTGTTGCTGCGACGGGCTGCCGGCGAGGGTTACGGGGCGGCACGAGGGGTGATGGCGGCCCCCGCGGGGGTTCACGTTGACCTCACGCAACAGCGCCCCCCGTCGAAGCGTCCGCGACCAAGGCCTGCGGCCGCAGCAAGCTCACGTGTACCCAATAGCAACGATGACGGAGAGGGTTTCAGCGAAAATGAGGAGACGACAATCAGGGAGGACGCTGCACCAGTGGACTGGGAAGTACCAGGGTTTGATTTCTCTGGATGTCCGTGTGCCGACTGCGCGCAGCTCGAATGCGATCTATGTGCAAAGGAGCTGAGGGTGAGCTGGCATCACGGGAGGAAAGAGCTAGTGGTTGTCGGCGCCGTGATGCTCTGCCACCGCATCTATCACCAAGAATGTGCCAACGATAGGCTGCACATGCTACAAGTCCCACGTCATGTGGTAACAAGAAGAGGGCCAAACATTGGCACGTCTGCCTCCGAACACTAGATAGCCCTTCATGGTTATTTCTGCTAGAGGTGAATGTTATCACGTTGTGTCATACCATCGCTCGGTGCATCTGGCCATGGATGAATTCCATCACTTCAGTTGCACATTTACTCCATCGCTTCAGTTGCATATTTATTTCATCAATTTGTTCAGAGCTCAGACTGCTTCCACTCTCACCACTCCCATTTCAACCGCTTCGGTGGTGCAGGCTCAGAATACTGCTGTTGCCTTGTGCCCCCGAGGTTGCAAAGTGTTGAGTGGAGTGTTATAGTGCACAGTGAATGCGCGCGCAGAGCTACACGCCGCGCAGCTGCAATAGGCCAATTGCGATTGCAACTTGCAACTAGAAGAAGCCACAACAAAACTGTTGTTATAGTTTCACCTATGGACTATGGAGCGTGCCGCAACCGCTCCCAAGCCCCGGACGACCCTCGCCACTGCGCCCCACCTGGGACGCCCCACGCCGCCCGAGGCGGCCCGTCACAAATCACAAAGCCCCCCTAAAAGCTCGTCCAGCCCATCCAAACCAAGCCCGCGCGAGCGCGCGGGGTGGCGAACACTGGCACCGAACAGGTTGTCACCATGGCTCTACGTAGAATGCAAGGGGTCTTTGAGACCCCCTCCTATAGCCTATAGTGCGAAATCCTAACTAACTTTATAGTCAGTTGCCATGGAGCGCGCCGCTGCTCCCCTCCTCTCGTTCGGGCTCCCCGCCGAGGGCGGCCCCCCAGCCCCCATGGAGCAGTCGCTGTCGAAGCGACCGCGTCCGCCCGCTGAGTACTGAGTACTAAGGCCGAGCAGGTGCGTGCGACTCCGGTCGCGCCACACGGCCCGTGGCCCCGTGGCCCCGGCCACACCATGCAAGACAGCCAAGCTGGCGTTCCGTCGAATATGGGACACGGTGAGCAATTCACAATTCAACCGCGGGGGAATCCACCATCCAATCCACCTTGGAAAGGACAATCGCGACACTTAACATCAAACTTATCAAGGGAGGCCCGGACGCGAATCTCACACGTGAAATCGCGGAAGCCAACCGACAACTAGCGGACGAGCGCGGCAAGATGCCCCTAAGATACCTCCCCTTGCACGCCAAGCTCCGCCAAGAAGATCTCCACTCTAAAGAGTTCTTCAGAAAACTCAAACAACAAAAATGGAGCGCAGGAGGAAGGAGTGGACAACCTATCGGGGATCGGAACACACCGTCTGCTACAGGAAGCACCCCAAACACCCAGACCCTAGGTAGCGCACGAGGGACGTGCCGCAAGGCAGGTGGAGGGGAGATGAGAGCAGCGGGCGTGGCAGTACAATAAGGGTGCGTAGTCGCGCGCGCGGCGAGAATATTAAAAAGTTTTTTTTTCAACCGCGGGGGAATCTCATGCGTGCGCCTGGAAACTCCGCCAGCTTGAATTAAGCGCTCCAATGGGTGAAAGCCCACGAGCAAGCGACAGGAGGCAAAACCAACGAGTCTAAATTCCAAGGCATTAGGATGGGTTCGCAATTAAGGAACAAACCACCATGGGATATGCGCAAATATAACTGGATCGAAAATGACCAATACCTCGTGATACTAGGTGTGCCACTAGGAGCCCCAGAGGCGCTTAAGCCCTTTTGGAAAAAGCTAGCGGACAAGGTAGACAATAAAGCAGCCCAATTAGCGCCGTTCACACGCCATATGTCGATCTTCGGCAGGACTAACATAGTGAACTTTATAATTTACGGCACGCCTAGGTACTGGATGCAAACCTTAGCACCTCCCAAATGGTTCAACGCAAGAATCCAAAAAGCGGCGGACAAGATTCTTTGGGAAAGCCCCTACACAGGGAGGAAATACCAATGGGTGAAATACCCACACTACCCACTTAACAACACGCAAAACGCGACGCGCACGTTGGGAACAGGCCTACTAAACTGGACAAACCACGTAAAAGCTCTACAAGCTAAGTGGATACTAAACTACCTCAACGCAAGAAAAGCATCATGGAAACACGCGCTAGACGCGTGGTTCTGCCGCACTGGGCTGGGTCGTGGCGCGGTCTTCTCCACAATCCCCCCCGCCTCTCTCACGCGCAGCCTCAGAGGTAACCCGGCGCTTCCAACATTTTGGAAGGACGCGCTAAACACCTTTAGATCACTCGATATCCAGCGCTCTCGCCTATCGATAGAGGGTGCGCTCTCGCAACCGATATGGTGCAACCCGCACGAACAACCGCCACGTATGCGCGCCGCTTGGGCAAGCCTATGGCAATCCCTCCACACACACGTCGTGCATAACGTGTTCAAGGATAACAACCTAGACACACCCTACACGAAAGAGGAATGCGCCCGATATCTAGACCACCTCCCGGAGATATTCGAACACGCGGGCAGCATAATAACCAAGGGAAGCTTCTTAGACTCGTGGGCGTCGATAGTACAACAAGCCTCGAGTCTCCTTGGAAAAGCGCAACTAGACCCGGCGCCCGGGTCCGACCCGGAGGGGACTAGCGAGAACGGAACACGCGACAATAAGGCGGGCATTGAGGCCCCGCCGGAAATCAGAGTGTCCGATAACGAAACATACATAACTAAGATGAACAACATATGGATTCACACCAACACAAATTACCTCGGAGAGCCGGCCGACCGGACGGGGGTCGCGACCCCAGAAGAAGCCCGACTATACCACCCCCCCGCTAGATGGGAGGGAGGGTTGAAAGGCCCCAAATACGCGGAATACCCGCTAGCGGACGAGTATACAATGGACGGCAAAAAACACTTGGACCTCACCACGGTCTCGGACATAACACAGGTGCTAGAGAAAAACATGCCAGATAACAAACCCCAGCCGGCAAGCGAGGCATGGGCCCGAAGAATCAACCTAACCCACGAGGAGTGGAAACACGTGGCCAGCTTATACACCCTACCCCTACTAAAACACACGGACAAACACCCACACTTCAAACACATCACCCACAAGAGGATAGGTACGCGGAATCGCTTCGGCACGGCGACCACGAATGCCTGCAGACTGTGCGGAAAATACCACGAGAGCTCAACCCACTTAGCCAGGTGCTCAGCCACGAAGCCAATCTTCGAGACCATAGAAGCGATAGCGGGTTTCACGCCGGAACGCAAAAGGACAGCGACACAGAAAATAAAGGACAGACTCTTCGCATACCCGAGTACACCGACGCCCGATAGCCTCAAAACCCTATACATAGTAGCATGGAGATACATAATAGGCGACTTCTACAAAGTCGAATACGACAATCACCCCTTCCATTATATACCCGTCATCGAACGCACCTTGACCAGATTCACGTTCCTCGTACGGGGCCTCGAAGCCTCTAACAAAACCTCGCCGGCACGTACGCACCAAGCCTCCAGAGGCAGAAAACCAAAGATCAAAGACGCAAGAGATCTTAGCGCCCCAATATTTAAGATGAATGACAAAGGTGTCCTCGCGATGAACGTGAATCTGTCCCTGGTGGCACACGCACTCGACATAGCGGGAAAGGTGGCCTGAGAACCTGACGAACACCACACCTCACCCCCCCCCCCCCAAAAAAAAAACCCCCCAACAGCGCCGACCCGGCACATACACAACCCCGGGTCCGACTCTTAAGGTAGCCCCAGCCTTGAATATCCCAATAGAAGCCGATCGCTCGATGGCGCGAGGGAAGGCCGAAGAGTCGACCGTCGGGGATCGGTGCACGCCGCCTGCCACTGGAAACCCCAAGTACTGGGCCCCTAAGTAGAGCACAAGGGGACGAGCCGCAAGGCGAGTGCGAGGGAGTGATAAGGGATGCGGGCGCGGCTGTCAGATGGAGGAAGTCAGGGTCGCGCGCGCGGTGAGATCATTAAGAAGTTTTTTTTTTTTTTTAGCTAGTAGCATAGCGGTCACCTTCAAGATTTTTTTTTATGAGACCATGAGTCCCTCGTGTTGGTAAGCGGCGAGGTGTATATTCTTGTTAGGCGAGTCCATATTTCGCTGTTTCCGTCCACGTAGTCATAGTAGTTTAAGGACACCTCTCAATCAAGTACCAACCATCCTTTGCCGTCCTTGAGCCTTGCTCTCGGTGCACATGGGATGGCGGTACTTTCACGGCATACAGCACCTGATTGTCCGAGATGTCAAATGCATCCGGTTCCGAGAATTCGGAAACGGATACACTTGGTTGTGGCGAGTGCACCTTACGTCTGTGAGATATTTGTCAGTTGAGCATAGACCCACACTATACTGCACTCATTTTGCAGCCCGGCGTTGTGTGCGCTTCGACCGTAATTGTGTACCCGGGATGTCATCTTCATCCATCGACTTCGTGCTCGTCATAGAAGATTTCCTAGGTGCCACTCTCGACTTCGCTTCTGGTGTTCTCTCCGCTGCGGCCGCGGTCACTTCAGCTTTCCTCTGACGAGAGTTGTCGCCCACGGTCGCCAAACAGCTCCTCTCCTCGACCTCCACCTCGACCTCTACGGCTTTACTCGCGGACGCGTCTTCGATTTCAGCTCCGCTCGTTTTGGCTGCTTTGGCCATAGCCTTGGCTTCTCTCCGGCGGTTCGCCTCCTCCCTCGCCCGCTTCTTTTCCCCCCGTTCAGCAGCCGCGTTGCGTTTCAGCTCATCTTGTAGTTCCGTGGGTAGATAACGTGAGAACTGGGGCAGTTCGGCCGCAAAGAGAAGCGAGTGGGCCCATCCTGCATGAGATCCATATCGGCTACGGAACAGGTTTCCCACACGCCTATAAACATCAGGAGTCAGGGAGGCGCAATTGCGGAGCGATGGGTCGAACTCGCGGCAGGCAATGGTCCACACATGCGTGTCCACAGGGATGGCATCCGTCTGGTCAAGTGAGAAGAGGGCCACACAATCGGCGACTTTAGGTCCTACCCCCATCAAGCCACAGAGCTCCGAACGGACGTATTCGGCGTTATCTGCTTTTCGAAAGGAGCTGAGCCAATGATCTCCGCGTTCCAAGAGCGTCTCCGCCGTCTTCAATACGTACGGTGCGCGATACCCCAGCCCAAGCTCACGCAGCTCCGCCTCGGAAGCGGCAGCAAGGGAATTGACGGTTGGAAACGTGAAGAAGTCCTCGTAAGGCAGTTCAATGTGGTTGACGTCATCCAAAGGGATGCGCTCACCGTACGCACGACGGATGGCCTGCAACATTCCCGTGATGCGGCCAATATTGTTATTGCTCGAGCATATGAAGGAGAAGAGGCATTCGATAGGGTCCTGCCGCAGGATGCGCATTCCTGGGAGCGCATCGCAGATGGTACTCATCCGCTTGTCGGACGCACTCCACTGCTCGCGCATCGACCCCATTGGTGTATCGAGCTGGAAGAGCGCGCTCAGGTCGGACCGGATGCCTTCCTCCTCCTCCACCTCCTTGCCTGTCCGCGCCGTGCCGAGGCAACGGAAAAGGCAGTCATCCTCCGTCTGCCGGAGGGCAAGAACTCGCGAGCCTAGCACGCCGATCCAGGTAGTATCGTCGGAGGGGCTCCGCTGCCAGCCGAAGCACTGACCATTGGATAGCGTCAGATCCAGCCTCAGCTCGCGCGGTGGCGTGCTCAACGCATGCCACCGCACGGCGGAGAGTCGGCCCATCGCACTGCCGACGGCGCCATCCGTTTCTTTTTTTGTGGGCGTTCACACGGATTCTCCTTAGACTTAGACAGTGAGCTTTAACCCTAGTATATGCCTAAAAATGGATTTGTGGGTGAGTGCGTTAGGGGAAGGGGGTCATATATGAACCAAATTTTGGGCAGGGCGGGCTGCATATAGGCAGGATAGAAGCCACCTACCATCACAGCATGCATTAGAGGAGGTTACATTACTCTTTTAGAAGTGCGAAACTTGCGAAATCACAAAACGCGCTAAAAACGGAAGAAAACCCCCGAGAACGGTTGAGCTACTCTCTAAGGCACCGATGGCAAGCAAAAAAGCACTGGAGGTGGTAGTATGCACCCGAGCCCTCACGACAGGCGCCACATCTGAGTTGAGGTCGTTTTGGTTTGTCAATGGCACACTCCCCATATGCGCACACGCCCTTCTGCGTGTGCACTCGTACGGCGTGTTTCGGCGGCCCTCTCGTTCCAACGCGTCGACCGAGCTCTACCAACTCATTGGCCACCTTGCCCATGTCGACCAACTCGTGCTCTGCTCGCGACTGCACGTGTGCGGATGCCGGGCTCAGCAACTCACACGAGTTTGTCATCCTTGCCTGCATCACACACAAGGCTGCCGGCTTGCGTTTCCGATTTCCGGAGAGGCTTCGCGACGTCGAGTATCTCCGTGGCCCACTGCAGGCAGAAGGCGACCTGAGGTGGCAGGCGTGACCGGGCAGCAGGCAGGGACATGAGAGGGCGAGCGAGGGACATGAGGAAGGCAGTGCGAGCTGGGGCGGGGCAGCCTCACTCACCTTGGTTCTCCTCAACACCATCTTTGCGGAAAGGCCTTTCTTCTCGCCCAAGAAGTTGTGAACGATAGCTCCGTTGGTCACCGCGACGTCGAGCGCAAACAAGATGCCCTTTGTGCCCATACGCACGACGCGCCGCGATGAGAGCGACAGCTTCTTGCGCTGCTGATCATGGCCGTCTGTTGGCTGCGGCCCTGGACATTGTAATCGGATAAAGGTACCCAGCTTTCTAGGACCAGTCCTAGAAACTAGGACGGACTTTGCTAGGTGAGAACATGAGCATACCATGTTATTTTGTCCCAAACCTTGGCTATTGAGTTACCACATGCATGTCCTCATTAAATGTTCCAAGTGTACCTAGGCACCATTCCCTCAGCAACACCAAGTTTTGTGACGCGTCTGCGGGTCACCTGGTCGGAATTGCTGCTTGTCCTAGAAACGGGAGAAATGGCTGATACCACCCAATGGGGAGCTCTTCTACCCATGGTCCCCAGGAGATGAAATGTTGCTTTGACTGCCCTCTTTGAGACCTTCAGTGACCACCAAGCTTGGTTTTGTCATCTAAGTGTCCAATCCGCTAGCCTACTGCTCCAAAAGGTCTAAAATAAAACTCCTCTGGTGCGAGCGGACGCCCGAGTGCAGCACCGCATGCTGAATGTGGTAGCAAAAGTAAGCAAAGACAAGCTCCGCAGAGTTGGTCATGGGGAGAGCTAAGGTTGAATGGGTTGTGGAGATGGTTTGCTCCAGGTGATGGGATGTCTCATAAGCTCACCATGGGCTACAATGGAGGCATGATCGGCAGAGTCCTAGAAATCCAAGAATTTTCTAGGACGTGGTCCTAGTTTCTAGGACGGAATTTTTTGTCCGTAATGCCAGATGCTCTCCGGGGCCCAGACCGAGTACGAGTGCCGCGAGCCGTGCGAGCCGCGAGATAGCAGGCCGCATCTGCTCCCGGAGAAGAAGTTCCCATATGAAAGAATGAGCTGGGCATCCTGCCACAGGCAAAGCTCGTACTCACCTTTGTGAATCACCGTCCACGAAAACTTGTTGCACGCCTCGGCCGTCTCTCCGTGGCAGCAGCTCTGCTTTCGCTTCTTCCCTGCCGCCGCAGCCGTGCTGGCACTCGCGCCGTCGCCGCCGGAAGCCGTCGTCTCGCCACAGGCACCCAAGTCCTCTGCCAGCGCGGCGATGAAATTGCGCGGGAGGCCGACGCGGTTGGTCTGAAAGATCGCGTTCGTGTAAATGCCCTTCTCCCTCAACGCCTCTTGCGCTCCAATATGTCCATACCCTCGGTCGAGAGACAAGCAATAGTTGCCCGTCGAATACTCCTTGCCTACGTCGTGCGCGAGCGCAGAAGGGGGTGAGTTGGGGGGGGGTGGCAATGAGCCAGGCAGGTGGCGACGGCTGGGAGCAAACAAGATGGCACGTGCAATGCGTGCATTCGCGCATCCACCCCGCGCGTGCCGGTGCAATTGCACACCTTCGTCGTGTAGTACAGTGGTTGCGCGTAGGAGCCTCTCGCGCAGCGTGTTCGGGCCCTCTGCGTCATCCCCCTCCGATTTTCGCAACCACTGCTGCTCCTCGAACCACATGCAGAACTTTGTGGGGACAAGGGAAGCGGGCGAGGCTACATAGGCGGTTAGCGGGGTCGCGCGCGCGGCGAGAATATTAAGAAGTTTTTTTTAGCCACATACACCGGACGAGCCATGCGCCAACCGCGCACACCCCCATCGCGGGGTAGGGGCTCCGTTGCCGTCGAGGGGCTACTGTCCCACTGTCCCGCAGCACTAAGGTTATACTAACACAACAATAAAACTCTGACGACATGGCGCCCCCCCCCCCGTCACTTGTGTTCCAGCTTTACCCATAGAGTGCTCTACTCTACTTTAGAGGAGAGTACTCTACTCTACCCTATCTAGAGTAGAGTAGAGACCCTCTTCCTTGCGTCTCCTCCCCCCCCCGTCCTCCCTCTATCTCTCTCTCCACTGACTCTGCCTCCCCCCCGTCCCTCGCGCCCCTCGCCGAGGAGGTGCTTCCCCCTCCCTCTGCTCCCTCCCTCTCTCTCCGCCCGTCTCGCATGCACTGGGGTGGTGCTTGCACCTCCACGATGGCAAGGCCGCTCCTCATCCTTTTTGCGCTACTCTCGCCAATCGCGGCCTCCTCCCGCCCCCAGTCTTCCCTTCCCTTGCTCCCCTCCCAGCGTGGTGGCTTCACGCTCCACCGGCTGCGGGGAGGTGCTGCTTCTCCCCAGCCGCTGGCGCATGCGCCGCCGTCGGAGGAGAGTCGCGAGGGGGTTGCGGCGTACACGCTCCTGCCGGAACAGCTGCTTGCTCGGATGGCCGTTGACGCAACACACGGCCTGAGCGCTGAGCAGATCGCCAACCTCCAGAAGATCCATGGCGCCAATGAGCTGGTAGCAGAAGCCCCCACGCCGCTATGGCGCATGCTGGCTGCCCAATTCGATGATCGTCTAGTGCAAATTCTACTCTGTGTAGCCGCGCTCTCGTACGTCTTAGCCCGCCTCGAGGGCGAGGAGAACGGGTGGGTGGAGCCCGCTGTCATTGTCCTCATCCTCGCTATCAATGCAGTTGTTGGAGTGTGGCAGGAGGTCTCAGCCCAGTCCGCACTCGATGCTCTGAAGAAGCTGCAGCCCGATAACTGCAAGTGTTTACGCGACGGGGAGTGGATTCACAACATGCCCGCTTCACAGCTGGTCCCAGGTGACATCATCGAAGTTCGTGTTGGCGACCGCATCCCAGCAGATGCTCGGCTCATCGCGCTCGGAACGACCACACTTTCCACAGACGAAGGTTCGCTTACGGGTGAGTCGGCTTCCGTCGGCAAGACCATTGGCCCCGTCGACGCAGGCGCCCGCATACAAGACAAGAGCTGCATGCTCTTTGCTGGAACAGTGGTCGCCAATGGGCGCGGCACAGCAGTGATCACGGCCATTGGTGCTTATACCGAGATGGGCAAAATCCAGCAAGGTGTGCAGGACGCCCGGCACGACGAGCAGAAAACTCCGCTAACTGCGAAGCTCGACACGTTTTCCGACCGACTCACCATCGCCATCGGACTGATTTGCCTGAATGTTTGGGCGATCAACCTGCCGAAGATCTGGTCCCCTGTCTTCTCCGCCCCTTGGCGTGGTGCGCTCTACTACCTGAAGGTGGCAGTTGCACTAGGTGTTGCAGCCATTCCTGAGGGCCTACCAGCGGTAATTACGCTTTGTCTCTCCCTGGGCACCCGCCGAATGGCTGATCGCAACGTCATCGTGCGTAAACTGCCGTCCGTTGAGACACTAGGCTGCACGACTGTCATATGCTCGGACAAGACAGGCACCCTCACAACAAACCAAATGACCGTTGTCTCGCTAGTGATGCCAAGCCAGCGTGACCCATTGGCAGATGCGGCTTTGCGTGAATATGCCGTCGAGGGCACATCCTACGCGCCCGAGGGCCAGATTTCCGGCCTCGATGGAAGCACGCTGCGCGGCCGTGGGACCCAACTCATGGCTGCAACATGTGCACTTTGCAACGATGCGGAAATCAGCTACGTCGATGGACAGTACACGCGAGTCGGTGAGCCCACAGAGGCAGCGCTCAAGGTGCTTGTCGAAAAGATGGGCGTGCCCGGAGTAGCGGGGCCTGCTGATGCCTCGGAGGCCGCCTCGTACTTCTGCAACCTGATAAGTGCTGGATACGCAAGGGAGGCAACCCTTGAATTCTCGCGCTCACGCAAATCGATGTCAGTGATCTGTCGGCCCATGGGGGCACGCCTTAACACCCTCTTCGTGAAGGGTGCGCCCGAAACGGTGCTTCCACGTTGTTCGTGGGTCCGACTTGCCGATGGCACCACTGCGCCCATGACCGATGCGTGGCGCCGACGGCTTCAAGGGCAATTCGAGGGAATGGCAAAGCGCCCCTTGCGCTGTCTCGCCCTCGCGGTGAAGGAGGGCAAGGCGCTCGGGCCGCTCGCTGCATACCGTGCCGATGCGCCGCGTCCCGCACAAAGCCGGCTCCTTGGAGACCCTTCACGTTTCGCGGCCGTGGAGAGCGGGCTGACTTTTGTTGGCATGGTTGGCATCAAGGATCCGGCACGGACGGAGGTGCCGGACGCCATCAGCCGGTGCCGGCAGGCCGGTATTCGCGTGGTGATGATCACTGGAGACTCTGCTCAAACAGCGGGCGCCATTGCGAGGGATGTTGGGATCTTCGACTCGAGTATATCCGAGGCGGAGGCGCAGGGACTCACGTTTGTTCCGTCGGACTTCTTCGAGCTCAATGAAGCCGTGCAGGATCGCTTGCTCACCACCTCCAACCTCGTCTTCTGCCGCGCTGAACCCGTGGACAAGCAAAGACTCCTGCGCCAGCTTCAACGGCTTGGGGAGGTTGCTGCAATGACGGGGGATGGTGTGAACGATGCGCCTGCGCTCCAGCAGGCAAGCATAGGCGTGGCGATGGGTATTGCCGGCACTGAGGTGGCCAAGCAGGCGGCCGACATGATCCTTGCCGATGATAACTTCGCGACCATCGTCGCGGCTGTGGAGGAGGGCCGCTCAATCTACGCCAACATGAAAGCTTTTATTAACTTTCTCATCACGTGAGTGCCTGCATTTTGCCACTTTGTGGGTCGGGAGAGCTTCTCAAAGCTTGTGCTTAGATCGGAGAGAATGCTGTCGCTCGCACCCCATGCCCCTTGCCTTACATTCGCCAACGTTGGCATGCTCCTTGAACACCTTCGAATCTCGTCGGACCGATGGGACTTGGCGGTGCCGGCTCATTGAGAACATGAACCTTAGATGTCATTCTTAGCGTCTCGACTGCATCTGTGACTTGCATCAGATCAACCCACCTGCCTTCCTCCTATATCCAGGTGCAACATTGGTGAGGTAGCCGCTGTCTTCATCGCCACGCTGATTGGTTTGCCGGAGGTACTGGGCCCACTCCATCTGCTTTGGGTCAACCTTGTGACGGACGGTCCACCAGCCACTGCTTTGGGCTTCAATCCGCCCGACCCGAGCAACATGCGTCGCCCCCCACGTGGTCGCTCTGACCCGCTTGTCACACCATTTACTCTTTTCCGCTACATAGTCACTGGCGGCTACGTGGGCTTAGCAACTGTGGGTGCGTTCATTTGGGAATATCACCAGCGTGGCGTACCGATTGAAAAGCTTGCGCGGTGGGGTGAGTGCTCGACTTGGGATGAAGGGTCCATCGCCGGTTTCGAGGTTGCGTGCGACGCATTTGGATCAGGACCTGGGCAAGGCAAAGCGGCTGCCTCGACAGTCGCGCTCACTACGCTGGTTGTAATGGAAATGTTGCGAGCCCTTTGCTCCGTTTCCGAGCGCGAATCATTGCTTCGCAAGCCGCCTTGGGCAAATCGCTTCCTCCTTCTCGGCGTCACCACTCCGATTTTACTGCACATGGCCGTTCTATACTACGCACCCCTTGCCACGGTGTTCAAGCTCACGCCGCTGGTCCGGCGCGAATGGATGACGGTGGCGGCATTCGCACTGCCGCTCGTGCTTATTGAGGAGTTGCTAAAGTTGGTCGCACGATGTCTCTCCCACAACTGAGGGAAGCAAAGGTCCAAACGTGCCTCTTGCAAGCACTTGCTCTGTGAGGCATAGGACTGGCCCCCCTAGCATGATTCGTCGAGTAGAGCCTTTGAAGAGGTGGCAACGATCGATGTGATAAGTGACCAAATTGTTGACGTTGTCCGCACATGATGTCTACACATGAGTGGTCCCTACCGAAATCCGTGATTCATTCAGTCTTCTTTGAGGAGGACGTGCAAAAGGAATACGGTGCCATTGTAGCAGCCGTGATAGGGCTCCGGCATTCCCAATGCGGGGTGCAAGAGACGTTTGCTTTTAAAGCTTTTGCTTGACGAACTCGCTCTTGCCGTTCGCCTTGGCGTGTCGGCCATTGCCTGCGCTTCGCTCTGGCCAAATAGGCTTGCCACACCCGCAGCAAGACTATGCGCCATATGCCATATGCCACATCTTTCGTAAAACGTGTAGCTGTATTCATACGATATTGATCTTTGGCCATGGATTCACACGTGTGCATAATAAACCAGCGCGCGCTTCCAACTCCTGTGCCCTAGTTTTTACGATGTCGTTCACACTGCGACCCATTATTGCCTGCTAGCGCACATGCTCCCTCTCGCACTTGCTACCTGCTCATCTCTCATCATTTCTTAGCACATTCATAAAGTAGGTACCCGCAACTAAGTTTATGCACTTGGTTCGCCCATGGCGGGGCACGAGCCCCCCCCCCCTCTCCACTCCTCCCCCGCCATGGGGGAGGAACCACCTACTCTCGTGGCATGCCTGATGGCTTGCAAGGAGCACACTGCCCTGCTGACCCATCCCTCTCCCCACAGGCCCGCCTGACTCGCCCGCCCTGGCCTGTCGTGGCCGGCGCCAATCCCTCTGACCAACCTCTCCTCCCCCTGAGCCCCTGATCATGACGGATCGAGCATGACCACTGGCTTGATATGCGATGATTCGGAAGGGAAACGATCGGCGGGAGGCGCGGCGAGGATGGCCGGGAGTGATGGAAAGGCGGGCTGGACCACCTCCTCAGCAGAGGAAGGCGGGAGGACGGGCTTGGGCGAGGGCGAGCGCGACGACGGAGCGGACATGATTGGGCGGTTCGGGATGGATAGGCTGGGGCTGAGGGAGTGGAGAGGTTTGGTATTGAGGTAGTGTTGAGAACGAGGGACGAGAACGGGAACGAGAACGAGAACGAGAGCGACGAACGAAGAACGACAGACGACAGAGGACATGATTGGGCGGTTCGGGATGGATAGGCTGGGGCTGAGGGAGTGGAGAGGTTTGGTATTGAGGTAGTGTTGAGAAGAACGGGAACGGGAACGAGAACGAGAGCGACGAACGAAGCACGACAGACGACAGACGGATAGGGTCCGTTGGACCGACGAGATGACACCACACTCACGTCAACACTCTCCACACTTACGTAACCTTATCACGGAACGCACAGGAACCTGCTCACAGGCCGAACAAGGAAGAGCTAATGCCGACAAGAGAGCGACGGGGCGACGGACGATCCGACGGGCGCCTTCCTCTGCTGACGGGCTTCAGCCCGTCAGCACCTCCGAAGTGGTCTCCTTCGCCGCGCCTGCCGCCGGCCTTGCTCCTTCCTCATTGCCCTCAGGCCCCATGGGCCATCACAATTCGTTAGCCAAGCCCCGTGTACCAACCGCCCAGCCAGCGATGCCAATCGCGCGCGACAAGCCCTCAAGCCGCGTCGAAACCGGCCGTCGCGGCGCCCGAAAGCACGCACGCTAACGTCTAACGTCCGCCGTCCGCCGCCGGAGGCCGGAGAGCCCAACTTCGAACAGATCGCCCGGGGGCGCTGTGAGACTTTTCTCGTTCCTCAGCCCGGTGTCCGGCCCGCGGCCCGCGCCAAGCCCCATATGCCCAGGAACCGCCCAGCCAATCGCGCGTGACAAGCCCCCAAGCCGCGTCGAAATCGGCTGTCGCGGCGCCCAAAAGCACGCCATAACCTTGCGCGCAGCTTCCAGGATGTAGGATGTTCACGAGGCGGACAAGGGCGTGCTCGCAGCAAGTCGGATCGTTGATCGTTGTCCCAGGTCTCTTCAGGTCCCCAGGTGGCCTGCAGGGGCCTAGGAGCACAGCTCAGGGGGCAGGTGAGGCTGGGGCATGGCCCTGGCCCCTCTTGCCTCTCTCTCCCTCGCTGGCGCTCCGCATCCTTGCAGGTCGACTGGAGCTGGCTAGCTGGTTGGGGTGTCCTGACCGGGGGGGCTCAAGGAGGAGGGGTTGGTCAGAGGGATGGGCTGGCCACGACAGGCCAGGGCGGGCGAGTCAGGCGGGCCTGTGAGGAGAGGAATGGGTCAGCAAGACAGTGTGTTCTTGGCAAGCCGCAAGCCATCAGGCATGCCAGGAGGGTTGGTGGTTCCTCCCCCAGAGCAGGGGAGGAGTGGAGAGAGAGGGGGGCTCGGGCCCCCCCATGGGCGAACTAAGTAGTAGTATAAACTTCGTTGTGTTATGACCCTCTCTCATAGCTCATAGTGTATAGTGTGGGGGATGATCCCCGTTAATAATGTTTGATTGTACAGCCACAGGCTATGACTTGTATCGGCGCGACTACTTGTTTCTCGTGTGCCTTGTTTACTTGCGTTGGTATTCTGTCAGGGTCAAAGTCTGTTACGCTCCAAATCTCGAGACAAAAATGTTGACGCTCGAGGTCCGTGAGTCTATGGAGTCGGAGCGCCGCAGTTGTGGTTGTTGTGGACTACCTAGTTTATGAAGCTCAAGAGGCCCAATTGACGGCACTGCGACCTGGCGAACTGCGCGTTCCATTTCCGCCAATTTTTCTTGCAGTAAGTTCCGTTGAGCATAGACGGATGGCTCCCATTGACCCTGCGCATTTGGCGCGGGTGCCGAGTGGACCGAAAACGTACGTTCCCTCAACAGCTGAGCACGTAAGTGGGCATTCTCTTCCTGCAGCCTTGCATTTTCCTCCGATAAGGTCACGCGCCCATGCGTTAGGATCCCTGAAACTGAGGTGGCGCCCGTCGGAGTCGTTGTTGCGAGCGGAACGTCGGCTCTGCCCTCGCGCCATCCACCCGAGCCGTATTTTTGGTCCATCAACAGCTCAAATGCCTCTACAGCCGTTTTTGGCAGCGGCGCACGCGCCGCACCGTCAGCGACAGCCCTACGCAGTTCACGCTCCTCATCCGTACCATGTAGCTGCGGCTGAAGAGCTGGTCGTCTGGCAAGTGCTTCCTCGCGCAATCTGATAACCCGCGAGACTCGCTGTTGCTCACAGTGAGCTAAATTGCTATCGCCCTGACAGTGTATTCCGTCGCCGTCGTCGATCGTATGCGAGCACTGCGGCCCCTGCAACTCTCTCCTGGACGAATCAAGCACGAGATACCCGCCGTTGGCGCCATATTGCGCCTGCTGTTCTTCAAGCAAATCCTGACCTTGTGTTGCAGCGCCAAATCTGGCGCACACAGGGGCTGCATTGGACTGTTGCCAATGTATTTTATCAATAGGTCGCCTCGGAGGTTGGCGATGAACGGTCAATCGTGCTCGAGGAGTACACAAGGTGCGCGCATTGCTAGCCCTCAAACCGGCAGCACTCCCACCAGCAGTCCAGCTTGCTCGATTGGCGGCGGCAAAGCTTAGGTGTGGTCCATCTGATTCATCCATGACCTCCTCATCACGCCTTGCCTGCCTTGTCGAAGTTGGCCTGCAGGATGAGCCACGAGGTATGCCCGTGATGGGCCAGGGCGGCGGGCGATGTCGTGGAGAGCGCGCCGCCTGTGTAGCCGCCTCCGCCGCCTCCCTCAAGGCGTCTGTCGCTGCTGCCATGCGCTCAATGTCAGTATTGCTCATGGAGGCTGGCATTGGAAGCTGGTTGGCCGCGAGTGCCTGAACCCGCACGGAGGGCGGAAGGTTCGAAGGGTGGATCGAGCTAGGCGTCGGCGCCGGGCGATGCGAGGGGCAGCCAGACGTGCTCATATGGGTCATAGGCTCGGGGGCACGTCGATGCTTCACGCTAGCCAATCTCTCTAGGAAGGTGGCTGCGACACTGCCTGTAGGAGCTGTTTCGCCCTCGATCGGCGTTTGATTCGCAGTAGTGCGGCCCTGGGTCTCGCTTCCGTCGGGGCGGGAAAACTCGTAGAGCTTTGGCCTGTGTCCTGGGGCTACGCCGCTTTCATCGCCCTCGTCCTTGGGCAGAGGCCGCTCGCGCTGCTCCCGCATAATCTCTTGCAGTCGCAGCTTGGACGCGCCGGAGACGGACTGGTAGTGGACGCGTTGCCACGTGTAGTCATCGTCGAAGTTGTCCTCCCCTAGCCGGCTCGAGCCTTCCATCCGCCCGAGCACGTCCGCTGCCGCCCTAGCGCGAGCCGCCGCACGCTCCGCCGCCTTCTCGGCTGTCAGGAGCTCGGGAGACATCCCTGGCGGAGCGCGCCTCGCTGCATTGGCGATCGCCTCGTCGAGCGTTTCCTGAGGCCCTATTTCGAGCAATCCATACTTGACTGCTTCACCACGCTCCACCTTCCGCAGCGCCTTCACAAGCTGATCGAACTCCCACAAGTCGAGACTGCCACTGCCATTGGCGTCGAAGGCTTCCAGCAGCTTCGTCGCAGCCGCACCATCTCTCCGCACTCCTAGCATATTGAGTGCTACGCGCAGCTCGCGGGCCGAAATATCACCCGATGCGTCCCTATCAAATGTGTTGAAGGATGACTCAACCATCGAGTCGATTGCACCCTCCTTCCGTGCCGTCTCCAGTGCTGCGAGCTTGAACTGACGAACGAGCTCAGCGAATTCCAGTAAATCAAGGCCGCCTCCATCCGCGTCGTACCTGGCCATTAAGTGTGCTGCCTGCGAGTACTTGCCGCCAGGTGCAGTGGAATGCAACCCAAGAGCACGAAGTGCCACATGCAGCTCGCGGACGGATATGGTGCCTGATCCATCCTTGTCGAAGCGTGCAAAGGCCGCTTTGACTCGGCCATTCACCCCCGCTAGCTCTGCTTCCGTGGGCGGCCGCCGTGGAACCACATTGTCGCCTCTACTCCCCGATAAGTGCCCTGAAGATGTGCTCGTCGTGTCCGGGGCTAAGGCGCTTGCCAGTTTTGTCTTCTCTTGAAGAGAAGAGCTTGAATTGGCAAGACTGGGCTGTCCGCTCGGCTTGCTAGTACTGCTGATCGATCCGGCAACCTTCGGCTCAGCGGCAGCTGCCGATACTGCACCGGCAGCGGCAGCCTTGCCCGCTCTCTGGGACGGCTTGCCCTGATCGGGAGTCGCTTGACAAGTAGGCTTCTTCTGGGGCGCGGCTTGTTTTTGGGCCGTTGCTATTCCCGATTTGGCATCCTGCACCGGCAGCTGCTTCATTGGCGGGGAGCTAGGTGGTGTCATTGGGCGTGCGTCCATCCAAACCTCGCGTCCGTAATCCGCGCCATAGTACTCGATAAAGTCCTCTAGCGTGTACAGCTCGTTGTCCACATCGTAGCGCATTTCTCCTGGCTTCCCTTGCCACTCATCTGAGGATGATGCACTTTTGGCCTGTTTTGAAGCCGTCGCGCCAGGTGCCGCCGCTGCAGGAGCCACCGCCTTGGCCACCACGCCTGCCACTGCACCTGCTTGGCTACCACTGAACCCATGTGCAAGAGGAGACGCGTGGGTGGCTGTCGTGCCAAACACACTGGACGCTGCCGCAGACTTACTCACCGGATTCGCCACCACCTTAGCGGCAGCGGGAGCGGCCTTAGGACCTACAGATGCGATCGCGCTTGCCTTTGGTGGCTCGGGAATGCCTGACACTTTTGCGCTCTGTGTCGCGAGCGGCGCAGCCGGTGCTTTTGGCGCCCTGACCGGCACGTACGGCGGCGTCTCGCTCTCATTGGAGTCATCTGAGTCATCGGATGGCGAGTTGGAGCTGCTAAAGTCAGAGTAGTCCTCGTCGTCCTCATCATCCTCGTCGGAGAAGTCAGGCTCCAAGTTGTCCGGATGCACCTTGAACGTCTTCCCGCTGGACTCGATTTTCACCACGCATCGGTCCTCCTTCGGGTCGTACCTCAGCACGCGCCCAACCTCACCGTTGAGCTCCTCACGCCGCAGCCCGAAAAGGATGACATACTGGCCGACAAGTTCGGCCATGCGGTACGCGGCTGACCACTGGGAGCGCGGCGGCGCGCAGGGCGGCGGCAGCGGCTGGCCGCTTCCACCGCGCCTCCCTCCCTTCCCCCTTCCCTCCCCTCCTCCCTTGTCCTTCCCCTCGCGCCGCAGAGCGCCGCCGTGTGGGGGTCGGCTCCGCTTCGCCGCCAACGGCAAGAAGGCCGAAACGATCGAAGGGGCGCAGGGGGGGAGGGGAAGGACAAGGGGAGGTCCTTCTAGTAGTCTGTCTTTCACGATGAGAAGTCCTCTAAGGTTCACACCTTGAACAAGCGCACCTATGATGAACCGCGACATTGACCGTTGTGAATTTTAGACTTGTAAGCATCTCATTGGCTAGCATTCCTAACAAACACTTTCTTGAGCGTTAGTACCTCTACTCCCACTAGACTTGCACTAACACGCCAAGCCACGACACACATGACCGCACCAAGTCCCAAGGCACAAACAAAACTAAGTAAGCACCTGTTCATACCTCTCGCAAGCCCCCGGCTCAAGTTTGAGCTCCCCCCAAGCTCATTCGGGTGAAAACCCAGTAAGTCGCCAATGTAACCTGTACATTGAAGATTTACCAGGAAAAAGCACCGGGGGGGGGGGGGGCGAGCTTTTGCCAGGGGTTGTGTGTGAACGTTCACGGGCCCAACTGGGCCAAATACACTTTCAAAATCAGGTGTTTAGGGTGAATTTGGAAAGTGGGTGTTCACAACTGTTCACATGGCGACACTTAAGGTGGTTCCTTAGAAATTACGGGAGAGGTGGGAAATCGGCAGGTGAGCGGGTGCGCGCGCGTCGGCAGCAAGGAGCTCTCCCTCCCCAAGTGAGGCAGTGGCCATGTATGGGATGCCTGCCCTCGGCGACCCGCTTGGCACCATCACAGGGGAGCTTGATGGGCTCTCCGGCGCGGGTTCTGCGGCCCCGAGCATTCTGCCCCGCTTGTGCACGTCGTGGAAGTGCAGCGGGGCCAGCTGCCCACATCGTCAGCGCTTTTGTGCCCGGTCTGCGACCCGGGCAGGAAGAAGGAGGCGACCAAGGCGGTGGCAGCCGCGAGGGAAGGAGGAAAGAAGCCCGTCTGTACGACGGAGTGGCTGTAGGGAATTGTGCTGCAGGCAGATGGGCGCGTATGGTTCTTTGAGGAAGAGCCATACGCCGCCCCATGCTGTGCGGAGAAGACCGGATCGAACAAGCGCTAGTGCACTCGCACAGGCTGCGTGCAAGTGGTCACGCGCACCCAGAAGGGCCACAGGTCTTACCTCGCGGACGGCGTCGAAAAATTCCTCGAGAAACAGTTCGGAGAGTTGCAGGTTGGCTTCTGCGCCCTGAGCAAGGAAAACCCCAACAAAACAGACCGTGAGTAGGCAGACAATGAGGAATGTGTGGACTGTAGAGGGAGACCTTGTGGGATAAGGTGCATGCGGCGGGGCCGAACAACAATATGACTGGCGTTCCAATGTTTTAAATGTTGCTTTTGCCATCAACATGAGTGAGTTGTGCCTCCCGAGGTCCATACAACGTCGAAATGGATTTATTTTTAGAAACAGTGCGGTTAGGGGGACTTAATGGGCATAGTTGCTGGAATAAAAACATTGGAAGTCCTGCCATGTTGTTGCGGAAGGCGTAGGATACCGGCAGGATCGCTGCCACTCCCGTGTGCGACCCATAGTTACACCGACACTGTATAGCCCACACGGGTCATTTGACAATAGAAACAGGGGACGCGTGAGTTCGAGCCCATACATCCCAATGCGTCCCGTGAAGCAAGTATTCTTACTGTTCTTCGCGCACACACACATATTCCGCCTCGTCCGCAACAAGACTATACACAGACGCAACATCAGATTCGGGGTCCGACTCCGCGCACTCGTGTGTGACCGACGTGTCGCTCTCCTACGGTGCGGTCACCGTTGCGGACTCACACCGCACACATGTTGCCGAAGGACGGCCACCGTGACAGGAAGGCGTGCACGGCACACGAGCTACAACACAAGGACACGCACGATTGCCGCACTTGGCCTTCACGCCACACTTGCAACTGCCCGCCGTCCCCTTGTCACCCTTGTTGCTAGTGCTGTCATCCTCCGCCTCCTTGTACGTGTACTCTGTCGAAGCGGATCGGCGCGCCGCGTTGCGCTGCTGCTTCTGTCTCTTTCGCTGGCCCGCACGTTTCCTCTTGTAGTCCGTCGTGCGACGCCACAAGCCGCGCCTCGCTCTCCGCATGCTGTCCTCGTGCCTACCAGATGGGACAATAGGCTTCTAATAGGTTCTATTAAGAGGTCAAGAGGCCTACCAGACCTGTTACCTGTTAATAGGTAATAGGTAAAAAAAAACCTTTCAATATTTTCGCCTCGCGCGTGGCTATAGGCCTATACTATAGGTACCGCTATCGTAGCCACGCCCAAATCATCTCAGATCCCTTCCTCTCCCTAGTAACTTAGCTCAGAAGTCAGAAGCCAATCATATTCATAATGTACATCACATACTGATACATCTATAATATTAGTAAAATGAGTTTTATTTTGACCTGTTACGGACCTGTTGCGACCTGTTAAGAGGTCCTCTTAATAGGAAGAGGCCCCCGAAACCTGTTGACCTTGTACCTGTTGTCCCATCCGGGACATCGAACGTTGCATCTCAGTCGTGGGGAGCCCCAACCGTTCATGCAGACGCTCCTGCCAGCTACCGTAGGCGTCCACCGCGTCATCATCGATGCCTGCGCGCGCAAGGAGGGTCGCAAAGGTGGCGATGACTGTGCCGTTCACGTGGAGAAGCCCGCAATCGGTGGACGCGGCATAGTGCACGCCGCTCATGTGCACCCCTTTCTGACGGTACAGGAGGCACACACTCCCCACCCTTTCCGATGAGTTCTGCGTCACCGCTCCGCGAGCGGTGAACACGTCGTCCTTGCGATCGCACACAACCTTCCGCACATACCGCACGAGCTCAGCCTGCAGGTCGGCACAGTCCGTATACGACGACGATTGGTATGGGTGAGCGTGGTGCCGGCAGCGTATCGGCTTGCCAGTGATAGGACCAGGCCCCTCGTGGACATTGAAGCAATGCAGCAAGCACTCCTCCACGCCCGCAATGCCGGCGTTCGCAACGCTCTGTCCCGTCTCAGCCGCCAGAGCCGCCGCACCACGCAGAGCGGCGCCGACACCGACCTGGAGCGCCTTCACGAGAGGGTGCGATAGGTTCGGGCAGCCTTTGTGCAAGCGCTCCCCAGTCTTGTAGGGGCGAGGATTGGGCCCTTCTGTCATGCGGACGGGGCAGCTGCACGTCCGGTGCAGCTTTGCACCTATTTCTCCGACTCTCTTGCCGATGTTCTTGCTTAGGTGGTTGGAACACGGCCGGGGCTTCACACCTGAGCAAACTTGCGACGCGGCACTGGCTGCGCACTGTGCGCGGAGCATGAGCACGAAACGGTCGGTGCTCGAATCTCCATCCAACACCACACTGTCGAATTTGGGCGTGATGTTCAAGCCGTACGTGCGGATCAGCTCAGTGTCCCCGCAGGAGTTCATTGGTGTTCAAATTTGTCCATACCAAAAAGAAGGTCTAGGTCCGGTCGGCGTTCTCTGCGCGCGCGGGGGGGTTCCTCTGTTCCCCCTCCGGAGGTCCGGTTGGCGTGTTTTCCGCGCGGGGGGGGAATCTTGGATCTTGGACCTTTCGCCTGCACCCTCTGCGAGCCCGTCTCCCAAGGGGGGTGCAGCAGAGGTGGCAGCTATGCAGTTTGACGAAACAGTGAGGAGGCGCGGGCAATCGTTCCCCAGGGGGAAGAGATTTTCCCCATTGCAGCAATGGGGGCTTCCTTGCTCGAGCTGCCCGACTTTGCAACGCTGTTGCGCCTGGTACCAACCTCGCAGCCCTGTGCCTTCTGGGGAGATTCGACGCGCCTCGTAGTGGATGATGTGACGAATCGACACGGGTGACGACCTCGAGCGTCCCGACGCCTCGAGGGCTCTAAGAATAGATGCTGAGGGATGGATTTTGGGGTCATTCGATGTGGATTTGTTGTTTTGCCACCCTTGAAGTGTCGAGTGCGGGCGGTTTTGGCTGTGGCTGTCACTGAAGTTGTTGAGTGATTTGGCCATATGGTCCAGGTCCCACCACTTGGAGGAGCGTGTGGCGCGGTCGGCAGCTGCTGAGTCAAAGAAAAGATTTTCAACGAATTTGTCGAGTTTATTCGTTGTGGTGTTGTACCCTTGAGCGTCGTCGTCGAGCGCGCTATGGTTGTAGAGGTTGGGGTGGTCTCTCGGCGGGGGTACTACGTTAGAAATTGTAGTCTTGTAAGAGGTCTTGTTGGCTAGCACCCCTAGCCACATACACCGGACGAGCCATGCACCAACCGCGCACACCCCCATCGCGGGGGAGGGGCTCCGTTGCCGATGAGGCACAGTCCCTCAGCACTAGGATTCAACTAGGACAACAAGAAAACTCTGACAGAGGAGGAATGGTCGGGGGGGGGGGGGGGTCCGCTTGGCGCCAAAAGCACCTACAGAGGACCGCGCAGAGGCAGAGGCGTTCGCAGTCGGCCGATGGCCTCATGTCCTCGCCAGACGTCTGGGAGGGGCTGAGGAGCGCCGGGTCGCCGGATGGGCGCGCGCATTCTACGGTCTCGCGCGCTACGCGGCGTGGGGCGCAGGATGCCTCCCAGCTCAAGCTGTCCCCACAGGCAGGCATCTCCGAACCACTGGTCGGCACAAAGGGGAAGACGGGGCGAGGCAGGCTCTTGCATGAGAAAGGGGTCACGCCGCCACGGCCGAGGAAGCATGCCATCGCTATGACCGGCATACAGCCCCGATGTGTCGACACCATGACGTTGAGCTCTGAGAATGCCTCCAAGAGCAAGGCAGGCAAAGCCGCCCCATCAAGCATCGCCTGGGGCAAAGCTGAGCAGCTTGGCCGCGAGATTGCGCTCTTTCAACAGCAGACTACGGATGACGCACTGGAGGTTGGTATCCGTGCGCGAGAGTATGAGGACACCGCAGCAGCTGCAGTGTCACTGCTTCAGATGGAGCGCACTGCTCGAATACGGTCTGAAGCGGAACGAGAAGTCATGCAAGATCGTCTAGCACGGGCAGAAGCTCGGCTGGGAGCAGCATGTGCAGAGACGTCGAAGATGAGCCACGCTGTCGAAGAAGTCAAGGTTCTTACCAACAGCTTAGCCACAGCCGATGAGCAGCTGAGCAATGCACTGAAGCTCGCAGCGCATGCCGCGACTTGCCATGAGAAAGCTGTGAGAGCTGAGGCGGACGTCACAAGGTTGGCAGTGCAGGCTGAGATTATACCACACTTGCAACAGGCAATCCACGGTCTGCGCGCCAGCCGACGGGAGGTGGAAGTCCAAGCGGCCGCTGATGCAGCTCGTGCAGCGCGCGATGCACGAGATAAAATAGCTCGCCTCAGTCTTGAGGCTTCGCTACTTGCGTCATGCTGTAGGGAAGGTGATGCAGAGAAAGCTCAGACCCAGGAGGCATTTGTAGTCGCGCTCACATCGCATAGCCGAGATTGCGAGGCGCTCGAGGCAACTTTGCTCTCGCATCTGGTTGCGAGCGATGTCAGCGCTTCGTCCGACATCAAGCAGCTCTCCGACAAATTCGCATCGCAGCTGCAGTCTTGCTACGCCACCCTAGAGAAAATAGAGGCGGAGAATGCTGCAATTCGCGTTGAGTTGAGATCGGCACGTGAAGCCATGGAAAGGGCGCAGAGCGAACGAGAGGAAGCGCAGGCAGTTGTAGTCTCTGCAACATCAGAAATCGAAGCAGCGAGCACTGCCTGTGCGGCCGCAGCTGAGGATGCGGCAAGGTGGAAAACCCGTTGCGAAGCAGTTGAGTCAGAGCTATCAATTTCGAGGCAGCGCATCACCAAATTAGAGGCGGAATTAGCTGCGAGTCGAGATGAAAGCGAACGTGCTGCGGGGAGAGTTGTGCATCTAGAGAAGCAGTTTCAGGACATCAATCAGTATCACCACGGGACCACGGAATGTGTACAGAGGAAGGCGGGCGAGCTGGCACAGTCGATTCAATCGGGGTGCAGTGATCATGGACCATCTCCTCACGGCGTCTCGAAAGACTCCCCATCCATCACCAAGGCCTTGCTTGCAGTGGTGCAAGAAGCTTGCGAGTGGCAAGCGAGCTTCGCCGCGTCTTTTGCTTGCCAACGGCATTGTGACACAGCACCTGGGTATGAGAGGCTCCTTGAGAGCAGCGCTCACGTGGCATCGCTTGCCGATGATATTCAGGCAGATATAGCCGAACAACTGGGTGGCGCCTTAGGTGCGTTGCGGGACTCAGTGCTGATGGGAACGGTCAGCCAAGTTACGTTGCGTGATCCGGTGCTCACAGGGAATGTAGCAAGCGGCTTCGAAGGCATTGTCGCTAGTGTGCTTGATGCATTTTGTGCGCAAGGTCAGCTCATAGAACAACGCGTCCAACACGCGCTCGAATGCGCCGCCGATGACGGGGCGCTCGCTCGCCTCCAAGCAGCGCATAGCGTCACTTCTGCTGGAGTCGAGGCGCGTGAGCTGTACGCATCGCTGGAGGTACTAGCGACAGAATTATGCGTTGCCGAAGGGAATGCTCGGGCACACATCATTGAGGAAAGGCGTGCGAAATGGGATGTGGACCTTCTTGCCAGCGAGTTGATGAACGATGACAAAGAAAGCCGCAGTGTAGAGAGAAAGGTAGAGCACAATCGAGGGTCGCACGATCCCGATCATGGTATTCATACTTTGGCAGACCCCCGCGATATTGATTTGCGAGCTGAACTGGAAGCGACGGCGCAGCGTGAGGCATGCCTACGCAGCGCTCTCTTTATGTGCATGCGCGAGAAGGAACGGTGTTCGGAGGCCTTGGAGAAAGCGCAACATCATGTTGAGAGAGCCACTGCAGCAGCTGGTGTGCGCTCCGAGCTAGAGCTGTGTATCGATCTCCTCTCACGAGAGATGGCGAACTCTGAGGCAGAGCTTCTGGTCCTTCTTCGGCAGGCGGAGCAAGCTGCCACTGAGAGCGACACGACTATCGCCAGCCTTACCGTCTCCTCCAAGAAGCTTCGTGAGCGAGGCGAGCAGCTTGAAAGAGCACGAGGCTCTGAAGCAGCGCGCGCAGTGGCGATGGAGCGCGAGATATTTTCTTTGCGTCAGTCCATGAGCGACCTTATCCAAGCACGGGATGCGGATCTGGCAAAGATCCAGCAGTATGAGACTGTGCAAGCAGAGCACGCTGCATTGGAGCGCGTGATCATCGAGGTTCTTTCGGCGGAGCTTGTAACACTGGAGGAGCGTGTACCGAGCATCAGCAATGAGGGAGGCAGGTTTTGCGGAGAAGACGACGATTGGCACAGAACAATTATTTTGCAGGATCAGCTTGCAGCTTTGGAAAGACAACTCCATGTGCATTCGCATATCATTGAGGGTGGGGGCAGCAGCATGGCCGGCAGACTTGAGTCGCTCGGGACTCCAGCTACTCAAGTCGGTAGTTCTACCACGACTCCCAGATTGATGAGTGGACGAAATTGGAGTTAGATTATATTTTCCGAGTTTATTATTGGTGCTCTCGTAGCAGTAGTGTATTAGTCAATTTACTTTTGTAGTAGGGATGCATGGGGAGGCTGTTGAACATGGGATGGTATCATAATACTATTGGTATAATAGGGGTCAATTGGGGCGCAGACCGAGCACTTCCCTCCGGGGGCGGGCCGTCAGTCACCCTCACGCCCTGCCTTCTGGCATGTGCTGAGTACTCATCACCCCGACCCAGACCCACAGTGGGCGCGGGCCAGGACTCACGCTCTGAGTTTTATTAGTTATTAGTGAGGCCCGCATGCTGCATGGGCATGGGTCAGCACTCTTACTCACTACTCACCCTTCCTAGGGCGGTCAATCAGTGATTTATCACTACTAGCATGTTGGGGGGCTGCATTTTCTGACCGTTCTCCCAAGCCCAAGAAAAAACTCCTAGGGAGCTCACCTGTATTATTGGAATGGCTCAAGCCTTTAGTTTTTATGATAACGCCAGACTGACTTTTGGAGGTCGCGTGCCGCTGACAGCTCCAGAATCTATACTATTGTAAACGGGCATATGGACATTTGATGGCTCAACTTCATTCCGTCCCATATTCGACGGATCGCGACCTTATCTTCCCTCACTCCACCTCCTCCCCTGCCCCCCTTCATCCCTTTTTCTTCGGTTTCCGGGGTCCGGCCCTCCGGCCCTGATGCGCTACCAAGGGCCTAGTTCGGAGCGTGGGTTCTGGGCAGGCCTCTTGTGCGTCTAATTCGTGTCGCGCGGTTGTATGGGAAAGCGCGAGTGCTTTCGAGTTCCGCTCGTGGGTTCGGGGCTCGTATGTGTTTTGTGACTGCCCCCCCCCCCCCCCCCCCGGTGCTTTTTCCTGATGAGTCGCCCGACGTAGGTCGGTCCACCTCACTCGGTTTTCCCTCATTGTAACTTGTGGGAAGTTATAATCAACTAAGTTTATACTTAGTTCGCCCATGGGGGGGCACGAGCCCCCCTCTCTCTCCACTCCTCCCCTGCCATGGGGGAGGAACCACCCACTCTCCTGGCACGCCTGATGGCTTGCCAGGAGCACACTGCCATGCTGACCCATTCCTCTCCCCACAGGCACGCCTGACTCGCCCGCCCTGGCCTGTCGTGGCCAGCCCATCCCTCTGACCAGCCACTCCTCCCCCTGGGCCCCCCTGTTCAGGACCCCCCAGCCAGCTCCAGTCGACCCGCAGGGGCTCGGAGCGCCAGCGAGGGAGAGGCAGGAGGGGCCAGGGCCATGCCCCAGCCTCACCTGCCCCCTGAGCTGCGCTCCCAGGCCCCTGCTGGCCACCTGGGGACCTGAAGAGGGGCCGCAGGCGCGCGCCATGGGCCCCCGCCGCAGGGAAGAGAGGAGGAAAAGGGAAGAGGGAGGGGAGGGGGGAGCGGCAGCTCCCCCTCCGGCAGAAACGTGTCTTCTCGCCCCGTTTGGGTAAGAGAAGACGGGGGCGCCAGAGCCAGGAGGGAAGGGCCGCGGCTCGCCGCGGCCACTCGCTCTAGCGAGGGAGATTAGCGCTTCTGGGCTCCTATCTCACGAGTGCCCCCCCCCCCCGCGTTGCTTTTACCCGAAAGGGGTTTTCCCCCAGCGTGGACTCGAGGAGAGGACGCGCTGGGGTGCGCGGGGCCGGTGCATGCACTGGGGGGAGGACAAATATCGAGGGGAGGGGGCAGTGCCCCCACCCCCCGGTATCACTCGGACACCTGGCCCGTCAGGCATGGCGGGATTCCGGGACTGAGACGTTATGTCCAATTAGCTAGTGGGGTTGGCTAGGATATAACATTGATTATTATTATTATTGTGGGAAGTTATAATGGGAGCCGGGGGTCTGCGAGGGGGGAGATTCGAAGGGGTGCAAATACATATGTGTCTGTGGTGTCAACACTCAACACACGTCAAGGCGTACGGGCAGGTGCGCTGAGGGGTGTCGTGATAGTACCGGGCTAGTGATAGTAGTGGTATTAACGCTCAGATGTTTTATGATTATTGTGGTCTTATCCTAAGGTATTTTTATCCTTGATCACCGGTCCCCGGTGTATCGTGTATCGCTTTGTGGGTCAATAACAATGTACAATGTGTTCCACAAGCTACAAGGTGCAAGGGCCGGCTGTCCTTCTCTTCCCCTTGTGCAAGGATGGGAGAAGTAGGACTTGATTTCCCTCTCCCATCCTTCTCTTCCCTTTGTGCAGAGCGTGTGCGGCCTTAAGGCATTGGTGTTCTTTCTAAGGCATTATCACCACCAAGTTCTAATCTCGCAAAGTCTCCGCAACTTAGCTATTCTTTGCGAATTTAAACTATACTCGAACTAGCACCAGAAATTACCAGAGGTACTCGCTTTGATCGCGCGGGAAAAGAGAGAGTCAGAATCGATCGATCGGCCGAGCGAGCCGTGTTCAGCCGTGGACTGTTTCCTCTCGTCGGCACGATGGCAACCCATGCGGAAAGGAACCCCTCCACGTGCTCGTCTGCTCCGCCTGCAAATGTACCGTTCCAGCTTTCAGATGAGATGTGTGAGTAGGCACTGCCGAATCCTCCCAGGTTTGGACGTGATTGTCTGACTTCAAGTCTCTCGCTGTGTGCGTGAGGTATCAGATGCAAACATTCTGCGTGACCCACGGCACCACGGCTACCCCCTACTCCCTCCTGGCACCTTCCGCGACCCGCGATTCGGGGATATCTATGTAGAGATCAGAGGCCGATACGAGCGTGGTGGACGTGCTGATGGGCTAGACTGGCGTCAATCGTCAGCTGAGAATGCGCGGTTCTGTGTACTTCACGATGGCGTCACCGAACTGGGTAGAATCTACTGCACCAGGCGTACGAAGACTCATGAAGCTGAAGTGTTTCATGCTTTTGATATCTTTGAACGTTCTGCCACGGAATCTATTCAAAAGCAGCATCTCGATGGACTCGTCAGTGAGAACCTTGACCATCTCAAAGATATGTGGCGGAGTCTGGAGGCATCTGAAGTAGAGAAATTTAAGGAGCTGGCGGCGGCGGCTAACAGACGACACCGGTTGGCTTCTGCACACCCGCAGGTGATTAGTCTGACCTCTCTGCATGCCCATCATCTCCTTGCTTGTACAGCAAGATATTTGCTCCGCCTTCCTTTTCATGTGTCATTCAGGATTTGCTTGTCCGCCATGAAATGTGGCTCGTGAGTTCAAGAGGATTGGAAAATGGTGGAGACGATGGCATGGAGATAGCAATGGCGCCCAAAAGGCTCGTGCATTACTTAGGCCATGATGCCTGGCAGCAGTTAACAGTTCCTCCTGTGCCCATCTTGCTGACCGAAAGTACTGACGGACTGTTTTGCAGCATGTTGCCATGGACAACAATCCCAACCACTCAAGCTACCACGGGGAGGGGAGCGCCGCAACTCGTTCTTGACTTTCGTGACCACATCCTATGAAAACAGAATACAGAATAGGCACAAGTGCAAAATAGTCTTGCACAGTATTAATCCAAGAAGCAGTATGGAAGCTTCGCTCCTCAAGGCCTGTTGTTGCGATGATGGCAAGCACCCATGCTCATGTATCACCGAGCAACCTATTGCTATGATAGGGATCAATGGGGGCGCCTCGCGCCCTCTCACCGGGTACGAACCTCTCTTCGGGGGGGGGGGGGGGGGGGGGGGGGCAGTCAAACTGACGCCATGCCCTGTGGCATGTGCTGAGCACTCATCAACACTCCCCAAACCCTTAGTGGGGGCGGGTGCCCAATCGTACTGCATCGCATATACCAGCCAGCACTCGTATTGACATATCCCGAACTTCCGCAGATAGATCGATAGACTGGCCCCAACACATTACCAACCAAGGGAGAACACAAGACATGACCGATTGCCCGACGGCGCAGGAGGAAGTCGAGGACGGATCCATCGGGGATCGGGGCACGCTGCCTGTCACCGGAAACCCCACGCACTGAGCCCCTAGGTAGAGCACGAGAGGACGGGCCGCAAGGCAAGTGTGATGGTGTGATAAGTTATGCGGGCGCGGCTGCGAACTAGTTGAGCAGGGTTCGCGTGCGCGGCGAGGATATTAATATTAAGAAGTATTTTTTTAGATCGATAGAGACTGGCAGGGGACACCGCAAGAAACCCAGGGCCGGCGAGGTGAGCGAGGGAGAGGCGGGGAGGGCCAGGGGCGAAGCCGCAGCCTCCACTGCCCCCTAAGCTGCCTCAGCTTGCAGACAAGGCGTATGGGTTCACGTTGACGCGCCCTCGAGGGCCCATTACAGTAGCTTGGGCTTGGGCAAGGTGTCAACCCATCTGGCCTCTCATTCTCACAAGTCACAAGTGTTGGTGTTGACGCAGGGCAAAACAAGTGTTGACACAGTGTTGACGCACTTCCTCGAGCCAACTTTTGGAATTTTTGTACCCAGAGATGGCCATTCACGTTCGGAGACATACAAGTCGTGCACGCAAAGCACGGGCCAGTCAATAGTTCGTAGTTCGTAGTTCGTAGTTCGCCCGTATTTATAGCACAACATCCCAACATGGAGCACAAAAAGTAGTGTTTTTTTCGCGTTGACGTGCAGAATTGACGGACAGCCTCGTGTTTTCGAGCGTCTCACGTTCGATTTCGAGAGACAACCCCTAGGAGTACTTTTCTCTCGATGGTTCGATAGCCCCATATGGTAAGACTAAGACTGGTTGGCCCCAATAGAAATGGGGCACCTCCATAAAGCTCATACCTCTCTACTATCAGTATAGTAATATAACTGAGCATTAGTACCACTACTCTCACTAGCAAGGAAGGCTACCAAGGTGTCAGCACTGGTTGACCAAGACGGCATTCCAATTTCACTTCGCTTCTTTCCCGCGAATGTTTCAGACCAAGTCACGGTCAATGAGACCTTGCAGCATGCTCCGCGGCCACGCCGAGGTACTCCACTGTATGCGGACAAAGGGTATGATTCGCACAATAACCGATGTATTGTGCGTTCTTTCGGGTACGTCGAACGCATCTCGAGAAGAAGACAGCATACTCATCGTAATGTCGTAATGTAGTGGAGAGAACATTCTCCTGGCTCGACAAATGTAGACGTCTTCTTGTCCGATATGACTCTACGATCCTCGCATATGCAGCTTGGACATGGCTAGGGTGCATTCGACTGTTAGGTCGCCGACTTCCATCGGCGTGACACGGCATATTGACGCACGTGGCATAGCCGCGCGCAGCGCGCATGCATGCGCAACGCGTACTGTACTCATCATGCGCACGGCGTGCGCCTGCCGAAACCCCGTGACGGCGTGCGGAAACTTCCATGCACAACGGCGCCCCCGCGGGGGGCCAATGCGCATCTGGCGACATGTGATTGCCACTCATCATGCGCACGGCGTGCCTGCCGAAACCCTTTATGCGCATCCGTGACGGCGTGCGGAAACTTCCATGCACACGCACGGCGCCCCCGCGGGGGGGGGGGCCGATCCACACGAATCTGGCGAAACTCCGGGGCCCTCCTCCCAGGCTTCCTTCCCCCGCTTCACTCTCCTCTTCCTCCTCCCATAACCCTCCTCGCTCCTTCGACATGGGCCAGTACTTTGTCTTCATCGCCAATTATGTACGAAAACGCTAAGCGGACACAAAACACCATTTCACTACAGACGCCCCTTCCTCCATACACCTGAGCACAGACACTTCGAAAAGAAAACAAATGGATGACAAAAAAACTGGCCCTCTTTTGACGGAACGCGACTTGAGGGGGGCGCGAGGCCCCCATTGTCCCCCACTTATAAAAGTAGGTTGCTCTCTACTATCAGTAAAACTGATAGGGTCATGGCGGGGGCCCCATGCCCCCCTTCCTCCATCGCAGACACCCCCAGGGTGGGCCTGCACACTCAACCTCAGCCCCTGCCTGCTGGCAGCAGGGGCTGAGCTGACATCACTCTGACTCTGGCCCAGACCCTCGCCGAGCGCGCGCCGCGCGCCGCACGCACTCGCCTGCACTGGCCCTCGCTCGTACTGACCCCCCCCTCCACCACTGAGCACCAGACCAGCCGAGCCGACAGGAAGGCACCCAGGGCCAGCGAGGCCAGCGAGGGAGAGGCAGGAGAGAGGAGAGGCCAGGGGCCCAGCCCCAGCCTCCACTGCCCCCTGAGCTGGCCCAGCTGGCCCTCTGGGGGGATCCGAGGGTCCCCCCAGAGGGGGGCCATGGCGCGCGCAGGCATCGCACGCCCGTAGGCCGTAGGAGAACGAAGAGAACGACGAAAAAAGCACGACAAAAAAACGACACGATCTGACACATGAAAAGGTAATACTGACGCCTGTTTACGGTATACGGTATGTTTACAGGCCGACACCCCGAGCGACATACGAATACCGCGAAAGCGCGGCGTTACTTGAAAAAGACGCGAGAAGAGGGGGCCGAGACCTCCCAGGGGCACGAAGTGTCACATACAACAGGCGTTTATGTTTGTTTTGCCACAGGAACACCACACCAACAGGTCTGCCCCAGCCCACCCCCTGGACTTGGACTTGGCCCGTTGTAGTGCACGCGGCCCCCCCCCCCGATACCAAAGACAAAGGAATGAAGGGGGTGGTGTAAGGGAGTGAGTAAACTGGGGTATAGGCGATGTCGTTAGTGAGTACCGTGAGTACGTGGACCTGTATCTAGCGTGAGTAGCCCGAATCTTCAGATGTTTTATTATAAAGCTCATACCTCTACTCTAATATTCTACACGCCCAGTAGGCGGCCTGGACCCCAAGCGACCCATGCACCACCGGCCGTCTCATCAGCCGCTCCGCGAGCTGAATGGTGGTCCATCCCCTCGCTATGCGCAGCCGACGAAGCCGCAGCCTCGGGCCACACTCAGCCTCTTGGACTTGGACTGCCTCGCTGAGATTGCGCGGCGCCTCTCGCCTGGGAAGCACTTCTGTAGCTTCCGCGCCACTTCAAAGGCGTGTCAACAGGGCTCGGCCATTGTAATTGAAGAACGCAAGATCCTCCAAAGCCGTGGATACCGCTTTCATAAAGTACACGCAGCGCCGTCGTATGAACGAGGAAAATTTCCTCGATTCGTCATCGTTCCTGCTGTTCTCAATTCGCTGAAGGCTCCTTCACATGTAGCTCCGTCTCATCTCGCCATCTGCGATTCACATCTTGGAGGGATTGAGCTCTTATCTCTCGCCTCACACGCGTGCGAGCGCTGGGGCTCTTTGCACTGTTCTCTGGTCAGTCATCCCATCGGGGTGGCGATTACACCACTCTGTCTTCGTGTGGGATCCGGAGACGAAGCAAGAGTGGAGTGTCACGGGATCACGTATGTTGTGCTCGCAGCTGATGGATACCTTCTGAAGACGGATGGCGACATGATGATCCAGCGGCTCTCACTTTCTGCTGAGATTGGTGGGACAGATATCCTTGGTTGTGTAAAGACTGGCTCGATGGCTTATATTGCGTCTCAGTGGGGCATCCTGGGAGTTGACGTGGGGAAGATGCGCATCGTTTTCAGATCTCCTTTGTCATCTGAGACGGATGCTGTCATCTGCGGTGTCACTTCAGTACTGGGCTGTGAGCGCTCTTCTGGGACAGGACAGCTCTTCCTCCTCGACCAGATGGGGCATATCTACATGTATTGCATTCCCACTGCCCCCATGCGGAACACAGCTCCACGTTATTTGAAGAAGATAAAGAGCGAGAAAGTCAGACCACCTGTGACTGCTATTGGTGCAGGGATCTTGGATCGGGAAACGCATCTCATCATAGCCGATTCTTCGGGAATGCGACTCAAGATATTGAGCCTCTCGGGAGAAGTCAAGCACCAATATGATATGCCACAGTGGGCCAGAATATCGAGCCTTTGCGTGACGGCAGGAGGGCGCGGAAGGTCCATGAGTGTTGTGTACGCTGCGGACGATGTGAGCCACGCGATTCATGAGCTGCCAGTGGGCATGCTCGTCACGTGATTGCCTAAGATAGTGTGTGTCGTGTGGAATCCAAGACGATGCTGCGATTAGAGCGCCATCCGTCGGGGAGGGGGGTGGGCGGCGGGCCATTTGCTTGTGCCAGAGTTTCCTCGCCCCTTCCAAAGGTCTTTCTCATCACTTTGCACTTTGTTGTGGGGCTTTGACTTTGTACCTTGAGATCTTTGATCTTTGTCAGTGGAGCAGTCAAAAAAAAACCTTTTAATATTCTCTGCTCACGCGTGGCCTAGTAACGTGCTATGCTACCACGCCTTCACTCCTCGAGTAGAGCAGTCAAAAGAAAGCGTCTTAATATTCGCACGCCAAGCGCGCGGCCCTGCATACTATTTTGTAGTCACGCCCTCTTTCCCTCTGCCTCACCCTTAATGATCCTGCCTTGCCCACCTCCCATTCCCATTCCATCGTCGATTGTCCCCCATTTGCCCCTCGTTCTTCCAATCGATGGTCCAGCATCAAACGCGAGGCCCCTCCGGCCTCCGGCCTCCTCCGGCCCTGCGCCCCCCTCCGGCCCCTTTTGTCCCCTGTCCGGCTCCTCCGGTACCTCTAGGCCACCGTGCGCTCAACGGCGCAGTGGTGAATGAAACATCCCACTTCCACCCATCGTTCTTCGTTTCTTGAATTATATTTGACCCTAGCCTTAGTCGAACGTCGAACGAACCTCGCATTACCCGCAAGCCGCAAGCCGTGGCGGTGTTGTATTCAGGCCTTTTGGCATGAATATTTCGGCATGAGCACGAGCCTTCTTCGTTATCTACCGTCTTCTAGGTTCGTCGTGGTCGCTCAAGGCGAGCTGATTGGATTCTCCCTGGGCTTAAGTTCGGGTTCGCCAATTTTCGTCTCGAAAATCGAAGGATTTGAGTTTTATTTTTACCTGGAACTAACTTGTTCAGGGCGGAACTAATTTGTTCGGGGTGGAACTAACTTGTTCAGTGGGTGGAACTAACTTGTTCACGACTTGTTCAGGCTGGAACCAACTTGTTCGGTAGGTGGAACCAACTAACTTGTTCAGGTTAGAACCAACTTGTTCAGTGGTTAGTGGTTAGAACTAACTTGTTCAGTGTGGAGTCAACTTGTTGAGGCCAGGTGTGAACATGTTCAGAGGTGAACATGTTCAGAGGTGAAAATGTTCAGGTTGTGGGTCAACTTGTTGAGTGGGTGTGTCGTCTGGTGGCTGTACCCCCTGTGTCTACCCCACCAGGCCCCTGAGTGCCCCCAGCCCTGACGCCCTGACTGAGTCTTCCAAGTAACCCCGTTGAGTCTACGAGTCCCTACGAGTCCTAAGTAAACGGTACCTGCTCACCGCGCCCGGTCCTGCGCCCTAGGCCTCTCCGATTCGCGTTCCGTGCCCTCCACCCGTCATTTTCAAATGCCCGTCCTTGGCCTCCCCCGTTCCCCTGATGAGCCCGTTCGTTCTGGCCCCTCCAGACGAACCGTGCGCCGCGCTAGCCGCCGGTGCGCCTTCGCGGCTCGTTCCAAAAGAGGAAACGAGCTTCGCTACGACAGGCAGGGCCTGGTGCTCAAACGCACGTACTTCCACTCGGCACGTAGGAGCGCATGCGACAAACGTACCCAGACCTCAAGCACAGACTAAGTCGCGTTCCATCAAAAGAGGGCCAGGTGATCGTTTTGTTTTCACTCAGTGCTAGTACAGGCGCAAGGACGCGGCGCGCAGAGCGCGCGCCATTCGATTTATCGAGTGAGGTATCACCGTTTTAGCTTGTTTTCTTTTTCAGGTAGAAATGTCTTAACAATTCCTCCAATGAGTATTATTATTACAAAGATGAGCACAAAGCTAATCACGATACCCAAGGGTACAATGCCGAATACCAATAGTGCCACGGCATGTCGCGTCTTTCCTACAAGAGGTGAGTTTTTTTTTCACAGACGCGCGTGCGCATAGCAACTCCCCCTCCCCTGGTAACCCCCAGTTACGCAGACTGAGTTTTCATTTTCTTCGTCTTTTTCTCACACCCCTCCTCCTCGATCCTATTGTCAATGTCGGTCTCCTGAGTGGGAGATCTGGTACCAAAAAGTGACAAGAAGGGCTCGCTCCAGCGGCTATCTCCCCGGGTGCCGGGGACTTACCTGCTGCAGCGGCCGCGGAGGCCCGCCGCGCGCCGCTCCCCTCCCCCCCCCTTCCCCCACTCCTCTATGGCAGCCCAGCTTGCCACAGGGGTGTACTCGCGCGGCAAACACCAAAGGTAAGTCCCCCCCGAAACTATTGTTATAGTTTAAACTATGGAGCGTGCCGCGACCGCTCCCGAGCCCCAGGCGACCCTCGCCACCGCGCCCCACCTGGGACGCCCCACGCCGCCCGAGGCGGCTCGTCAGAAAGCCCTCTCAGAGCCCATCCAACCCATCCAAACCACACCCGCGCAAGCGCGCGGGGTGGCGAGCACTGGCACCGAACAGGTTGCCACCATGGCTCTGCGCATCATGCAGGGGGTCTTTGAGACCCCCTCCAACAGTGGGAAACCCTCCCACCCCAAGAGCACCTCATGTGGGAGGGCAGCTCAGCTGCCCTCCCCATGGTGGAAACCTCTACCATCAGTGCACCCAACATGGGAGGGCACTTCACAACCATCAACCCCATACGGTGAGCACCCCATGCCTCTGTTTTCCAACTTGTTGACACAAAATTCTCGTCTTCACCCCACTCTTGTGGGCCACTAGTACCAATCACTCAGTGCCCTGCCTTGGGCCCTCTCTCAACACTAGACTCCCTCTCCCACTCCCCCTTCACACTTCAACCAACCCAAACGGCACGAACGCCCCCGCCCTCTGTTCAAAGCACCAAAAATTTCAATTCAAGACACATGTTGATACACTTTTCGTTTTCACCCCACGCTTGTGGGCCACAAGTACCTACAACTCAGTGCCCTGCCTTGGGCCCTCTTTCAACACTTCACTCCATCTCCCACTCCCTCATCCCACTACAACCAACCCAAGAAGCACAAACCCCCTCGCCCTCGGATTCAAACACCAAAAATTTCGACTCAAGACCAGAAGACCAGAGGGAGGACATGTCTTGAGGCGGCGTCGCTGCCCATGCCTAGCGCAAGGGTATAGCGCCCCCACTCAGACATCTCCTTCCCCACAGCTCCTCTCTGAGGAGTTGCTCCTCACCCTCCCATTAGGCCCCCTTGCCTGCGAGACCAAAACAGGATCCTGGCGTGGGGGGCTGCTTGAGTGTGGAGGGAGGGGTGCTCCGGCTAGCGCAGGTAGTAAGCTAGTGAAGAGCTGGGTGGCATAAGGGGGAAGGGTGCTTGCGCTCGCCGCGGCAGGGAGTCCTGTCTTGTGTGCGCGCTAGTCCCGTTCCTTTGCCGCGCCGCGACCCATAAAAATTTGTTAAAAATTAAATTAAAGGTAAGTCCCCCCCACGCTGCTTGCCGCGATGTGCCCCTTCACGCTCGCCGCGCTCGCCTCCAGGTCGTTCTCGCACTCCCCCCCCTTCGCAGCGCGCAGACGAGCGCCAGAAGCCAGGTGCGAGCAGCGCGCGCGCAGCGCGAGCCCCCCGCCCGGCCTTGGCCTGAGTGTGCCATACCCAGCACCTGACCCCGCCCCAGCCCACACCCGCCTCGCAGCAAGCTTCCCTTGCTGAAAAGTCAGAGTTGGCGTCTCTCTCGGCAGGCGCGGCCGGTCAGCAGATCGGCTACAGGGCTCGAAGGGGTCGAATTGGGGGGGCAGTGCGCAGTGCGCGTGTGTATTCGGAAGATATGTGTATGGACTGTCTGTGCGCCGCATGGCGACGCGCAGGCAGTCCATATGTGCGCGTCTAGAGCCTGATTTCTAGTGTGTGCGGCATGTTTGAAAGGGCGCTGGGGGCACCATTCGTAACATGATTTAATGATATGTTTATGATAAATAAATCTATTTATCGTAGAGTTGTCAAATCATTTGTCGGTGAACGACAGAGAACTGATGTTTCCCGGTCGCCGCATTACAGTTGTTGCGCCAGGCCCTCACCCTCTCTAATCCTTCCCCGAGAGAATTCTCCTCTCCCGCCTCGCCTCTCGCGGCTTTCTCCCCGGGTGCCGCCCCCCCCCCCCCTCCTCCCCCCCGCCCCCCCCTCCCGAAGCCAGCGGTCGCTCGGGGCCCAAGCCGGCCCAAGCCGGCGATGGCACTGTGAGAAAAGCATTTGTTTATTCAAGTAGTATATTATATATCCCGTTGTGCCACCCCCCAAAACCAGCAGCCGTTCCCCAGTCAGCAAGCGGAGATAATGTGAGTAATGTCATCATTTACGATATCACCTCGTGCTGGTGACGTCCGTCGGTCCATCGGTCTGTGGAGACAAGGGCGACAAAATGAGATCGAGAGGGCGATGAGAGATCGGCTGCGACTCGGTTCACGAGATCGAGAGACGCGCCAGATCGGCGCCGCAGCCCGCCCGTTTCACTTCTCGACCATGGGAAAGACAGGCGCTCTACCCGACATCGCGGGCACTTCCGGATGGCCACTTCATATTGAAAAGCTCACAACTCGGCGTCTTTTCGGAAGACAACGCCCTATGTACACCGCACCAGAAACTCTGCCGCTTCAGCAGGGGGGGGGAAATGCTGCGTGACCCTATCAGCTTACTGGTAGTTGAGCGCGAGTGTGGGGCAAGGGCGATGGCGAAAGAGGTAGCACCGTGAACGCGATGGGACCCCTGTAGCTAGCAGTATAGTAGCCTGAATCTTGACGAAATTTCAGAACAGCAACGCAATAGCGATGCCAAGCAATAAACGAATACGCAGCCGCAAAGTATAAGTGCGGCAAATACACTTCCCAAACAAGCTGCTTCTCCCACCCCTCATCGTGTAGGATGTACGACGATGTGAACTTGTTGCGGACGACATGTACTACTAAATGGGAGCTACAGCTTGGCTCGTGCGGCCCTGATAGCAAGGGAAGGCGAGGACAATGACGGCAGACTACGTATGCAATAGTGGTTGTGCACATAGTGCAGCCCGCAGTCTTGATCCCCTCCATCCGCCCGTCGACCAAGGATCAGCGTAGACTCATCGACCAAACATAGCCCCAGGCCCAGCCCGCCACATCCCCACGCCCACGTGTCCATGCCCAGGTCTCCACTCCGAGCGATCGAACGTCGGATTTGCGAGAGTAAACTGCACAACGGCATGAAAATGGTGTGGCGTTTCCTTATCACATCTTGCAACCCAGCTCCACTCCCTGTACCTTGAAGTTGTGGCATACGGCACAAACGTGCCATGAACTAAGAGGTGCGCATAGCGATAGCGATCAATGGTGCAGATGATGGGTACACCAGGCTACCTGCATGGCTTCAGCTTTGCGAGCATTTGCTGCTCTATGGGAAAGACATCAATGGCTGTTTCGGCAACACTGCGGCCGCCCCCACGATTCATCTGCCTACGTCTCTTGGCCTCTAGCTGCTTGAGCGATACTGCGTGAGGCTCCACACTTGCGCATCCACCAAGATGCAGGGGCTCAGACCGGTGATTTTCATCCCAGTCCAGGTCAGAGAGGAACAGGTCGAAATCCACACGTTCGATGCGCTGCAATGTTGTGCTGCTCAAATCACAAAACCAACTTGGAGTGGCATATGAACCTTGTCGACAAGACAACCGTTGAGATTCGCCTCTAAGGCGGAGCCCGTCCTTAATAAGGATCTGATCGGCAGTGTGTGCACATCTCAGATATTTCTCGTCCACACCCTCAGCAGCTAGAATGGGTGCCGTTAGACCTGTACTACGCAGGGCCGTGAGCACAGACAGAGCTCCTCGGGGCATTCCTGAGCCACGCCGCTCCAATAGGTCGTCCGCACATTGATCGTACGCTGCATCATGGTCTCGACAAGCTGCATCCACGGCGTCAACGGGCGTGTCGCCTCGCCATCCGTTCGGGAACTCGGGGGTTGGCCCACCTACAGAGGTAGGCGTAGAAAGTGGGACTCAGATATGCTGGCGCAAGGCACCTTGGGCTCTCTGGTGGAGAGCCATGGCCGCGCACAGAAGTTGCCGTAGGTGCCCGGGTAGAGCAGTCGTGGTATGTACTCGACGGCCGACCCGCCCGCTGGCCAGCCGCTGATCACCGCCACGATTACCGCCGCAACCACGCCGCGCGCGTCCGCCCTCACCATCGGCGGCGAGCCGAGCGACGGACGGTCGAAATGCCGACGGCGGAAAAGAAGGGTGGACCGACACAAGAAAAAAATACTACTACTTGCTGAGCATTGAATGACGCCCAGGGCGGGCACTTGGAGCGTCAGCGGCATCAGCGGCTATTGTAATCGGAGCAGCAGCCGCATGTTGTGCCTCAGCATGGGCTACGAGAGGGGTTCTCACAAAACAAAGAAGACGTGTTTTGAGAAGAAGAAAGGAGTGGCAGAGGTACTCTACCAGCAGCAGCTTGGGCATCTAGGTCTCGGAGCAGTGGCCCCCGCCTGCTCCCCGCCAACACTCGCCGCTGACAAGCAAAACAACAAGCAAATATATTTTGCACAGAGAGAAGAAACAAGAAAAGGTGTCGTTCCGTCAATAGTGGGACATCAGTCAAATTGAGCGATCAAATGTCCACAGTTGTATTGTAGTTATTTAACATTAGATCATGTTAAAATTATAAGAGAGAGACGCCGTCAAAGCTTCTTCGCTAATCACATCGGTGCACGCCGTGCATGGGCACGGCGCGATGTGCATCGGTCCCCCCGCGGGTACGCCGTGCGTGCGCATGTCAACCCGTTCCATCTGTGTAGCCCCTGCGGCCCACAACTACGTAAACTGGCCATATAAGAGATGTTTCGTTACGCAGCACCTGTGATGACTTGCAATCACATGTGCACGCCGTGCGTGGGCACGGCGCGATGTGCACCGGCGCCCCCCCGCGGGGGCGCCGTGCGTGCGCATAGCAACTTCCAGGAAGGTGCACGCCGTGCGTTCACTCTTTCCGCGGGGGAACTCTGGGCGCGGAGGACGGGCGGAACCCCTGGGGCACCCCCCTGGGACCGGTTGAATATTACCGTATATGACGAGAACATTAACGTAAACGGCTGGTCTGGTCTTCTGATCTCTCTCTATCTCTCCCGCCCCCCGGGGGGGTTCCCCCCTCTTCCCCTCCCCCTCTCATCGGCCTACCAGAGTGAGAAGGCTCCTACTGCCTGTCTCCCTCCTCCCTCCTCGCTCACCCTCCAGCTCTCTCCTCGGCCTCGTCTTCCTCACGATGGTGGCGACTCGGCGCGCATCCGTACGGTCCTCCGTCCTCTCCTCTCGTGCACCTGCTCGCTGGCTTCGTTCGACTCCCTCGACACGGCCACCTGTCGACTGGACGCCGAGCGGAAGCGCTGCTCGCACGACTCGTTCCTCCTCCTGCTCCAAGGACGCGGCGGAGGAGGCGGAGCTTGTTCGCGTTCCTGGTGCCGAGGAGGAGACCCTTTCTCCGACCGAGGAGTCCACCACCACCACCACCGACGAGGACTTTGTGGAGGAGGGAGGAGAAGAGAAGAACGAGAACTGTGCCCGAGGAAAGCTCCATGAGCTCCCCACAAGAACCGCGTTCCGCGCTAGCTGCCGGCGCGCCCTCGCAGGCAATCTCCAAGAGTGAGATCAGCCTTGCTCTGACAAGCACAAAATCTTCGCTCGCGCCTTCGGCTCCGGTCGTCACGTCGAGTTCTTCCCTTGAGAAATCTTCATTGTCCCCGCGTCATGAGCCCGTCTCTTCTTCTTCTCTTCCCGAACCGTTTGGGTCGAAGTCTCCTGGGGAAGAGAGCCTCTTGGGACCCCTCCCTTCTTCAAAAGAGAGCCCTTCCGAGCCAGTTCCCCCCTGCTCTCGCCTCTCCGCGCCGACGGTCGAAGTTCCGCCGCCTCCGCGGGCCTCTACTCACACCCCGTCAACTGGAGCTGGAATGGGTCCTCTAACCTCGTCTGTTGCTCCACCGGCGGCCTTTCCTCTCCTTTCTTTTGCTGATCCTTTGCCAAGTGTTCATTCCTCTCTCAATCCCTCTGTGGTTGGTGCTGAAGATGATGTGGATTCCGTCCGGTCCCTCCCTCCTTTCGAGCCCCCACCATATGAAGAGTTTGTTCCACCCCCGTCGTCGACGTACTTGTACCCCAAGCGTAACTTCGTTCCACCTCCGACCGCCACCGTCGGCGCCGCCCAAATCATGGACCAACAAGTCCAGATCGAGGCTCTCCGCGGCGCTGTCGACCGCCTCGAGTCCTCTACCCTCCAAGCCGCCCAGCGCCACGAAGAATTTCAGCGAGAGGTGGGGTCTACCTTCAACGCGATACTCAACATTCTACAGGGCCAAGCGGGCACTACGACTTCGTCTCGAGTCGAAACTTCGCCCTATACAGAATGTGTTGCAGGGTGTCGTTATACGAATGCGCGCGGGCGATCACTCAGTGCTTTCGAGTTGTGGCTAACCGCCCATCCGAATTATCTGTCAGAGCGTGGTGACGCGTCGCGTTATGCGAGTCTCTCGTCTAATCCGAGAGCTTTCGCTACGAGGCCGAATTCCTTACTGAGTTGTAGCCTGCCTTTCTTGTCTTCGATAAACATGGGGGTGCTGAGTTCCGTCGTTTTTTTGATCTTAGGTTTTCTCCCCTGAGCGGCCTTATATGTTCGCATGGAGTTTCGGGGGTCCGACACGGTATTGCCTCGTACCAGGGTGGCAAACCTCGTTAGCGTGGATTCAAGGACTGGTATGTAATGGAAACTGTATGCCTCGTAGTCTACTCTATAGAAGTCTTTTATAATGTATTTCCATGCAATTATATAGAGCGCTTTAAGGCTGTCGGGGGTGGTCGTACCGGGGTATGCAAAGAGTCTGTCCTTCGCTATCTGTACACGCGATCTTTTGGGAGGAGGCGTATGCCTTGCAAGAGCGTCTATAGTTTCGAATATTGTTTTAATCGCAGGGCACCATGCTAGATGACACGATCTTTCTTGGTGGACGTGGCATAGTCTGCATTTGTTTGTCAGGCTATCCGGGAATCTGTTTCTAGTGCCGATCCTTCGGTGGGTAATATGTTTGAAGTGTAGATGTTTATCCGTGTGCTTTAGTAGCGGCATTGTGTAGAGTCGAGCTATATGTTTCCATTCGTCTTTCGTGATGTTCAGTCTATTCTCCCACGCGGTCTTCGCCGCTTGCGGGGCGTGTTTTCGGTTTGTTTTAATCACTTCTTTGGCGATGTCGGAGACGGTGATTGCGTCAAGAGCGACCCTTCCTTTGCGTATGGCATATTCGTCCGCCAGCGGGTATTCCATGAATCTCGGGCCTTTATACCCGCCTTCCCATTTTGCTGGTGGGTGGTAATATTGGGTTTCCTCGGCTTCCACTACTTCCCCGGTGCCGGCTACCTCTCCTAGGTAGTCGGTGTCGGTGTGTATCCAGATGTTGTTAAATTTACTGATAAATTTTTCGTCTTCCGAGACTTTAATTTCACTGGGCAGTGTCGTGTCCCTTGGTTCTTGCGTCTGGGTGCTATCTACGTGCGGCTCTTCTCCTTTAGTGTTTTTGGGGGGGGGCGCTCTTTCGCTCGCTCCAACAGCCGTGTCGCGTAGCTTACGACTTCATCCCACGAGTCAAGAAATTCCTTTTTATGTATCACGCGGCCTTCGTGCGCGAAGGTGTCGGGTAGGTGCTCAATATACGCCGAGCACTCCGCCTTGCTGTATGGTGTCGTAAAGGCGCCGTCTTTGAAAACGTTGTGAACTACGTTTGTGTGTAGTGATTCCCATAGGCGTGCCCACGGGGCCCGTATCGCAGGGGGGGGATATGCAGGTTGTGCCATATTGGCTGTGAGAGCGCTCCTTCTCGCGTAAGAAAAGAGGGTTGTATGTCAAGTTCTCTGAAGTTCACAAGGGCCTCTTTCCAGAAGGTTGGAAGCGCCGGGTTTCCTCTGATGCTGCCCGTCAACATTTTTGTAGGGACCGCTGAGAGGACAGCGCCTCTTCCCAGACCGGTCCTACAGAACCAGGCATCGAGTCCATGTTTCCATAGTGCCTTCCTCGCATTTAGGTAGTTTAAGATCCATTTGGCTTGCAATGCTTTCACGTGAGCCGACCAGTCCAGGAGCCCTAGCCCCAGCGTCCTAGTCGCGCTTTTTTCGTGCGATGTGACGTAGCATGGGTGTTTTAGCCATTTACTTTGTTTATTTGTGTATGGACTATTCCAGAGGACGACATCTACCGCCTTTTGAATCCGTGAGTGGAACCACTTGGGGGCAGCCAATGTTTGCAACCAGTATCTAGGCATCCCGTATATTATGAAGTTTGCCACTGCCGTTCGTCCGAAGATCGTCATGTAGTTGGTGGCCTGTGTTAGTTTGGCGACTTTACCGTCGATCTTATCTGCTAGTCTTGACCAAAATGGTTTAAGGGCCTCTGGCGCGCCTAAGGGGACGCCTAAGACGGTTAGATACTCCTCGTTGTTTATCCAGTTATACTTTCGCATGTCCCACGGCGGTTTTCGCAGTCTTTGGGATCCCATTCTTAGGCCTTGAAATTTGCTTGCATTGGTCTTGCCGCCCGTCGCTCTTTCGTGTAGCTCTACCCATTTCAGGGATGTTTGGAGGCTTTTGTAGTCTCTTGCTATTAGCGCCGTGTCATCGGCAAATTGGCTTATTTTTAGGCTGTAGCCGTTCAGGTTTACGCCGATTATGTCTTCGTCCCCGTTGATGGCCCGGGTGAGTGCCTCCGTTGTCAGGAGGAACGTGAGCGGGGACAGCGGGCAGCCTTGCGGCATGCCGCTCCCCACGGTGAAGGGGTAGCTCCTCCCGCCGTTGGTTTTAATCGTGCGTACCGGCCGAGCGTCCTCACTCGTAAGCGCCTTCGCCAGCGTCTGAAAGTTTGGCCCGAAGTTAAGTAGTTTGAGAGCCAAATGATAAAACTCCCAGCTCACTCTGTCGAAAGCTTTTTCCCAGTCTAGGGCTAGTAGCAGTCCCGGGTCTCCGGTCTCGTCCAGGTAGGCCCTTGTGAGTTGTAGGAGGTGCGTGGCTTCGCTGATGAGTCTTCTAGGCACGAAACCTAGCTGGTTCTCTGATATTATTTTCCCTATCACTTTGCTAAGTCTGTTTGTTAGGATTTTGGCTAGTATTTTGTAGTCGCTTTGTAGCAGCGTGATAGGCCTATAGTTACGCGGATCCCGCGCGTCGCCTTTCTTGTAGAGCAGTATTATGTCGCCTTCTCTTAAGGTTAGCGCTAGTGTCCCCGTGACCAGCGCTTGGTTATATAGTTGCGTTAATAGCGGCGCCGCTGTTTTTTCGTGTGCCTTATAGATTTCCGCCGGCAGCCCATCCGGGCCCGCACTTTTTCCCGATCCGATGCTTCTTATAGCTCGTTTAGTTTCTTCTATATCTATGGCGCCCTCTAGCCGGCGACGATCTAGCTCACTCAGCGGTCGATCGGCTAGGGTCGCCTCCAATTGGGGTATGCGCTGGGCGCTTTTGGGGGAGTATAGCCAAACATAGTATTTGCGAAATTCTCTCCGTATTTCTTTGTCCGTGGTGACCGTGTCGTGCTGTGAGTGTATGGGAGAGTCCCATGTTCCCGTGCGGTATAGCTCCGCAACACTTGCTTTCCATTTACGGGACTTCAGTTGCGCAAAAAATTCTTTTGAGTGTAAGTCCTCTCGGCGGAGCTGCCGGTAGAGCGGGAGATTCTTGAGCGGGACCCTTCCCCTCTCCTCCGCTAGCTTTGTTTGTGTTTCCGCGAGCTCCGCCGTGAGTCTCTCGTTCGGTCCTTGCCTCGCAAGACGGATGTTAAGCCTTACGGCTTTTAGCTCCAACTCGGATTGTATAGTAGGTTTGAGTCTCGCCGTTGTCTCTTCTCTAAGGAATGTGGCTATGTTGTCTTTTGTGGCGGCCCATACGGACTCTATGTCTTCCCCCTCGCCGATCTTCCGGCTGGCGGTCTGCAGTAGCAGTTCTACCGTCTGCAGCGCTCCTTTTTCGTGTATTATGCCTAGGTCAATTGGCTTGTCGAAGATTCTTCCCTGTTTATATCCCGGCGTTTCAAAAAGGGCAAGGACGGGAAGGTGGTCTGACGCGGCTTTGCCGGAAAACAGGTCCGGGCACGGCCCGTGTTGCTGCCATTGAAAGGCATCTGCGCTCTTGCTGTGGTAGATGCGATCAATTCTCGTTTGAATGGTGGCGGCCATTCTCGTGTAGCCGACACTCGGCCCCAGTCGCATCGTGTGATGTACGTCTTGGAGTCTATGCCTCCTAGCTAGCGCCTTCCATTTTTCGCCGTGTGCGTTGGAGTAGGGCGTGTCTCCCACCCTTCGGGAGTCGTGCGTACTGTCTTCTACACAGTTCCAGTCGCCCCCGATTATGGTTGGGGTAAAGTCAAGGGTGGCCAGTTTTTTGCCAAGTTCGGCTATTTGCCTTCCGCGGGGGCCGGGTTGCGCGCTAAGGTATACGGATATTATGCGATATTGGATGTCGTCTATGTTTAGTTTTATTGATACGCATCTCCCTTTTAGCATTACTTCTAGGGTCTCGTTCCTAGCGGTTATCCGTTCGGATGCTTCTCTGATCGCCACCGCGACTCCGCTAGCAGGGTCCCCTAGCTCTCCTGGGGCGACAAACCACAGCCATCCTAGCATGGCGGCTGTCCTATGGGCCCGGAGGTGCGAGCCGTCCTCGTAAGCGTGCAGCTCCTGCAGGAGCAAGACGTCAATTTTCGCTTTCCGCGCTTGTGATAGCACGGCGGCTAGCTTGCCGCTCTTGGTGCCGTTGATGTTGTACGTCGCAACGCGAATGGGTCCTTCACCTGGGTATCCAAGGGTGGAGTCGAATTTGAGTTTTGGGCGTAGGGGCATCGCTCTTGCTACCGTGAGTTTATTGGCCGCGGCCGCAATTGCGTGTACGTACTCAGGGTGGAGGAAGAGGCATGCCGGGCCGTTCAAACAGGCGCCCGGGATCTTCTTGTGCGGATGTAGGTGGCAGCGGATCGTACACTTGTTATCGATCCACGCTCCAGGGACGTCGTGCGAGAGATTACAGCGCACTCCGCGTTTGTTCCTGAGGCACAGCCCCTGGGTGAAACGCGCGCATTGCTTGGGGGGACCCTTTCCTAGCGCCTCGTGCGCCGATTTCGGGCGGGGGTTGAGCCGTTGCGCTTCGTTCCGCGCGCGGCGCTTTGCCGCCTCTTGTTCGCACTCACAGATGCGAGACGAGTTGGGGAGGCCTTGCGCCACCTCCGGCCGCCAGCCTTTGCAGCCACGCAGGCTGCCGTGAATCATGAGCTTATGGGGAGACTGGATGTTTGCTGGCATACTGATCTCTTTGCACGCCCGAACGGCGTAGTTTACCGGGATTGTTTTGCCATCGATTTGAAGCAGCAGCTTCCGGGGGAAGCTCCCGTCAAGAAATGAGCCTTGACCCGCTGAGACATAAAGGTGCCATCGGGTCGAGTATGCCGCCTTGGATACGAACGTTCCGGCTCCGCCTTCGAGCTTCATACGCTCTCGGTTGCCCTTCAAGAAGGTAAGCCCTACCTTTTCGATTGCGAAGATGATTGCGCTCAGATTAATTTGGGCCGCTTGCGCTAGGCCTTCGGCCTCGATGACCAGGTGTGCCGCGACGTCTTGCAGGGCGTTGTATAATGCCTTGCGAGAAGAGGAGCCTTTCTTGTTGATTTTCTCGTCGATCGAGTCTACCTTGATGTTGACTGAGACGTCGGTCTGATTGATGCGAAGCGTAGTGATGTCGCCGTAGCGCTCCTTGAATTGTTGTACGCAGTCCTCGTTCACGGCTATGTGCCATGGCCCGCGGATGGAGCGGGCCCAAAAGTCCGGCTCCGGGTCTACTCCTTCTAGCTCCAGAAGGAGCTCTACAATCGCAGCGTAGACGGTGGCGTCCAAGAAGGTGTAGTCCCCCTCTTGGTGGAAGGATAGCTCGAAGTTGGCGTCTGACTCGAAGTTGCCTTGCTCTTCGTCTGAGAGTGGCTCCTGAGCGGCAGGGACGAGCGGGGTTGGTGAGGCTGTGGCTTGGTCCGATGGTGTGATTGGCAGGGAGAGATGGCATGCGTCCAAGGGCGCATCATGGTTCGTGTTCATGGGTGAGGTTGTGAGTTGTTGTGCTGCTGGGTCTGTCTTCTGATTCATGTTGATCCTGCTGCTGGTGTTGTGCCCATAAGGGCCACCCGGTCTCGGGTCGCGCTGCCGAGGCAGCGCGGCCGTCCCCGGGGTGGGAGAGGCCTCTGCCATAAGGCATGCCCAGTGGATGTGTGGCTCTTCTTGTTTGGTGCTGGCTCTTTGTGCTCTACAGCCTGTGGCCCACCATGGGGTGAGCCAGCATGGCTGCCTTGTTGGGTGTGGCCGGGGCCACGGGCCGTGCGGCGCGACCGGGGTCGCGCTCACCTGCTCGGCCTCTGCGGGCGGACGCGGTCGCTTCGCCAGCGACAGCTCCATGGGTACTGGGGGGGCGCCCGCGGCGGGGGGCCCGAAGGAGAGGTGGGGAGCGGCGGCGCGCTCCATGGCGACCAACTATAAAGTTAGTTCCCGTTCGTTCCTTGGATTGTGCTCCTACTACCGCCGTTTCATCCGTCGTTTTGCGATCCGTGCGGCGCCGTTAACCGCTCTCACGCGGAAAGGGTGCGACGTCCCGGTCGAGTCGCAAACAGAAGCCTGTCGACAGGCTATCGAAGATCTCAAGCAAGCTATCTGTGAAGAACCCGTACTTGCACCTCCTCGAGACGACCGTCCTTTCCTCGTTAAAACCGACGGTGCTAGCAAGCTCGGCATCGCCGGCGTCCTCGCCCAAAAAGACGACGAAGGGAGAGAGCGCGTCGTTGCATACTACGGTCGTAGCTTGAGTCCGGCTGAGCGCCATTGGACAGTCACTGAAATCGAACTTCTAGCAGCGCTAGAATCGATCCGAAATTGGAGGCCTTATCTTTGGGGTCGCCACTTCACCCTCGTCGTAGACCATTCAGCTTTGCGCTGGCTTCACACGATGAAAGATCAAGTCACCGGTGGTCCAGCCTCGCGCCTCATGCGATGGGTCCTAAAGCTAGCCGAATATAGATTCGACGTCGTGCACAAACCTGGAGTCACTCACTGGGACGCCGACGGCTTATCCCGCTTAGTTGCTCTCGAGCCTGATCACGATCCTCTCCATCTCGAGGAGAGTGACGCCCATTCTTTCGATTCTTCTGAAATTCACGACATAGTCGCCGCCGCGGTTACTTCATCCACCCTCACCGCTCGCCGCCAACAAGCAAGCGATAGGCTCGCTCGTCAAGCGTGCGCCTGCCGAAACCCTTTATGCGCATCCGTGACGGCGCGCGGAAACTTCCATGCACACGCACGGCGCCCCCGCGGGGGGGGCCGATGCGCATCTGGCGACATGTGATTGCAACTCATCTTGCGCACGGCGTGCGCCTGCCGAAACTCTTATGCGCATCCATGACGGCGTGCGGAAACTTCCATGCACACGCACGGCGCCCCCGCAGGGGGGACCGATCCACACGCATCTGGCGAAACTCCGGGGTCCTCCCCTCCGCTTCACTCTCCTCTTCCTCCTCCACAACCCTCCTCGCTCCTTTCGACATGGGCCAGTGCTTTGTCTACATCGCCAAGCGACTTCCACACTTCAAACACATCACCCACAGGAGGATAGGTACCAGGAACAGATTCGAGAATAGCACGACGAAAAAATGCAGAATGTGCGGTAAATACCAAGAAGATTCGTGTCATCTAGCGTGGTGCCCCGCGACGAGGAAGATCTTCGACACGCTAGACGCAATCGCTAACTACACCCCGAAACCAAATAGGCCAAAAAAACAGAAAACAAAGGACAGACTGTTTGCATACCCGGCAGAAACCACGCCAGATAGCCTAAAAACCCTCTATGTAATAGCATGGCGATACATAATAAGAGACTTCTACAGAATAGAGTTTGAATCACACACGTACCACTACATACCGGTCTTGGAATCCACGCTAATAAGGTTCACTACCCTGGTGAGGGGCATTGCCCCGCCAAACGGCGATCACCGAATGCGCACTCGTAAGGTGGCCCAGGGGAGAAAACCTAAGCTGAAAAGACCGTTAGAGCTCAGCGCCCCCATTTTTACAGAAGACGACAAAGGAAAGCTGGTAATGAACGACAACCTTGGCCTCGTAGCAGAGGCACTCGGCCTAGCCGAAAAACTCGCCTAAGGCCGAGGCGCATCTCCCTCCTAGAAAACACCCCAAAAAGGGACGGGCGATGAAAACAAAGGAGACGCAGCAACAATCATCCACTCACACCGACGCAGGGAGAAGCGGGCCACCTAGAGGCACAGGAGGAGGGCGAGGACAGACCACTAGGGGCCGGTGCACCCCCGCCCTACCCAACCCCCCCCACTACCTGGGCCCCTAAGTAGAGCACGAGGGGAGTTGCCGCAAGGCGGGTAGTGAGGGAAAGGAAGGGAAAACGGGCGTGGCTACGATAGACAGCTACATAGCCGCGCGCGTGGCGAGAATATTAAAAGGTTTTTTTTTTACATCGCCAAGCGACTTGGTCAGCGCACCTACGAGGAGATCCGCACCCCAGCCTTCAGGTTCTGCGAACACATGGAGGAGGGCATGGGCGGCGCCATCCTGGCGATGCTGCTCGTCACAGCCTCTGGCATGGGCCGTGGATGTGGAGACTTCCGCGTGGATCTGGCCAAGGAACGCTACCCGTCGATGTGGGCACTCATCGAGCCTTACATGGGCCGTTGGTGCAAGGCAACCCTCATGCTCGTCGGCGACTACTCCGACGAGTACGACAGGATCCCCAAGACCAAGTACATTGGAGACGAGGCCGCCGTCGCGTACCTCTGCATGGAATACATCATGGCGGTCGCGTACGCTGAAACGAATCCCATGGCGCAAGTGCGCCGAACAGCTGGCAAGCTCTACATGGAGGACCGACCAGGCGTCCTCTCACGCATCACAGATCTCGCCATCCAAGATCAGCCGAACGACATCGTCGCCATCGAGGAAGAGGGGTGTGAGAAAAAGACGAAGAAGATGAAAACTCAACACGCATAGCTGGGGAGAGTCACTGCGTGTTGAGAGGAAAGCGGGGGGGGGGGGGGGGCAAGCGTGATTAGCTTTGTTTTGTACCACTGTTGTTAATAACTAAAAAGAAAACAGTGAAAAACCACCTGGTCCTCTTTTGACGGAACGCGACTTAAGGGGGAGCGCCAGAGTTTTTTTTGTGTTGTTAGTATAAGCTTAGTGCTGCGGGACCGTAGCCCTTCGACGGCAACGGAGCCCCTCCCCCGCGATGGGGGTGTGCGCGGTTGGCGCATGGCTCGTCCGGTGTATGTGGCTAGGAATGCGTAGATAACAAGATGTCCTACGACGCTATAAGTTCTAATGGGGAGAGAGGGGAGAACTGAGAGAGAGAGGGGGGGCTCGACATCGCAAAGTTTATTGCACTATCATTCAAGTACTCTAGTCACAAACAGAAGACTGGGAGATCATCCCCAATCGCGAAGGAGTCCATCGCAGAACCAGAGATAAGACAGCGAGAGAGAGAGGAGAGTGGAGGCCCGCGACAAGAGAAATCTCCCCGGCTCATCTCGTGAGGACTTGTCGTCGGCACGGGCGAGCCCTCACGCGGCGATGGTCGGCGGCGCTCGGCTGGCGGTGGCGCTCGTGCTCGTGACGGGCGTCGAGGGAATGGGACTCACGCGACGCGTGCTCGGAAGAGCCGGCCTCGCCGGCCTTGCCGCTCCCCTCGCTGGCTGGTCTCCAGCAGGAGCGCCGGTGCTCGCGGCGGCAATCGATGCACGAGAACTCCTTGCAGACGTACCCATCTTCGCTATCACGAATGCGCGGGGCGCACCGTACCTGACCGAACGGAACGCAGATGGCCTACGCACTGGCGCTTTCTATCTCTCACCGCGCGACGCACTCGGCGATCTTGAGAATGTGCGCGCC
>CM030935.1:1450551-1475551 GCA_018136815.1 Isochrysis galbana
CCCAATATGTACGTACCTCTCTAGCCCCACCCTTTTCTCAAGCTCATCGGCATTCACCTCATGGTGGGCCCTTTCAATGGGGGAGGAAGGCTTGCAGATAGCTCAGAGAGTTCGCCGGTGCTTTTGCGCACAAGGCATGTGTTTCATGCTCCACAACAGACTTATTGGAATCGCGGGACGAATATTTCAGCTGATTGCGCGCCGTGCAGTCCAAGGGCTTGCGCCAACACTTACTGAACCCGCGATACCCATCACGTTTCCTCAGCGTTAAGTTGTATAAGGTGATCGACACGCCTCAAGTGCTCTACCTAGTCATGGAGCTCCTAACAGGAGGTGAGCTGCCATCCGTCCCGCACCCCTTGAACCTGAAAGCTCGATCGTCTTGATGGTAGCTAACCCGCCCCCGGGCTATCGACGGTGGTGGTTCTCTTCTGCTACGTTCACTCCTCTGGTTTTGGGTCCCCACTCCAATGGCAAATCGACCACCTGAACTATGGATGTCAGGAGAGCTGTTTGACCGGATTATTGCAAAGAATCATTACACGGAGGAGGAGGCACGCAAGCTGACGATCACCATGCTGAATGCCATTCAGTATTTGCACGAACAAGTGAGCATCAGGTCGTCTGGGATTTCATTGCAGACTTCTCGAGCCCAAACCCACTCGCTCCTACCGCGAAATCATTGCTACCCCTAGAGCATGCTGCGGCCACCACCTAATGCTCGGGTACTTTGAACGCAGGGTGTCGCGCATCGCGATCTCAAACCAGAGAATATACTCCTCAAAGATTCGTCCGAAGATGCAGAGATCAAGATAACTGATTTTGGCCTCTCCAAGATCTTTTCCGACGATCTTGCAGGCGAGGTGGTCATGAAGACTGCCTGCGGCACTCCAGGCTATGTTGCTCCCGAAGTTCTCATGCACGACAACTACTCATCTCAGGTCCGTCGTCAAGCTTGGGCTGGGGGTGTGTTCACAGCAGTCGTCTCAATCCCAGCCCGCGGCCGACTGGCTAGGGGAGCGAGCAGCCTCCATTTAGCTCTCTGATGCGCGCTGCCCTCTGCAGGTCGATTTGTGGTCCGTCGGCGTCATCGTCTACATTTTGCTGTGTGGGTTCCCGCCTTTCTACGGTGACAACGACAACCAAATGTTCCGTAAAATCAAGGTCAGCACAAACTCCGCGTTCGGAACTTGCGCGAACAGCCGTGTGCATCTCGTGCTGAAAAGTTGACCACTTCTGATGGCCTCTCCTTCCACCTGCACAGGCGGGGCAGTACAAATTTCTTGCCCCATATTGGGATCCGATCTCAGCGGACGCCAAGGATTTCGTGTCGAAGCTTCTGACGGTCGATTGGCGCAAGCGCATGACCGCGCAGGTGAGCGCACTACAATCGAGTGACTCGCCAGCCAACTCGCGCAAGGCAGAAAAGGGCCTGTTGGAGCTCACTTGCACCCCACGTCACCCACACACTTTCCCTCCCCCAACACAAATCCTTTCATGGTTTGCAGGAGGCGCTGAACCACAAGTGGCTTCGTGAGCCTAGTGCGTCGGCTCAGAACCTTTTCGAGGGCACTGCAGCGCCTGCACTCAACGGACCCCACAAGGACGGCAGCCCAAGGGAGGTCGAAGCGCCTCCTGTAGTTTCCGCCGCAGCAGGTGGTGCTGCAAATGGCATGCAGAGTATTTTGTCTGACTACCAGGTGTGACACGTCTGCGTGATTCGTTTTGCCCTTTTTTTGTAGCCTAGCTCCATCTCCCCCTTACCCACGCGGACCGCTCAGTGACCAAGAACATGTCCCCTTGCACGGTTTGCGTGCTCAAACTCTCACCACCTGGACCTCCCGCAGGTCGATAGGAAAACATCTGACATCGGCGACCTACGACGCACATTCGCCCTCCCGTCTGATTCCCAGCGACTTTCCAAGTACAAGTGTACGTTTGATGGCAAGGCGGGACAGGTACACTCCTCATGTTCAACGCCCCTGCACGTGGTGTCGCACATGGGGCGTTCCATGTTCTGCTACTGCCGGCCCTGGCCCTTTCATCACCTGCGGACTTGGGCACGATTCCTCCAATGTGTTGCACCGGAACAGCTATTGCACATATTCCTGCTTTGCCATCGTTTTTCAAAATGATTTTCTAATGTCAGTATTGACAAGCGTTTGGCCCGTTTGTGCCCAGATTCATGTGACCACCTATCACCTCTGCTTCCTGGGTGCGGCCAACAAGAAGCTCACCATCCCATACGCGGACATTGCGTCGGTCTCGAAGGCCAAGACCAGGTTCAAGCTTTTTGGCGGCGGTGGCACTGGCCTTGTCATCTCCCTCAATGATGGGCGCACCATCAATCTTAGCAGGTCCGCTCGCCTAGTTGGACGTGAGGCGTTAATTCCGCGTTAACTTGTCGATGTAAAATATTCCTCGCCTTGAAGACTCACGCTACCCCTTCCTCCGCGACTTCTTGGCAGCTGCATGAACCGCGATGAGGCGATGCAAGGGATCAAACAGGCGGGCATGGCGCAGGGAGTGACCGTTGCATGAAGTCGCAGGCGTCGACGCTCGCCAAGCCCTGGCGAGAGTGGTTGCGGCAGACACACGCGTGCAATACTAGCCCGCGATCACACATTGGCTGGAAAGGAGGCCGGGTAGGATTGATGATGAGGTGGAAACCATCGCCGAGGGCATGACATCACCAGGGCGACCCATGCTTGTCGCAAAGAATTGGGCCTTTGTATTTGCGGATTTGAGTGGATCAACGCGTTGAACTAACGCTGTCCTTCGACCCAATCAGTATCATTCTCATCTAGTGATAAACCCGACGCGAACCTGTCCTCGGCAACTCAGAATCAGTTTCCCCAATCGTACCATGCTTGAGTCTTTGTAATGGTGTAGTACGTGCACGAGGTGTGAATGGTTTGGTTCGAGGCTTTCATTGGCCACGCGCCTAGAGCCAGGGCCTAGGAGTCGTCGTCGGTAGCCTCCTGAGTGTGGGCATGTGAAGATATGGGTAGCGGCCACGCGTGTGGTGTGTTGCTGCTACGCCCGCCACGCAGTCGATTGGGACCATGGCTTCATGCTCGTTCCGTTTTGCTTGCTTGTCGCCTTCGCACTCGACTTTCGATGCGAGGCGTCTATAATTGCGACCACGATAATAATAAAAGAACTGAATACAAGTGCAAGTGCCGCTACTGCCACTAGCCATGCACCAACACGCCAAGCCACTACTCACATGACCGCATGAGAAGCCCCAAGGCAAAAAGCACAAAACTACATACGTGATTATTGCATATTGCGGTCATGTTTTGCTTTGTGCCTTTTACATAGTATTATGGATACGTCCATATCATGCATCATGGATGCTCATTCTAACCTCTTTATATTTATACTGAGGTCTCTGCTTCTCTCCTCTCCCTCGCGGCCGTTTCGAATCCGCGCGGGGCGCATTCTTGCGCCACAGAAATTTCCCCGCACGCTCTTGCTTTGTTACTATTAGTTTCGCGTGCGTTTATGTTTATGTGAATGTGCGTGCGCGTGAATGTAGTGATAATCTTATCCTGCGAGATAGGGTCGGCGATGCGATCGGCGATGGCGCTCTGCCTCGCCCAAGCTGCGGTGGTTGCCTCATGGGCACCACCGCGATATGGATGATGTGATATGGAACTGCTGCACGGGACTAGGTGGGTCCCTTTGGACCCTACTCATCTGCCCGCGTTCATTCATCCGGTGCATTCCTGCTTCCTGCCTCCATGCGGAGCGCTCGGACCTCATCTCCCCCTCTGCCTCGCTCACCCTCCATGGTGAGCCGATGGCTTGTGGTGTGGGTGTGGAGGGGACCGAGCCTACAACACACAACACACAACACCCCACCACAACCCCGCAGGAGCGTGAAGGAGATCGACGACCTCGAGCGAGGCGGACGACATCGCTCCGCTCCGCAGACAAAGACAAGAAGCGGCAGTGCATTTCTTCGCCCCCCCTCACGTAAATAATTGAAAAGTACTCGCTTCCAGGAAGGATGGAGGTGGTTTTCTTTTTCTTCCCGTACCCACCCTCGCTTCCCGGAAGGATGGAGGTGGTTTATTTTTTCTTCCCCTCCCCACCCTCGGTCGGAAACTCGGGGGGGCTCGCAGGGGAACACGGAGGAATTCGACGAAGTTGCTACAAAACCACTCACGAGAAACCCGAAAGAAACCAACGACCTTGCGCTCAAAAAACTCACGTAAACACCCCGGAATCATATGATGAGCAAACAAACTCCTCCCGCGCAGCGAAGAATGAGGTCGCGATCACTCATCATGCGCGAAAAAATACGGAAAGAGCGCAAAATTACGCACACGAAGGGTTCGAACTAACGTTAAAGTGAAACTAGTGAGTCCGCTGAAGCCAACGCGGAGGGTCGACGAGAAATCCAAATTCAAATCCCGCGGGAGAGAAGGTGACGCGCGGGCGGCGGCGGTGCAGATGCCTTCGGCGGCGGCGGCGGCCCGCTGCACCACGTGAGCGAGATGGGCGGGCCAGCTGGCGGAAAGGAGGGCGTTCCACTGGCGGCAAGTGCGCATGAGCTTGGCCTGGCCGCCGCAGGAGGACGTAAGGTGTTGTAGGAGGACGAACAGACGCACATCGGGGTCGAGAGCCAGCAACCAGTCCGCCGCCGCCATCGCCGCGCACGCGCTTATGAGGGGAGAACTCATCTATCGTGCTCTCTAGCTGGGTTATTATTTTCGACTGGCGATTTGTTTGTATCGCTTTGCGAGTCCCCCCCCCCCCACATTTTTGCGCGTCGACATCCCATTGGGGGAGGCCGAAAGGCCGGGCCCCCACACGGGGGCGAACAGCGAACACAACCCTTGGACACCAAGAACCAAAGCAAGAGGCCTGCCCCACTCCTCCCCCCAGCGCGAGGCCCGAAGTAGTGTACACGGGCCGGCCGCCCAAAACCAAAGAAAAAGGAACGAGGGGGGGAGCGGGAAGGGGGAGTAGCGGTAGGGGTAACGGCGATGTCGGCGTGACCACGGGAGGGTGTGAGTGTGAGTAAACAGTAGCTTAGCGGACGCCTTCAAGAATGTTTTCTTTTTCGCATCGACACCTCCTCCCTTCGGCGCCGGTCCATTGGCGGCACGTCCGCGTGCACGCCCGCGCGAATTTCGAGACCAAAATCCGCAAACCTGGGCTTGATTGAGGGGCTTGAGACCATAGGGAGGAATCTGGAATCCGATTCTGTAATCTGTGTGTCTTGTGTGTTAGTAGTTAGTAGCAACGAGGTGAACTGCTCAACTGTGGGCGCGGGCGTGTACCTCACACGAGCATATTCATGCCTACAGCCTTCGGATCGGCGATGGGCGCAGGAATACAACACATGCGAGGGGGGAGCTCGAAATAGCGGTGCTTAGAATTGTGCCTTGTGTTGTAGAGAGACCATGATTGGCGGGTTGTCGTTGTCGTGTTAGTACATGGCTCGTGGCAGTAGCGGTACTAATGCTAATGCTCAAGTGTTGAAAAAAAACGACGCCAGATGCTTGTACTTCCACAAGTACGCCCTTAAACCCGCCTCTGATACACGGCCGCTATTATGAAGGGGGTTGAGGCAGACGGGGGGGGGGGTGCCCCCCCCCCCCGCCTTGGCGACCAGTTATAAGATTAGTCTTGCGGCTGTAGCCACAGCCTGAACCCTTCTACTCTCTCTTAGATCCTTCGATGCCTCATTCTAGTCATCATAGTAGTAGAAGGAAAGATGTCTCTTGTCGCATACTCACACGATTCCACGCGACCTTAAGAAGGCCTCTTGAGAAGGTGCCCGACCCAGGAAACGGGCGAGGTGTTCGCTGATCTTTCCAACCCCACCTGGTGCGAGGACTAGCTTGCGGTAGCGCATACCAGCATCCTTGTCAAAAGGGTCAGCTTCGAAGCAAGTAGCAAACATGTCTGCCGAGAGCACTTCGGCCCACATGTAGCCATAGTACGCGGCGGAGTACTGATTCATGAGATGCCCAAACGATCGGAGCATATTTGCGCCAGGTGGGTTAGCCACAAGACTGAGGCGTGGCCGCATTTCATCAACAAGAGCCTGCAGGCTAGCAACGTCAAGTGGGGGCAATTCGCCATGAATCGCAAGGTCAAGGCTAGACAAGTAGATCTGACGGACGATTGCTAGGCCCTCGCCAACATTCTTAGCGGCAATCATCTTGTCGAGTAGATCCGGGGGCAACGCCTCGCCGGTGACATGGTGCTTCGAGAGGCGGCGCAAGCCCTCCCGCGTCCAACACCAGTTCTCAAGCATTTGCGACGGCGCCTCGACGAAATCTCGTGGACACTTGGCGAGGGTTGTACTATTGCCGTCTCCTTCCGCACAGATGCCATGCATGATATGCCCAAATTCATGAAAAAATGTGACGCAGTTGGAGTGACGCAGCAAGGCAGGAGTGCCATCTGCGGAGGGTGCAGGCAGGTTGCACAGCATGCAATCGACCGGTACCTGGCCCTTCCACCTCTTGAGGAGGTGGAAAATCGCAGCGTGGCCATATTTGCCCTCTCGAGGATGGAGGTCGAGATAGAAGAAGCCCATCCGCTCGCCGCTTGCTGCGTCCACCACACGAAAAAGGCGCACCTAACACAGCGGCACGAATGGCATTCACTCAGAGTCACGGCAAAAGGATGTCAGTACGGCTGCTCGAGTGGGCATGATCACCCAGGCAACGATGAGCTTGTCAAAGGGAAAAGCCGGCCAGGACACTCAAGCAAAATGCATCGGCACCGGCGCCACATGCGAGATTGATTCCCAGGGCAAGCTGCATCGTTCATACCTGCGGATGCCAAGTGTCGAACTGGTACACCTCATGGAAGACGAGGCCGAGAAGCTCTTGATAAATCGCCATTGTGGTTTCTACCACATGATCGAGAGGAAAGTACGCACGTACCGCCTCCTGATCAACGCCATGTTCACGCTTCAGCCTCTCGTTCGAGTAGAAGCCCACATCATGCGCAAACACTTCCACAGCGTCAGCGGGTGTGTCGCCGAGCTCGCCACGTTCACGCAAGTGAGCCACCTTGAGTTGCCGCAACGCCTCAAGGTCACTCGTCGCGCCACTCCTTGCCTTTTCGAGCAATGGGGAGATGAACGCCTCAATTGCACCTGGTGACCCGGACATTCGGGTGGCGGTCGCATATTGTGCCCATGACGAATATCCGAGTAAGCTGGCGATACGCCTACGCAGCTTGATGCCCTCTACGACCAGATCGAGATTGTTGCCGTACGCTTCCACCTCTCGTGCACGGGAGAGGCGCTCACGCGTCGAGCTGATTGCGCATGTCGACAACACCGGCAGCAGATCAGGATACTTGAGCGTAACTTTGACCAGGCCGGCGTTAGCAACTCCCGTCGGCTGTGTGCGCTCAGCAATCCATTTGGCGTCGACGCCTTCGAGCTCCTCAGGGCTGAAAAACAGGGCAGTGGCGTCCTCAGCTAGGTTCTTCTTAAACGCTGAGCATACAGCCGCATCCTTGTCTCGCAAGTCTTGCAGCGTCCCCTGGTCTTCGGGGGAGAGGCTGAGGCCGGAAGCTTCAAAGGACATCAGGAGGGAGCCCACGAAGTGCGACCAGTACTCCGAGAGCTCAGCACATTCCTTCGTCTTGGAGAAGGCCTGGACCTTGCGGTACACATCCGTGCGGGTTCGTCCACGTGCCTTGAGTGCGGCAAACGCAGTGCCCGCTGCATCCGCCACATTGCGCAGATCAGGATCGGTGCTGCAGTGCTGAAGGAACTTTGCTTGACCGACAAGCGGATTGGTCTTGAAGTGAGGTGCGGCTAGGAGCGGCTCGATGGTGTTTGTGAAGGTCTCCTGTCCATCAGGCACTGCGGCCACCGCGTCGAGGGCCTGTTTGGATGCCACCTCAACTGCAGCTACCTGCTCCCTGATCTCTGCTGGAGTGCGTGGCCACACAAATGGAGGCAGCTCATCGGAGAGCGGAGGCGGAGCAGGGAGCACGCAGGCCTCGCACGCGCCGGGACGACGCGAGGCGGGCAGGAAAGTGAATGATAATGCCTTGAGCTCACGCTCCTCGCAGCACGGGCACCTGGACATTTGCGGGGGAAAGAAAAGAGAAGGAGAGACGGAGAGTACTAACTTCACAGCGGGTGCGAGAGATGAGCCGATGGATCGGCGTCTCCACTTGGCTGGAAGGGTGGAATGGAAGGGAGCGGGTGAGGGCAGGGGAGGTGGGGGAAAGGGGGGGGGGGGGGGAGGAGGAGGGGGAAGGAAAGGCGATCCAGGAGAGCGCGCTGCTGCCGCCCCACGGCGGCGCGTCTGTGATGAGAGGTATAGATTTGTAGATCGTGCCCCGTTAGATACAGCACGCGACGGTGCTCATGCTGAGAGGGTTGTCCTCAGAGGTTGGTTTCCCCTTTCCCCTCTGGGGGGGGAGGGGGGGGAGGGGGGGGGCTTGCCAGCCGCTTGTTGTCAGTTGCCCGGTCACTATGCAGACTTTGCTGCACATGGCTGACAGGCCCCTGGAGAAGAGGGTGAAGATAACAATAATATCACTGATCATTGGTACCACTACCACTACTCTCTACTCTCACTAGCCTGGCCTGGTACTAGTACTAACACGACACACGACACCCCTCAGCGCACCTGCCCGTACGCATCGACGCATGTGGTTGCCACAGACACATACACCCATGCACCCCTTCAAATCTCACCCCTCGCAAGCCCCCGTCTCCCATTCTCATTGTAACTAACTCCCCACACGTTATAATGGGTGAATGAAAACCTAGAGACTAGAGAGGCGAGCCGACCTACATGGGGCAACTCACCAGCTCCAGCTCACCAGGGAAAAGCACCGGGGGGGGGGAGGAACTCTCGTCCGTGAAGCTGAACGGCCCTTACAGCTCTCGCCGCGAGCATTCCTCGAGGAATAAAAGACTGCGCCTCGAGATACCTGCCACAAGGGTTCCCGTAGCCCGTAGGCGCCTTGAGCTAAACCTGAGCCTCTCCCTCCTCATCTCCCTCCTATCTCCTGATCTCCTGTCGCCAGCAGCCCCTCTCCGCCCGTTTGCTAACGCAAACGGGACCAATTTCTTATCGCACATCGCAGCTCCATCGGGGGGGGGGGGGGTCCCTCTCCCTCTCTCCATTCTCTCCCAGCGCTCTCCCTGCAACGCGTCGCTATGCAGCGCGCCATGGCCATGGCCTGCTCTCATAGGTCCTTTGGGGGCTCCCAGAGGGCCAGCAAGGGCAGCCTAGGGGGCAGTGGAGGCTGGGGTCAAGAGGGCTGCTGTCAAGGCTAGGGCTCGGTTAAACCTATTAGTCTATTAATAGATTAATACCCAATTAATAGGGGGTTTTGGCGCCCAACCTATTAATCGATATGGGGTTATCGAGAAACTCCCTCTATTAATCGATTAACAGGCGGGGGTTTTGGCCCCAAGGCTCCCTGTCCCTGTATAGCGCGCCGCGCGCCGCCCCCGCGGCGGCCCTGCGGCCGCAACGCGCAACGCTAAAATTTTTCTGCCGCGCGCGCGCGCGCGCTACTCGCTACCGCTACACATTACATCATTTAAGATGTAAGCTTATGGTATCACCTTGTGGTCCCTATGCCTATGCCCATGCCCGCATGCCCGCCCATGAAGCCAGCCGCTCTGCAGGGACGTGTGCGAGTGTGCGAGGGGATACGAGGGGGGGGGGAGGGGGGAGGGCGCGCTGTCAGGGCATCATAATCATTCATATATCATATTAATTAGGAAGGAGGAAACCATATACCATACACCATTAGGCACCTACATCTAGGCATGCACAACGCACTACAAAGCACGATGCACCAGACAAGGTGCCCATGTGCCCATACGCGCGCACAAGGCACAACAACAACAAAGAAACGAGTTCAATCTGTGTTGAATGCAGCAAAAAGGCTATGCTGCAGCGTGCTGTCTTTGACAGACTTTTGCAGATCGCCGTGCATTTTTCCGGCAGCTGAGAAGACCCTTTCCACTCCGGCCGATGAGGCAGGAGCCGCCAAGTATTGCTTGGCCATCTTGGCGAGTACTGGCCACTTCGCCTCCTTCAGCTCCCACCACAAAAGTAGATCGATGTCGATGTCAGGCTCCTCCGGATCTTCTAAGTACTGCTCCAATTCGTCCTTTTCTGCGATGATCGGGCGAACAGCCTGTTTGGACTTAGCTTTCCCTCCGAGCAAGGTGCCCAACGTAACCTTACGCTTCTTGAGCAACGCTTGTGGTGCCTCTGCGATCTCCCCTTGTGATGCAACCTCCGCATGAGAGCCCTCGGACGGACTGCCCCGACGATCGGATCTCGCCGACGCGCAATGGCGGGCGCCGAGCCTCCCTGACCCTATGGGTTGTGCGCCCTGTTTAGTGGGTTGTCAGGGCAAACCTGGGCACCCCAAGCGGGGAGATGACAGGGGAGACCCTCGGGGGGGAGGGAGCGAACCTTGGGGAAGATCGGCGAGGCTTCGACCGTTGCCCAGAAGGCGGCAAAGGAGGCAGACATTTTCCGTTGTCTTCCCCCCCCCCCCCGAAGACAACCCGGTAGTCTTTAAGACTACGGGTTTGCGCAACCGTGGAGATTCGATGGGAAAGAGGCTTGCTAGTATGCTGTGCAAACCAAAGGGCCGCTGGGCTGGGCCTGAGATTGTATTCTTTCCGCAGGTCGCAAACTCTCCGGACACGAATGCTTGCTACCTGGATTTTTTCAAGTCGATGGACTCGCGGCTACCAAAGCATCGCAACTTCAATTTGAACACGTTCACCGACCAATGCCTCGCAGCTTTCAATGAATATCCTTCAGAGAAGCTAGACAAACTGTTTGATACTAAGAGTATGGTGTGTGAGTGCATTATTGCGGCGAATGGTTCGAACGAGTATGCCCTGCCGCACACCAGAAACAGGATGTGAGACCTCCCTTGGAAAGTGCTATTGTTTGTATGGAGCCTTAAGAGTAAGATGGTGATGGAAGTAACGGGGTCAAGCCCCAATGTACCCTAAACAGCATACTCTGAGCTCCAGCTCTCCAGGAGCAAGGAGTAGCGTTTTTTTTAAAGTCTAAAGCTACTAGGCCATTCAGTTTTGTGGAACACGCCGCAACTCCGGACTGCCCCTCCCTGGCTCCGGACCGGAGTAGTTAAAGGTTTAAAGGTCGCGGGGGGGGGGGGGGGGGGGGGCTCTCGCGGAACACCCGCACCTGCCGCGCCCCACCTGCCGCTGCACTTGCCGCAGCCCAGCACCCGCTGCTGCTGTTGCTGCCACATGCCTCCCTATTGCTCCTCCCTCCTCCCTGGCTCCAGTAGACCTCGCGACCGCCTGATAGCCACGCCTCCTCGCTCCCCAATCATGCCCGTCACGCCTCGATGCTCGATGGGAGACGGTTAATCGGCGTCCACACATGAATGATGAATGTCGCAGAAGAAGAACGTCGTCCGCATCTCCGAGCTTTTCCTCAACTCGCTGTGCGAAGAAGTGCGCGAGGCCCTCGCCCCATGTGCCTTCGAGCAGCTCGTAGAGGAGCAGGCCACTAACCTCAAGTTGTGCAAGAAGTTCGCCAACTTCTTGGTCTTCGACTACGTGATCGACTCGAGGTGCTGTGCAAACCATACTCTCGTTGTCGGTCGGGCCGTCGGGCCTGGTACCAGCTACCAACTACTTGCGCATCTTGCTCAATAGTCAGCCACTCAGCGACCGCTTCAAGATGACGGGGACCGCAGAGACGAAGCTCTTCCTCACGGCGCTGGACTTGTACGCCAACACGGAGGCGGCCACTTGCTTGGTTCACCCCAGAAGATGAAGCGGAACATGGAACATGTTGTATGGTGTGCGCCATCTTTGAGGCCGCTCGAGCTGAACAACGGCTGGGAGATGAACAAGTAGGAGAGTCTCATCAAATATCAAAGCTGTGTGCCATGCCTACGCGAGAGAAGGCTCCACTGAGGTGCGCAGGCCTCTTTCCCCTTTGTCCCATCCACCCATTTCTGAAAGTGTCACACCAACATCCGAGGACCGTTTGCGCCTCTGTGGTTTAGGCGGCTTTGCGCAAGCTCGCAGTCGCAGTCAAATGCCTTTGGCAGAAGGTAGGACAAGCTAATGAAGTAAGTGTAGCCGATCGGCTGAGCGAGCGTATCCGCGAGCTTTTGACGCACGCCCCCACCCCCAGCCCGACCCACCCTTGCACCTCTCACTTCACTTGAGATTGCAATGAATCAGCGCGCTATGCCTATCATGTGACATGACGCTTGCATTTTTGCACGATGTATTTCCCCCCGCGCACGTAGGCAGCATGGCTGCTATGGGACAATCTCCGGGGGGCCTTTTTTCGCACCTTGTCTTCGCGGAATTACAACATCTAAAACGTCTTACGTCTAAATACTACAACAAACTAGTTGCTGGAGCTGATCTACAAGCTCGGTTCTCCATCTACTTCGGGGATTCCCTGGTGTTGGAAACAAGAGCATGTATTACCCCGACGAGCAAGTGGCGTGGCTTTCCCGTCAACTGCAGCGCACGAGCAAGCCCACAGCGGCAATGGGGAAGCCTTTTGAAAGCCATGTCACGGTCGCGGGGCGGCACTGCCATGTATGAGACTGTTGCCGCCATGTATGAGAGTGATCCGCCGCCAAACCTAACTGTCCGCCGCCCCTCGATGCACTTCGACCCTTCCTTTACACCACTGCCCCGCGCTTTTATCATCGCTGCTCGCCGCGCATGGCTGCCGCCCGCGGCCGCCGCAGCCGCCCCTGCCACCACTCTTCCCATTCCGTCCGCCTCGCCACTGTCTTGCGCTGCCGCCACCCATCCACCGCCCTCCCTTTGCACCTGCGCCGGCGCTCCGCTCAAGGTGCACTGCCGCCGCCTACGGCCACCACAGCCAATCCTGCCGAGTGCGCTGCGACCGCCGTCGCCCCTGCCGCCGTTCTTCCCAATCCGTCCACCGCCACCTTGCCACCTGTTTTGGGCCGCCACCACGCAATGTCCCCCGTTGCCAACCACCACTCTCTCCCTTGCTTTGCACCTGCACCAGCGCTCCGCCCTCGCCGCCGCTCCCCAGGTACCGCCTCCACCTGCCGTCACCACATCCCATTCAGCCGAGCCCACAGTCGCCGCCGCCCTTGCCGTTCCTCCACCCCTTTGGCCGCTGACGCCACGCCACCTGTGCTCGGCGCCGGTGCATTTGTTCGTCGTCGCCAACCTCGCCACGTCTCGGCTGCGGTATCGCGTTCGCCGCCGCTCGCTCCGCACAGCCGCCACATGTCAATGTCTCAACCAATCCCGCCGAGCGCAGAGTTGCCGCCGCCGCTCTTGCCGCTCCGCTCCCCATCCTAGCCGCCTCCTCGGCGCTACCCATGTTCGGCGCTGTCACGACAGGTCATTCCTCGCCATCCATCGGCTCCACTCTCGCCGCCGCTCACCGCGAACGGCCACAGCCGGCGACCCCCTGAAGTCACTGCAACCCATCCCGCTGAGCGCGCCGCCACCGCCCCTGCCACCCCTGGACGCTGTGCTCGTCGATGCCATGCCTTGTCGCCCCGTACAATCACCACCCTCCCTCCCATTTCGCCTACGCTCTGCTCTTGCCGCTGCTCGCCGCAGCAGCAGGAGCACGACCAACGCCTGCGACCATTAATATGACATCCTCTCCGTCGAGCGCGCCGCCGCCGTACCTCTTCTGAACTTGGCTACCGCCGCCACCGCACCAACTTTGGCGCCACCGCGCGTTGCCCCTCGCCATCCAAGCCCTCCCTTCCTTCCCACCTGTGCCTCCGCTGTGCTCTTCGCCGCCGCTGGCCGCGCACGGCCGCTGCCTGCAATCGCTGCGTTGGGCGCGCCTCGCCCGACAGCACAGCGGCACGCTCACGGCCAGTAGCGTGTCGGCGCTGCACTGGCGCGCTCCAAGCACAGATGCTCGGTGCTGGGCGGAGATGCTGCGCTGCCCAGCCATCAAAGCCTGTCGGGCGCACCGTGCTGTGGAGTGAGCGCGCGGCCATGGCGGCGCGCGTGTGGTGTGGGTGTCTGTGGTAGCGAGTCGAAGCGGTCTGGTCGGGCAGCGAAGCGCTCCGGGGGCGCCACCGTCGTTCGTGGGAGAGGTGCTGCGGTCGGCGCTGTTTAAGGTGATTGTAGAAAGAGACGGATCGGGCGGGCGGCGGGGGGCCGCTCCGGACGCGCGGTCCGGAGCGGCGGGGGGTCGGTCCGGAGTGGCGTGATTTTGGGATGGAGGTAGTATGTACAAAGAGAACTCCTGTTAGATATATGTATGGCGGGATGGCGGCTCTCGATGCAACGCAGCTGGCAGGCGCGGCGTCTGCTCTGATCTGCCTGGGCGAGGCGGCGGTGGTGGGCACCGAATCAGGCACCGTGAGTGTCTTCACACTCGCGCCCGCCGCTGCCGACGTGGCGGACGGGCCGCGAGTCTGGGTGGCCGGCGCAACGCTCGTGCTACGAGGCGGAGTCAGCGTTGATGCACTCGAGATGGTCTCGCTGCCTGCCTCTTCCGGCGCGCGTACGGAGTGGCTGTTCGTCTCGTGTGGCGGCGAGGTCTCGGCGCATCGGATGCCGCGGCTTGGATCAGGCTCGCGCCTCGTGAGAGCATGCACTGGCGTGTTTGGCATCCAGGCGTCACCCCCACCTGCGCCACAGTTTCCTCCTCCGCCAGCAGCGCGGCTCGCCACAGCACACTATGGGAAGATTCAGCTCGTGCATGTATGGGAGGCTTTGCCGCGCGAAGATTCCACTGGCGGAATGGACCGCGATGAAGGTGAGGCTGGGTGGGGGCATCGTGGCCTCGTTTCGAAGTGCGATATGACAATTGCTGTGGAGGCTCAAGTGATAGCAATTCATTGGTGTTCGGATATTGTCTGCGTCGCAATGGCGCCGCGACGCCCTGAGAATGGTCTCACGGGGACAGCTAGCATGCAGACTACGGACATGGACCCCTTCTTTGTCGTCTTCGATGCCGTGACACGGAGAGAAAGATGGCGTCTGCATGGCCGCGCTTCATCTACCCCGTCGACGATCGGAGTCTGCTCGCCTGAGTTTGTGAGCAATATCGTTGAGAAACAGTCGAGAGAGGTGCCACGTGGCACTGGAGGTAGCTGGCTCGCTTCTCTCCTTCCTATTGGTGGTGGAGCGGCCTCCCCATCCGTTGCCATAGATAGCCAAAGGTCTGCAGCTACTTCTTGTGCATCACACTGCCAACAAGGTTTGGTAGCAACCCCTACAAAATCCTCGGTGGTATCCAGGCGCCATGCGGGATGGCGCACACACTCTGCAAGTGGCCGCGGTCCATTCGTTTATGAGGATTCGGGCGAGGAATTTGGGACGCTCACCACAGTATCGCCCCCACCAGGCTTCGCGTGGGCTGGTGGTTGGAGAATCGACTTTGAGGTAGGACCAACCGACTCAGATGGATGGCAGTATGCTCCGAGGCACTCGCATGCCGCAAAAGGAGTCTCTCCGTGCTCCAACATTGTTACCTCGACAGGTGATAGTGGACACAAAAGTGTGACGGCGTCGGAGCGCTCTGTTCGGACCGTGGAGAGCATCGTATGGCAACCGCTGCCGGGTAGCTCCTTCCGTGCCCGCCGCCGTCGCTGGGTGCGCCGGCTGACAACGGCGCTGCCTAGTACCAATCCATCGAATGCGCCGCCAGCACCGCCATTGTTAGCCCTGCCCGGCGGGCGTGTGTTGCTATCGGTCGCCGTCGACCCAGCATGTCCTCCTACGGGAATGATCCTCGACCTAAAGCTTCTTTCTCTTGCACCGCTGCCTCTTTGGGAGTGCTCTCGCGGGCCACGATGTGATCTTTCCTCCTCCATGCTTAGCCCGACTGACTGTGCGTCCCACGTCGCCCAGATGCAGCCAGTCGCTCTCGCTGCTGCATCGCCGCTGATCTATTCAATTGCAACTCATGTAAATAGTGTGGCGCTTAGTACAGCATGCGGCAGTACTTCATACACCTGTGGAGCCCCTCCCAGCTATGATTGTTTTGAGGACGACATTATGCTCTGCGCCTGGGATGGAGAGACTGGCTCGCTCGTTGCAACTGCTGATCTCTCGCTGCAACTTGCTCAAAGATATGGACCGTCTCAAGACTTGCATCGTCCATGTCCTTTGATTGGGTGTGGAACAACGATGGTTGTCATCGCAGTGGGCTCATGCCTAGTCGCGACCGCCCCGCCACATCTGGTTCTTGCACGGCCATTGTGGAATGCCCACGAGGCCCCTCATAGTGGGTCGAGTTTCCTCTCTACGCTCACCAGCTCGGCGTCGGATTCTCCACAATTGTCAGGCGGATTCGCTACCGCCGAGTGTGATTCATTCCAACGTGACGTTGGCCGTTTGAACAGCGTTTGCAGGACATGCAAGGACACGCCGCAGCTTTTGCGCGAGGCAAGGCTTGTGGAGGCTGAAATTAGTCGCCGGTTGGCGGCGAACCGATGCGATGTCGAGGCGAAAATGGGTCATCGGGGTGCAATTTGGAGCACGCTATCCGAGGTGTGTGTCGTAACTCGAAAGCCAGAACCGCTCATTGACCTACGTGCTACCATCCAGGGATGGTTGTCAGCGCCTCAACTTACAAATATTGAGACACACTCCAGATGTGCATCATCGAGAATAGCAACGGCTAATCTCCGCTTTGAGACACCTTCTGGATGTGATGGCTCACCGCTGCAGAAGAATCAAGCGGCCACCACGACAGCTGAGGTGTTCAACGAATCCATTGAGATGGGCCGTCTGAACGGGCCTAATGGAGGCTGCGCTAGCACTGAAGGCCGTGTGCAACACCCACTTGGAACCCTTTTGAGGCATCGCGTCACTTCCGTAGCAAGTCAGCTTGAGGCAGCCCGGGCCAGCTTGATGCCGGTGCCCACTTCTGAGCGAAAATCCACCAAGGGGACCGTAGACGACCAATTGGCGGTGGACGACCAGTTAGCAGTAGTGGACGACCAGCCGGGGACGAATGTCGTAGCTATCGACGACGCGTCCCATGAAGCGGTGCTTGCTGATGCCTTGCGTGATGTGGGCTGCATGCTCTCACGCTTGCGAGAAGAGGTTGGTGAGTCACTACCACGGCTAGCACAGCTCGAGCCTCTCGACCAACTCGTTGACGAAGCTGCGCTCGCAGCTCTCTCACCAGTGTTGATGCCCCTCTTTATCGATGCATGTGCAAGCGAGGTGAGCATGACGCAAACTCGCTCATGATACCTCGCCTGAGCTTGCCTCGTCTCCTTAGCTGCACTTGCTTTTCCGATCGCTTGTCCCCTCTGCTAAGCAGCCACAGCCGCCATACGCCCCATGTTTACCCCCCGCCCTCACGCTTGGACGTGCGAATGACCGTGTTCTTCCTACAGAATACCCTATATTGTGCCCAACTTCGTGCTCTTCGACCACTTCTTCCACAGCACATGGGCGTACGCCCAAGCTTGGCGCTGCGGCGACCGCCTACGATCGTGCCAAGTGCACTTGCTGGCGCAGTCGCATGGGTTGCGTTTGTCCGATCAGATGCTGTACGAGGGCGTGTACAATCCACGATCGCGTCGGCGCAGTCACGGTCAATGTTGGATTCCTCCGATGCAGACATCCGTGAGCTATGGATCTCAGCATGGCGCATTGGGCAAGCATGGCGCCGGTGGTCTCTCGGTCCGATCGGCGCAGGGCCGTACGCTGCCAGCGTGCGCGCCCTGCACCTGATTGCCATGGGGCGCACGCCTATGGAAAAGGCAGAGGCAGCCCTTCGTGCACTCTCTTTGTTGGCCAACGAGGCGTCCGCCGTCGCCGAACAAGCCGGTCGGATGGCCATGGTTTCCACGGTTGGCCTTGGCGACACCGAGACCGGTGCAGTGGGAACCGGTGCACGAGGAGACGAAGCCCCCATGCCTGCGGGGGCAGAGTTGACAGCTGATGACTTGCTGCCTCTACTTGTATTCTGTCTTGCACGAGCAAGAGTCCCATGCTTGCCGGCTCATGTCCGGTGCGCACTAGTAAAGCTCTCGTGCCATGCTAGTAGTATATTCGTCGATGGCTCCACGATGCAAGCTAGACTCATTGTGTGCCTCCTGCATGACATTCCGTCCTGCACACAAGAGCTCGATCTCAACTCCCTGGTGGAGCTCATTTATCTCCTTTCCACGGCAATCGCCACTCCCTTCAGATGCAAGCGCAGCGCAACACTATGACCCATGCTATGACCCATGCTTTTGAAGTCCTTGCGGACGTGCCCGATTCACACCTCATTTCTCACCACAGGTTCATCTGCGATCTATTCCCTTCCGCACTCGCGCTTGGTCGGCATGGCTACGCAATCTCGACACTTCAGGCGGCTATGCGATACTTGTTGAGTACTTCGCTTGGAGATGAGAATCGAAAAGAGAAGGCAAAGCAGGTGAGCGCCAACTTTCTAGGGAGTGGACTTCGCATCGGAGCCGTTGTTAATGTCACACACGTGTCGTGTTGACTCGACGATGCCATCACATCGAATGTGGTCCGCACGCTCGTCAGTTGATATCTGCCTCGACGTATCTTTCCCTGCTTCTTGTTTGTGCAGGAGGTCCAAGCAATCGATCAGCGTCCCTTAGGGTTGGAAGAGCAACCGGCAAACGCAGAAGAGGATGCTGAATTTATCGTTGAGCTGTGCGATTGCCCGTTCGGTGCAGACCACACCTCGAGGCCCATTCGGGACTGCAATGGTCGCCCGATTCGTCGAGGTGATCACATTGTCCGAGGTAAACTGGGAAGCCGCCACATGCATCATGGGATTTATTATGGAGGTGCTAATGCCGCGTCCGAGGTTGTCCACTACGCACGCACGGAAGGCTTCCTTTCACGCGGCGTAAATGCTCCCGCTCGGGATAGGCCCAAAGCCATCAAGGGGAACGAAGCGCTTTGCTGTCTCTCAAGCCAACCGGATGAGGGCCGGCCCAATCACGCCCAATCGTCAGAGAGCAACACACCTGCCTCAAGCTGCGGCGGTGGGGCTGCGAAGTTCATCTCCTCTAGCAATGATGGAGCCACTGGCATTGGTGGCAGCAAAAGATGGTTCGCCCCGGTTGAATTGCGTCTGGAGTCGTTCCAATCATTTGCGCGTGGTCGGCCTGTATGTGTCATCGATTCTCCAGTCGTGGGAACCACCGATCTCGTCTTAGCTCGCGCGCGCATGAAGCTTGGTGCACACGGCCATGATATTTTCCATTTGCAGTGCGAGGCTTTTGCAAATTCTTGCAGGAGAGGACGCATAGCGGAGCCAGCAACAATGTTGCGAGAAGCCTTCGCCTCCAAGGTGGGCGTGGGTTATGCGAGCGAGATTTTCAATCATGGCGACCAAGAAGGGTTCATTGGAAATTGCAAGCGCGACAGCTTGCGCTCGCTTTCGGTCCCTTCGGGCTGGGAGCTCCGAGGTTCAGTGCCACGTGATGAATATAGGGAGAACAGCCAATCTCAAACCTTCCGGGCGGCGAGCGCCCAGGCCACTTTCCTAAATGCCCCGCGGGAGAGAGCAACGTCTGGGGGTAGAGACGATTCCCTGGGCACACCAGATGGCGACCACCCTATCGGCTCAACAACCGTCTTTCAAGGTGGTGCACCGTTGCACGCACGAATATGCGACTTCGAGGATAAAGCGATGCCGCCTGCCGCCGCTCCGCTACTTGCCGAGGACGTTGAGGTTCAATGCATTCGATCCGATTATGGAGATATGGTGACGGATCGACGGGCGCGCCTACTCGCCCTACTTCGCGGTCGCTCGCTCGCTTTTCCCTCACTTTCTACCGCTGTCGATGTTGTGGAAGAGGTGCTGGAGTTTCTTCGATGCGGAGGATATGAGGGCGCTGACTACCATCGAGTGCGCCGCAACGCGCAGCAAAAGCTAGACGTGGCCCTTAACGCGGCGGCAGACCTACCATCGATGGATTCAACCGACACTGGATCCCACCTTGTATCATGGCGTTGCCGTCTATCGAAGAAGGTTGGGGACCTGCTCCAGCTGCTCTTCATTGTATTTGATTGGCAACCTGAGGAATCTAAGAATATCTCAACGGTTTCTCACAACCCTCTTCGCATGCTCAATGGTTTTTCTGCTTTTCATGGCACTGGCGATTCCGCTGCGTTCAAATGGGACTTGTCTAATACACTTCATGCCTTCGCACAAGGACTAGTATTCGATGTATCACCGGAGCTTTCACGTGACACACACGCAGCAACTATCGCCGACGAAGCGGAGGAGACTTGTAGAGCTGGAGGTACAACCGGTGCCGTCGAATCATTGCAAGCGTTGCCTTCCGTAGCGCGTCGCAATCTTAAGTCGCCCGCCCTCGACTTGTCACGTGTCTCTGCGAATGTTGTGCACAGTACACCATCGAGGAGGCGTATTCATCGTGGTCGAGAGGGGAGTTCCGGAGCACGCGAAACTCGGCATCGTCATTGCCTCTTGCATTTGGATTCAGATGCGGTTGATGCGTTGATGTGTATGCGACTCATTATTGCCACTATGTCACTGTATCTTTGCTGGGCCCCACCCCCCGATGCGGCATGTGAGCCACCTGTGCCGAGTGTTGCTCAACATGGCTGTGACGCTGGCATAGACGCAGTTGCCTTGAAACGAGCGTACGCGTGTTACGCATGTTCGCTCGCACAGAAGCTCCAAGCCGCTTTGCGTGCAAGAGGTATGAGAAGTGAGGTAATTTCAGAACCTGCAGCATCGGTGGCAAGTGAGGCCACGGAAAACGCTCGTCAAAGAGACTTGGACATTAAAGCTGCACTTGACTTAGAGGAATACTTTGAGTCCACACGGATGACAGCCGGCGTTGATCTCGTTTTCAATCATGCGGTGTGCCGCGTCGACAACGTGCGAACCAAGTGACGAGGTCTGCTTCTTCTCGGTATCTCCTTGTATACCCTAGCAACCAAGGGAGTCGTTCTCCGACCCGAGGTTCCCTTGCGCCTTCCTTGAAATTATTTAATGTTCTCACAGAACCCACGTCATAGTACGCCCGCGCGTTACATCGATGAATGACGATGAACTACCGGGCTGCTAGTCACGCATGCACGGTCAAACCCCAGCACGCACCAAGGCGACTAAGGAATTTCGCCTGCACGCTCTATGTATCACTCCATGAGGCAACCAAAAACATTCGATGGCGCTAACTAGTAGCTTAGTGCTTAGTAGCCAGAATCTTGAACTATCGTTAAAACGATAGGGTCATGGAGCGCGCGTCGCTCCCCTCCTCCTCCACCGTCACCCCCGCCGCGCCGGAAGATCAGGCAATGCTAGACGCCGCGCAACTGAAGCGCCCACGAGAGGGCGCCCCACTGACCCAGGTGCGCACGAGGCTCGCCCCGTGCCGACCCCGGAAAGCCAAGAACCAGCAGGCTCACCATGGCCAACATGGCCCACACAATCCTCACCTCCTCCCAGCCAGCAATGACCAGCCACCAAGCGAAACAAGACGGCTACAAGCCGCACCCCATAGGGAAAGCCTCACGGCTGGGCCCCTACACCGCCGCGGCACTGACCTCGTGCACAAGCACGAGGCACAGGCCTGGCCAGACACAACATCAACCCCAGTGGGAGAACAGCCATCATGTAGCACAAAAGTGTGCAACACGAGTCGGATCTGTCTGACAGACCCCGAAGGTCACTGCAACCAGAAACACGAAAGCCTTTCGACACCTCCCACCACGCCACGAGCGGCGAGTCGACAGCCACCGGCACACACACCACAAGGGACCAAGCTGGCCAATGCCCCAAAAGGGGACAACACAACGCACACCACACAAGCTGGGAAACAACACGAACCCGACGCAGATGCGCCGGGCCGGACGCACCAAGAAGGGAGCACTATGCGCCCCAAGACCCACCACACACACCCTCCTAACCTACCCTCTCACACCACCTACCATCAGACGAACGACGCGGAAAGCATCGAGCAAGAGCTAGAGCCACTCGCCTTCAACATCACGGACAAAATCATCATCACTTTCTCGTGCACGGACCGCGACATCAACATCAAAGACGAGGCAGCGCTCAGCGCGATCGTGGCCCACCTCAACCGTCTTGAAGGCCCCGACGCCCTACCAGCCGAATTCTACGCTAACTTCGAGTCACTCGTCAAACACGACTTTCTAAGACTCCTGAACACAGCCCTAGCCACTGGCGAACTACACTACACCATGAGAGAGGGCGATATAATACTACTATTCAAGAAAGGGGACGCGCGAGACCCCCGGAACTACAGACCCATCACACTACTTCAAAGCGACTACAAAATACTCGCTAAAATACTTACCAATAGACTTAAAATAATAATAGTAACAACTATCGTTAAAACGATAGGGTCATGGAGCGCGCGCCGCCTCCCGCCCTCGCTGCCGCGGCCCTCGCCGCGATGGACGAAGCATTCATGGACACGCCGCTGTCGCCGAAGCGACCGCGCCAGGACGACCCCCCCAGCCAGGTGGGCACAGAAGCCATCGGGCCGTGCCCGCGCACCACTGAGAACAGCAAGAGCACAACCAGCATGCTGATGGACAGCATGCTGCACACACAAATCACAACCCACAGCCACACCAGACACACCACCACAGTGGGACGCTCCATCAGGGAAGGCCCCCGGGCCTGGACCCTACACAGCCGCGGTACCGCCCTCGCGCTCCGGCGCGAGGTGCCGGCCCGGCACCATCATGACCAGAACCCCAAAGGGGGAGAGACGTACAAAAACATGGATCTGAAGATGAAGCAGTTGTGGACCCCCAGTGTGGGAGACAGGAGCAACACGGGGAGCAGCACAGTGGGAACGCTATCCCACAGAGCCGAAGGGCGGGTGGACAGACGCGCCAAGGGAGCGCGAACGTCGTACACAACATCGGCCCAAGAGGCCCAACACAACAAGCACCAACACAAACAAAGGCCAACACCAACCACTCAACACACGACAACCTCGAATGAGGGCGACACCGACACGAACTCTACGAACCCCAAGGACTCCGATGGAACTAGACCACACACGGGACTAACCCCACCCCCCACCCCGGCCACACAGGTGGCCCTCCTCGATGAAGACCTCGAGCCAATGCCCGAGGAGGAAGCGGAATTCCCTATAGATCAAAAAATCATCATCACCTTCACGGCGTACGAGAAGGGTCACAAAGCCAAAGACGAAGAGACCCTTGGCGCCATCACCGCGCACCTCAACAAGCTTGAGGGCGTGGACCTTGAGCCAGACTTCTTGTCCAAGAGCGCCTCCGGCCCTTGGGAGATCTTAGTAACGGCGGATTGCGCCAATCAATTTCGCGAAATGTATAAGGACGTGGCGGACTTTCGCAAGGCGGGCATCCCGTGCCCGATAGCGGTCAAATACCAGACCCTTGACGAGAAAACCAAGAGCCTCCCACGGGCGTCGGACAAGGCGATAGCCGGAGCCTTCAGAGACGTCTCGGCGCATCTCGTGGTACGCAACTACAGATTCGAGCTGAAAAACCTCATCACCATCAGCACGCTCGCCAAGGCGGTCGAGAATCAAGGCTTCTACTTCATCCAAGGCAACCAAGAGCGAACCAAGATCCTTACGAAAGAGGGGGTCCTTGTGACCCAAGGCAAAAAAGAGGTGTACCATTTGTATGTGACCCCAAAACAAGGCTCGTTCAACTCGTTCGACTTCCCGCGCAAAATCCTACTCACCGTCAACGGGGCCCCGTATCCCATCGAGTACGCGGTGCGAAACTGCCGCGAGCTCGGCGGAGACATCAAGGACCTTAGCAGCTCTCGCTCTTGCCCACCCCCTTCTCCGCGCGCTCTCTCCCTTCTCCTGCGGAAAGCGCGATGGCTCGCCTGCGGCATGCCTCCAGCTGCCTACTGGCTGCTGGCGCCCCCTCGAGGCCAGCTCAGGGAGCAGAGGAGGCGGGGTCTCTGGGCCCTGGCCTCCCCAGCCTCTCCCTCGTTGGCGCTCCTGAGCACCAAGGGCCCCCATGTTGCACCTGTCTCACTGTCGACCCTCGACCCGGGGGGGGATGAGTGGTTGGAGCGATGGGCTGGGGCTGGCCACGCCGGGCCAGGACGCGTGATCTAGGCTCGCCTGTGGGGAGGAGAGTGGGGCTCAGCACGGCAGCAGGGCAGTGTGCTCCTGGCAAGCAAGCCGTAAGGCGTACCAGAAGGGTGGGTGGTTCCTTCCCCACGGCAGGAGAGGAGTGGAGAAAGGGGGAGGGGGGGAGGGGTACGTGCTCCCCATGGGCGAACCAAGTATAAGCTTAGTTCTATACATTTAAAATTACTGCATAGTGAATAGGATAAAAATAAAACTTCACATTGTCCTCTTTCGACGGAACGCGACCTCAGTCAGCGTCTATATCGTCTATATCGTCTATGCCCTCTTTCGTATACCCCTTTACCCCTTTCCGCGATCTCACTCACATCTTCTTAGGCGTTGCGATATTCCCAGTCACCCTCTCGACGGTCATAGCATCGGGCTTCAACCGCTCATTACTCGCACTTTTTGCCAACAGACAACAGAGGAAGGGAACGCGACCTCAGCGTCTATGTCCACTGAAGCGCCCTCTTTCGTATACCCCTTTACCGTCTTTCCGCGATCTCACTCACATCTTCTTAGGCGTTGCGATATTCCCAGCCACCCTCTCAACGGTCATAGCATCGGGCTTCAACCGCCTCATTTCTCGCACCTTTTGCCAACAGAGGAATGATTGACGGAGAGAATCAAGACTGGTGACGACGTAGACGATCACACCGATGAGTATCAACATGTACAAGAGATTGGGCCCAATTTTGGCAATATCTTGAGCAACAGCACCGTCAACTTCGATTCGGATGTGCTTGCGAGTATCGGGCCAAATGAATACAGGGTCAAAGGGCGAGCTCGATCCGAACACATTGCTATACAAGGACCCATCGAAGATGGCCTTGGGCACGATAGTGTTTTGTTGCAGATTGGACTCGGATTGAATCAGCGCGCCGCTAAATGGTTCGAACCAGAGCGAGATGCCTTTGCCCATGTCCGA
>CM030935.1:1475651-1575651 GCA_018136815.1 Isochrysis galbana
CTCGCTCTTTCCGAGTGTTGGAGGGCTTTGCGAGGTCTCTGAAGGAGCTGTGTGACGCACTTCTGTTGTAAACCGTGAATTCAAAAGGGTAATAGCCGCAGACTGCCGGACCTCGTTCTACGGCTGCTCTGTAATCCTCCACAAGCTGGCCGTCAACGATTTGAAGGTCTACCTGCAAGCGCTCGGTGGCTAGCTGATGAAGCCTAGCATCTACCTTGACGAGAGGTCTGGCCAGTTCTCGCAGCGTTTCGTTCCATTCGAAGTGGTCGCGAGAATTGGCGTGATTTGCATGACCAAGAATAGGGCAATGTCGCAACCCGATACGGCTGCAGATGATCAACACCGTGCCAGCGAGCTGCTCCGTGACACCAACAACATCGAAATGATCCAACAAGCCTTTAAGCCCCACACCCCCCGATCTCCAGAATCGGTGTTGATCTATGTCTCTGGGGCATTCAAAATTGTGCTGCCGCTCGCGTATAGAATAGCGGAACAACTCCCCGCACTGTTGATCGGGCACCCAGCCTTTGATGAAGAGCTCAGGCGTGTTGAGATGCTTCCGCCGTTGGTAGACGGCACGGAATGTCGAATACTCCGCCCGAATGAGTCTGTACGGGTCGCGTACCACAGTGACGACGAGTGCACGCGAAATCGACGGACTCACCCCCAGCGGAAGCTGCTCAACATGCCCACGGAATTCTTGCGAATCGGGAGGGACATGATACTCAGCAGACGCTGAGTAGGCTGTGCCTCCCTCGCCCTGGCTGCGCACACAAGCAAGAAAGCGTGAGAGGGCCTCGATTTGGTATATTCCCGTGTACACGGAGCAGTCCTTTACCGTGTACGAATTTTCCAACCTCGACATCGCCTGCCAGCTGCCTGTGGTGAGCATGAGCTCCTCGAATGCCAAGCGGAGCGCCGTGCCGCCCGTATTGATCAGGTGCCTCCAGATCACTAGCCGGCACGGTGGCTCGGGCGCGGTTGTAGCGAGAGGAAACATATGGCCACACATCCTTCTCGTCATAGGTGGTCTTGTCTTCCGCGTGGCGTGGTCCAGAGCAGGCGGAATAGGAGGCGAGGGAGAGGCAAAGTGGGGATGGCCAGTGGCGCGCCTCGGCGGCAGCCGACGACCGACACATGAACTTTCGCGTTGGGGTCCGAGTAAATAGGGTAGCTAGTAACGTTGGAACTTATGCTCGGTTTAGTAGTAGTAGTAACCGCGGTTCACTACCGCTCAACTGCCGAGCGCGCCCGGTTCTCGCTCTTTCGCTGACGGCAGCACCTCCGGTGCTCCCCGCCAGCGATTGAGCCCTCTCCCTCCCAGAGAGCCGCCACGCACGGCCCCACCGCCGGCGCCCCACCAGCGCCGGCCCCGCTCGCGGCTGCGTCATGCGTCATGCGCCCCCGGTGGTCTGTTCTCGCCTTCCTCCTGTGCCTCCGGGTGGCCCGTTAGAACTGTCTAATGGACGCGGTTGTCCCGTGTTTGGTGAGTTGTCTTTCGCTAGTAACGCTGTCTTCTTTCGCGTGGGTCGTGTTCGGGGAAGGAGGTGAGTTCCGACCTTAGGCGAGTTTCTCGGCGAGGCCGAGTGCTGTTGCCACGAGGCCGAGGTTGTCGTTCATTCGCAGCTTGCCCTTGGCGTCCGCTGTAAATACGGGTGTGCTGAGCTCTGACGGTCTTTTGATTTTGGGTTTTCTGCCTCGTGCCGCCGTGCGAGTACGCACTAGGCGATGGGCGTCTAGTGGGGCAAGTCCCCTCACCAGGGTAGTGAATCTTATCAGCGTGCAGCGTGGATTCTTATAGAGTTGGTATGTAATGATATTCGTATGACTCGAATTCCACTCTGTAAAAGTCCCTCATTATGTACCTCCAAGCTATTATGTAGAGGGTCTTTAGGCTGTCGGGGGTGGTCGCGTTCGGGTATGCAAATAGTCTATCTTTCGTTTTCTGCTTTCTTGACCTATTTGCGTTGCGGGTATAGTCGGCGATTGCGTCTATGGCTTCGAAGATTTTTCTCGTCGCGGGGCACCACGCTAGGTGGCATGAGTCCTCCTGGTACCGATTGCATAGCCTGCAAGTCTCCGACGGGTTGGTCATGAACCTATTCCTGGTGCCTATCCTTCTGTGAGTGATGTGTTTGAAGTGTGGGTGTTTGTCGGTGTGTTTTAGCAGCGGCAGGGTGTATAGCTTAGCTATGTGTCTCCAGTCCTCCTTCGTGATGTCTAGGCGTTTCTCCTATGCCACTCTTGCTGTTTGTGGCGCGTTGGGGCGCGTCTGTTTTAGTGCTTCTTTGGTGATGTCGGAAACCGAGATCGCGTCGAGCGCGATTTTTCCTTTGTGAATGGCGTATTTATTCGTCAGCCAGCGGGTACTCCATGTATTTCGGCCCTTTGTATCCGTTCTCCCATCGAGCCGGAGGGTGGTAGGGTCGGGCTTCCTCGGTGCTCACTACTTTGCCGGTGTCGGAAGCCTCTCCGAGATAGTCGGTGTCGGTGTGGAGCCATATGTTATTGAGCTTTTTGATTTATCTATCGTCGTCTGAGACCTTGATCTCTTCGTTTTCCGTTTTTCCCGCCTCTTGGGGAGGGTTGCTGCTCGCCTGGTGGGTCCCGTCTTTGGGGTCGGGCGGTGGGCGTTCCGCCGACTTTCCGATTATTCGTAGCGCGTGGTCGACTACCACTTCCCATGAGTCTAGGAATTCCTTTTTATGTATTGTGCGGCCCTCGTGCACGAAAACATCTGGAAGGTGGTCGACATAGGCCGCGCACTCTTCCTTGTTGTAGGGCGTCATGAGGGCGTCGTCTTTGAAGACGTTGTGCACCACATTTGCGTGCGCAGGGTCTCCCACAATCGCGCCCAAGGGGCACGTATCGCGGGGGGGGGGAGATGCCCGCTCTAATAAACAACACAATTCAGAAGGCCTGCCCGGATCTCGCACCTAAAACCGGGCCCTTGGTAGTGCACCAGGGCCGCACCCCCGACACCAAAGACACAAAGGAACGAGGGGGGGAAGGCGAGGGGGCGGAGGGAAGGGAGATAAGGGCGCTGGCGTTGGCTGATGTGCAGTAGCAAAAGTATGCGCTGTCTAGCTGTCTAGCAATAGGTGTGCGGCCCTGAATCTTCAGATTTTTTTTTAGCTGTGGAGACAAACGAGGTACACTCTCAAATAAATCAAAGCCGCTTCACACACAATTGTAAAGCCAAAAGCGCGACCGTCGTTTTGTAGGACGGAGCCTCATTGCTCTCGACACAGGGTGGCAGGGTGGCCGCCGCACACCTTTTGTACTTGGCCTAGCCTTTCGCTCGCTGGCGACTCGAACTCGGTAGAGTAATAGGGGCTATATAATAGCGAGGGGGAGGGTTCCTTCTTTTCAAAAACAGCCCAGGCCGTAGGAGACTAGTTGAGAAAACACTTGCCATGGTCGTTGGCGGCGCTCTTAAGGGAAGATAGCACGACATGAGATACTGCGTGTTATGTGGTGCACGAAACTATGGTGCTAGCTCAGTTGCTGCTGGTTGCTCTGATCCGCATTCTCCTCCACAATCATGTACGGTTGGTCGTTAATTATCACCACCTGGCCGGCGGAGAGTTGCATGCGCTCACTATAAGCCTGCGATGTTGGGGTAGAGCCCCAACCCCCCGTGCTTCCGTGGTGGCCATTGTAACCTAAGGCTTGCTGCGTTGGGTCCAACGCTGGGAGAGTCGAAGGGGCGTAGAGGCTGCGACGGTCTCCGGCGGCAGCTTGAATCTCGAGCATCTTATCTTCACGCAACGCTGCGACATCGCGCGCAACACGGTCGAGCATCATTGTCTGTCGGTGTACCTGCTGCGTCAACATCTCATCATATGACGAGGTCGGGACGTACGGCATGATTTGTCCGCCAATGGGCGGCAAAACTGGTCCCCGCCCTGGAAACGCCGGGGTGGGCGGCAGCGGCGGCGGCTGTCTATTGCTCTCATATTGCACCATTGCATTAGAGAGCTCCTCGGCTGGCTCTGGCCGAAGCATGGGAGCGGCGGCATTTGTGGCGCTGGTTCCACTCGGGCTGCCGGCCATATCCTTGGATGCCGCGTAGGCAGCGGCGAATTCCCCCTCGTCGAGATATCCGCTGCGATTTATATCCGCCTGGTCGAAGGCGTCCATCGCAGGGTCGACCTGCATAGGAGCAGCGCTAACGCTCTCCAACTTCTCTGTTGCCGTCATATGGCTAGATTGCGAGGGCGCAACAACGGGGCTGTGCCGCTTTGACGTCGAGACGCAAAACAGGAGAATTTCGGCGATCAGCAGCAGGACGAGCGAGCCAGCGCCAATCCCCGTACGCTGCGAGTACAAGCCGATGCACGAGAAGTCGTCGAAAAAAGTGGAGACGGTCGACGTGACAGTCACAAGGAGAGCAATGTAGAAGGCGGGTAGCACATGCCAAGCCTCAAAGTAGACGAGGGCGCGAGAGATCCACAGCATCTGCAGAGGGAGCAATACAAACCCGGCGAGGCCAAAAATATAGCTCTGCCATGCGCGTGCATTGGTACGCTCTGAAGGGTCGACTAAAGTGGGGTACATCAGCCCCGTGTAAATCGCAGCGAAGAAGACGCACCATGCCGCATTGAGGCCAGCGGCAAAGGGATACAAGAAACGGATGAGACGCACGTTGCACTTTGAGACGGAGCCCAGAGCCGCGGCCACCTCCGCCTGTCTGGGCGTCCCGGCAGTCGATTTGCGGGATCTGGATGCGCGCGAGATCATCTGCTGCCGCCTGCGCTGTTTTTGAAGTTTCAAATCAAAGATGATGCACCCCATGTTCGCGAGTGCGGTTGTGACCAAGACAGGAATGAGCACCGGCCACGGGTCGATGAGCTGCCATCGGGCGGTCACGAGTGGCGCGCTATGCACCCAATCTTGTGACCAGTGGCGCACCACCGCCACGTCAGAGATGGATACCACAACCCCGACCGCCGCAAGGACCACCAGCCAAGTTGCGGTGAAGATGAGCCAAAAGTCAGCAGAACAGCACGACTGCCTAGGCGCGGCTGCACCTTTGTGCATACACATGGAAAAGGCGAAGCCCCATATGAGACCTGTCACACCGACTGCTACGACGAGCTGCGGCGGTGCCAGGGTGAGCGCGCACACCTCGAACAGCCCGCCGATCATATGCAGGAAGAGGCCAAACATCCAAAGTGGCGATGGGCATATGTAGTTGCCCTTCAGCGGCGGCGGCTTGGCTAGCGTGCGCTGAATGGCCATCTTCTGGATAGAAATGGCGAGCGTGATGGAAAGGGCGGCGCCTAAGGCCGCGCCCAGCGAGTAGTAGGTGTCGCGCAGCTGCGCCTCACTGAGCGTTCCGATGAGCGCAGAGCCCCAAAAGGCGCCAAAGCCGCCTGCCTCGCCCGAGCCGATCTCCGGCCCATTGCCGACGAGGTCGCCATCCCAGAGACACTCGAGAAGCTCGGCGCCCCACCCTCCCACAGCCGTCGCGTTGCCCTCGCCCAGGCCGCCCGAGCCAGCCTCCCCGTCTGCCATCGGCGCCGTCCGTCAGACAGGGCGTTCGAGTCCCCGCTCGACGGCGGCGTTGGGCCGTTACTCCAGTTCGCACTAGCTAGCAGCTCCCTATCCGGGTGAGTCAAGATGCCTTACTTAGAGTATGATAATATTAAATTCTCCTAAGGCACGCGCACAGCCTAACAATGGGATGGGTGGGTAGGGAGAGCGAAGGCCGGAGAGAGAAGTCCAGAGCTTCGACGCAGTGTGAACGGGGGTTACTGTGAAACACCACATTCGCACTAGCTAGCAGCTCCCTTCCTATCCGGGTGAGTCAAGATGCCAACAACACCCCTCGTCGCATGGCGCATGCGCATGCGACGGAATGAAGAAGAGCAGAGGTGTCCACCGCTGTGGACGGTACCGAACTCATTTGTCTTGCACGGAGTAACGGTGGTCGAGGAGCCAACCGTAAAGAGCGTACGCTGCCGACGTCGGTCTTACGGTCGGGTCAATGTAGTGCTTGTCTCTGGTGGCTGGTGGCGGTGTGTTGTATTCCTGCCCATCTGAAGGCTGTAGGCATGAATATTCGTGTAAGGTACGCGCTCACAATTACAATTGAACAGTTCCCCGTGTTGCCACTGACGCACAAGACACACAGATTCGGATTCCCCATGGTCTCAAGTCCAGGTTTGTGCAGATTTTGGTCTCGAAATTTGCGATTCGAATTTTGTTTTTGTTGTTACTATAATTGTTGGCTCGTTTAAGGTGAAAAACCGGCATGACTTCGACTTCTCGTTCTGCAGTCGCTCTGCGAGACTCTCTCTCTCTCTCTCTCTCTCCGTCCGCCTCTCCTCGGCCGACGGCAGGAAGATTCGTCCAAAACATTCTCCGGTCCCAAGATATCTCGTGGGACGAAATCGGGGGCCGCCGCGCTAAGCTGAAGCTGCCGATTTTGTGCTCGCTTTGGATCCATGGGTTAATCCTCCTCTTCTAAACCCTTTTAACTGTTTACTGCCGGAGCATGCAAATGGATGCTTCAAACGACATATTTCGTCCCTGCTCGCCAACGCCTTGAGGGGTGCCCATGAGGTGCTGGGGGAGCCTCAGGGACATCCTTCCCCACATTTCCCACCCATTTTCAACACAATAGGTCGAGATTGTAGTATGGAATTATGGAGAAAATAGGCCCAGGGGCGAAGCAGCCATTTGGATGCTTCAGTTTACCAAATAATCCACGTGTGCACGTTAGAAAGAGGTGTGAGAGGTTGAGGGGAGGGCGGCGCGGCGCAACGGAGTGGGACTGGGAGGGAGAGGGGGGGGGGGGGGAGCGGGGGGGGAGGGGGGGGAGGGGGGGGGGGGATCGGGAAAAATTTGATCATCTCTTTCTTTGCGGAAAGCGTCGCTTATATCGTTGAACTGTCGAGTCGAGCGCTACCGGAGGGCTCTGAGCCACTCCGTCGCGAGCGGCACCGGCGGCTAGCGCGGCGCTTTGGCCCTCCTCCCCACCGGGAGTCGGGTGAATGAAATTCTGGACTGGGTCGGGCAACCCCATTCGGGTGTATGGACAGGGAACGAACGGCGAACGAAGGACTGTGGGGCGGCGAGGCGCTCCTAGCGGCCCTAGTGTGTTGGGTTGTAAGAGATTGTTAGACCTACAAAGAACTCTTCCCTCAGGGAGGGAGCCTAAGCTGCTTGAGTGCAGCGACGCAGCGAACAACGACGGACAAAGAGCCTGAGAACAACAGGTTACACCGACTCACGAACACACCGGAATCATTCACCCAAACCAAGCAAATTATCAAGCAACCGCGACCCCAAATCACCGATAACTCAAACACGTCGCGAGAGACGGAGAGAGAGAGCGAGAGAGAGAGAGACTCCGCAGCGACGGCCGGAGCGTGTCTCCGTTGTAACTTCCCCACGTAGCGGAGAGTCCGAAGGGGAGCGTCATGTCGCGCGACCACGGCGATCACTTTGGATACAGATCGCAATGAGATGTCTTCACGACAGAGGAAATCTTGCCGTTGAGCGTGAACCTTCTAGACGCTTCTAACGAACAACCCTGAGTAGCAACCAAGGGGAAGAAACACCAAAGGGGCCAAGGGCTTGCATGTAGCTTGCATCAAGGGGAAAGATTCCCTCACCTAAGAAGCGAACCTACACCGATCTCCAAGGGGAGATGGCAAATTAAACCTCAAATCTCGAGCGGCTAGAGCAACCGACTCGCTCGCCAAAACCTTGACCGAGAAGAAAGAAGCAAGGACCTACAAGCCAAGGGTAGCGGACCTAGGGAATGTGAGAGGAAGTTTCCGAACGCCAACGCGAACGCCAAACGCCGGAAGGCAACGAAACCCTAACCAGGCCAAGCAGAACCTACGAAGAACAGGCCTGGACAACAACGAAAGTCAGCAGGTCCCAAGAAAGAACCGGAACCCAACAAGAAACAACAAGCCTTGCAAGAAGCTAAACAAGCCTTCACAAGGTAACTCGAGAGCCTGAGACAAGCGCGCAGCGAGTGACAGGCGACCTGGCTCCTTTGGGTCAAGATTACCCGAAAGGAGGAAACCTGGAATCTAGACCTGACAAACAGGCTAGAAGGAACGAAACAAGAACTCGAATTCTAGATCGCTAGGGACGAACCCTACCAACCTAGAAGTACCTGAGCTTCACCGTGTGGCCGCAAGGCGAAGGACCTGGAAATAAGAGCCTGGAAATCGCATCATCTAGGATGAATGCGACACCCCCCGACTAAGATCGAGACGTCTCCCGATGTCGAGCGGTGAACCTGGAAACAGAGACCTGGAAACTGGAACCTGAGCTGACCAGAGGTCAGAATCGGAACAAGAAGCAACGGAACATAGCGAGCGAAACGTGGAGACAAGAACACCCTTTGGATCCAAAGCGAGCACGAAATCGGCGGCTTAACGCGGCGGCCTCTTTCGTACGCACTGCCCCACCCACTTCTCCCTTTTACAGGAGCTTTGCTCGGGTGTTGCGCCGGGTGTAGAGCGCAGGCAGCACGCGTTCAGCACCTCCATGATTCGCTCGGACGGAAACTTGAACTCGGAGCCCTAGCCGAGGCGTGGGGCTAGCCTAGAGGGACGGGTCCCTTACCCAAGACATGGGATCAACGAGAATGGAGCCTGGAGCGAGTGCGCGAAGACGGCGCATCGAGAACGGGAGGAAGAGGAGTATCCCTGGCTGACGAAGAAGTTGCTTCCGGGGACTCAACATCTTCTGGACAAGTCTCTTCGACGGAGCGATCATAATCATCAAGCAAATCAGAACAACGACGGAGCAACTCGGAACGAGGCTCCCAGGTGGCTTCTCGAAGAGCATAGCCACGCCACTTCACGAGGTACTCGATAGAATCGCCATGGCTACGACGATCGAGCAACTTTTCAACGATGTACTCGTCGTCAGCCAGCGGCTCTTTATCAACGAAAGTATGATACGGCCGGAGGTTCGAGATATGCACCTCCTCCTTGACTAACCGGTTCTCCAGATCACGGAGTCGGTACCTAGTGTCGGACAGAGCCTCTACGACGCGGTAGGGACCCGAGTAGATGAATTGCAACTTGTTGGCATGGCCTGGTAATCGCATGCAGACGCGATCCCCAGGTTCGAAACGAGCTGGTCTTTGAGACTTGATGGTAGCGTCACGGACTGACTCAGCCTGAGCGGCTAGGGTAGCCTCGAGAGCGCTGGACCAAGAGAGGCGGAGGCTCGCATTGAGCCTGGATGCGTACGAGCGAACGTCGGCGGACGCCGCCTCGAGAGCAGTTGGCGAAACGGACTTCGGATCAGAGAGTTGAGCGGGCAGACGCAGCTCACGCCCAAAGATCAAAGACGCTGGAGACCGGGAGGTAACACGACCGGAAGAAGCCCTCAACGAGAGGAGTAGGAACGGCAAATGGTCGACCCAATGGCTGCCACCCTCATTCGAGGCGCGCATCAAACGAATGAGCGTTTGCTGAGCGCGTTCGACGAAGCCTACACCCTCATGTCGATACGGCTCTGTACTCGACAAATCAGTCCCGGTGAGCTCCAGAATACGCGAAACAAGAACCGAACATAGATTCGAACCGGCGTCGGTTCGAAGCTGCCTAGGGACTCCATAACGCGTCACAATCAAGCGGATGAACATGTCCAAGGCCATCTCCGACGAGGGATCCCCATTCGACGGCTCAGCCTCAATCCATCGAGTGAGCGAGTCGATGAAGACGACCAGCTTGTCGTAACCCGAGACTCCAGGCACGAAGTTGTGAGTGGGAGCCAGTGCGAGCACGTCGCAGTAGACCACATCAAAGGGGTAGGTACCCACAGAGAGACCGGAGGGCGACGCTAGAGCCCTAGGTAGCGGCTTGGCGAGGGTGCACTCGTGGCATTCTCGGACGTAGGATGCAACGTCGGAAGACATGCCAGGCCAGTATACCCGAGTACGAAGAAGACCGGACATACGAGAAACTCCAAGGTGACCGGAGCGATCGTGGTAGGCAAAAAGGTAGCGAGACCGCAAGGAGGGCGGAACATAGAGCACTAGCGAGTCCGGGTCGGTGGAGTCAGGAACGGTGCGATAGTAGACGAGCCCATCGTGAACGACGAAACGGCGAAGCATCTTGGATTGCTGAGCGGGAGCGGGAGCGACAGAACTGGAACACGAATCATCGTCGGCAATGGGGCCTGAGGCGGCGGCCGGCGGAGGCGACCCTTGGCCTGATGGCTCGTGATTGACCGTCTCTCCTGAGCCTAGGAGTGGCTCTACGAACGGATCTTCCGCCAGGGCCGCTCTCATCTCTTCGGAAGTCGGCGTACCCGGAGCCAAATAACTGGACTGGATGGCGGGCCCGGAATCGGAGGCTCGACGACGAGATCGGTCCAAAGCTTGAAGCCCTCGCGCCGTAGCTACGGAGCGCGTGATGGCAGCCACCGGATGAGACCGTTCATGCTCGGCTAGAGACTCTGAGCCAGGCTCACGTACCGCTAACGACGCTGGGCCGGCGAGTGGTTCGTCTTCGTGTTCCGGCTCCAGGGATGCTAGCCGAGAGAGCCCGTCAGCATCCTGATGAACAGCTCCTGGTTTATGTTCGACATCGAACCGGTACTCAGCCAACTTGAGAGCCCACCGAGTCAGCCGAGAGGCTGGCCCACCGGCTACTTGATCCTTCATGGTATGCAGCCATCGCAGCGCAGAGTGGTCAACGACTAACTTGAACCGACGCCCCCAAAGGTAGGGTCGCCAATTTCGGATTGATTCCAGGGCAGCCAAGAGTTCAATCTCAGTCACCGTCCAATGGCGTTCGGCCGAGGTGAGACTGCGAGCGTAGTACCCAACGACTCGTTCACGGTTATCGTCTCCTAGCTGCGAGAGGATGCCGGCGATGCCCAACTTGCTAGCCCCATCGGTCTTGACGATGAAGGGCCGATCATCCCTGGGTGGAGTCAAGACGGGCTCCGAGGTGATCGCTGTCTTGAGCTCTTGGATAGCTCGGCGACACTCCTCGGACTGAGACTCCTTTGCCACGTCACAGCCCTTCCGCGTGAGGGCAGTGAGAGGAGCAGCCTTAGCGGCGAATTGGCGAATGAATCGACGATAGTAGGAGCAAAGGCCGAGGAAAGATCGAACCGCTTCCAAGGAGTTGATGGATGACGGGTCGATGTCGGCGACAGCTGCGACCTTCTTCGGGTCCATCTTGAGACCTTCCCTCGAGACAACGTGACCGAGGTACTCCGTAGAGGTGGCAAAGAAGACACACTTGGACATCTTGCAGGTCAGGCCGGCCCACTCTAGCCGTTCGAGAACGAGGTCTAGCCGGTGAAGCATTTGCTCGAACGAAGCCTGTGCCCTGGCCTCTTCGGAAGGACCCACGCCCGTTGACCAGATGCCCACATCATCGAGGTAAGGCATGCAGATCTCCCACGCTAGCGCACCGAGAACGATGTCCATCAAGCGGCACATGTAGGAGGGACCTGATTGGATGCCGAACGGTAGAAAGTTGAACTCGTATTTGCCACGGTGGGTAGTGAAAGCGGTGATATGTTTGTGCGACTCTTTGATCGGGATGCCCCAAAAACCAGAGGCTAAATCGAGAGTACATAAGAAGAGAGAACTGAGCGGCCCTTGGCCGGATGCTAGCCTATCAATAGCCTCTACAATGAGGGGTAGAGGGCTATCCTCGACGCGTAGCTTGGCGTTCGTGTCGCGGTAGTCCACGCAGAATCGAACGGAGCCATCTTTCTTGCTGACCAGGACTACTCGGGAAGCCCAAGCCGAATTTGACTTGCGAATAATGCCAGCGGCTTCCATCTTGGCTACCTCCTCTTCTATGATGAGCTCGCCTGCGCGGCCCACTCTAGACGGAGCGTGCCGGTGAGGAACAGCGCCGGGGTTGAGTGGCAACTCCACCTCGAGAACGTGCGTATGGTTTGGAGCCCCCGGGTGCAACGCGAAAGCTTTGATGCGCCGGGCCAAGAGTTGGCGTACTTCTTCTCGTTGATCGTCGGAAAGAAGCCGGTCCGGATCGATGGTGGCTGAGTCGAGTAGGGCTCGTTGCTCCTCGCTCAGCGCGGTGACAGGGTCACCATCCCCCTCGCTTCCAGTCGGAGTCCAGCCCCGGTGCAACTTGAAACGCACCTGGAGCGAAGCTATCGGATGCAGAGACGGCAGGGTCAGCGCATTGACCCCGGTGTGGACGATCGTCACCGCGATGCGATGATCGTCCGTGGGCGTGACCACCGTGGGCATTACGAGAGGGGACGAATCGAGAGCCTCGCGATTTGGTAGGCGGTCGACCAGCATCGCGCAGTCCGAATGATCTCGGAGAGCTAGCGGAACCCTGACCCAGATGGTTGCGCGGTGGAAGGCAGGAATCGTCACCGCTTGCTCCGTGTAGAGAAGATATTCGGACGAGGTAGACGCCGGAGCTTTGGCCGCAAACTCGTCGGCAGACTCAAAGAGAGGTGTATAGAGTGGCTGCCTAGCATCAGCAGCAGCCTCACCCTCCGATCCGGCCGGGATCTCTCGTGTTGCCGTCGACCTCTCCAGAAAGTCGACAGTCAGCGGCTGACCGGGTGACATCGAGATAGCTCCGACGAAGCCGGAGTCCGCGACTGGGGGTGGCGCCGTGGAAACTCTGACTACGCATTCGGAAAGGACTCTTGAAGAGTCTTCTGAATCGCCAGAGGCAGGACGGAGGCGGAGGCTTCCCTCCGAGCTCGCGGCGTCGAGAGAAATGGTAGCGGAGTGGGCGGCCAAAAAATCGTTCCCGAGCAGCAGCATCGGGTTTCCTTCGATGACCGCGAACGAATGACGGAAGAGGCGACCGGACAAGGAGAAGACGAGGCTAGCCCGGCCCCTAGTGATGAGAGGAAGGCCGTCCGGCCCATGTAGGTTGGGGACGGTAGCGTCCGATACGCGTTCGACGCAAGCGTCTTCAGGTAGTCGATCGAGAAGAGCAGTGGTGATTACTGACGGGCCCGCTCCAGTGTCAGCCAGGGTGCTGTTCACCGTGAGGGCAACGTCCGGGAGAACGAACCCTTGAGCTGCGCGGTCGCCATCGGCACGGCAGACCACGAGATCGCGGACATAGAGGCAGTGACGAGGGTAGAGCGGCGGCGGCGTGTCCGCGATAGATTCTACTGGAAGCGAGGTTCCGGCTCCGGGTGACGGGGTGGTTGGATTGGAGGCTGGCCTGGACGGAGAAGGTTCATCGACGTGGGGCACTCGCTCGATAGCGGCGGCCACCGTCTGCGGCACGAATGGTATTGAAGAGTATGGGGATGCCTTTGCTGAATTAGAGGGGTTAGGCACGCCATCATAGCCTAGCCCTCGACGGTCCGTCGGATGCCGAGGTTGATCCATTTGGCGTGACCATTCCTTCTCCAGGGACTTCTGCAAGTCTGTCTTCGGAAGCTTCGACAACTCGGAAAAACCAGCCGCACTGAGGCCCCTAGCGGCAGCCCCATCGCCACACAATGCCTGTGGAGTACCTTCTCCGTCGGCGGCGTCGGAGGGCTTGGTCTCGAGGGCCTGCATGCTCCGGTGTTCTGGAGTCTCGGGCGTATCATCTTCTCCCGAGTCCAGCCCAACATCCCCGTTTTCAAGTGGCCTTTCGGCTACGACCGAACCGGTCGGTTCGGCCACTCCTTCGTCGCCAGCCGTGAAGGAGGCGCTCGGAGATAGTGCATTGATGCCTTGAGAGCCCAGTCGAGACAAGATGGAAGGTTCCGACGGCTCCGCAGCTGCCGCTTGCTCAGCGATTTCTTGGGCGATGGAAGGCGTGACATCCTGCCACCGATGGACCCCCGAAATTACATCACGATCGAAGACCTGCCACTTGCTGCGGCGCTTCTTCACCGTGTTTGGAGGGCCTGGCGTTGTAGAGCGGTCCCTTATGGGCCACTCCCACGGCGTGAAGCAGTCCACTTCCGCCACGGTCCCGTCTTGCGATGCGTTGGTTTCCGAGTCCTTCTGATGAAGCAGGCGAGACGCATCGGCAACGGGGCCCGCGTCTGAGATCACGACAACCGAATCAGACACTGGCGAACCGCTGGGAGGCGTGAGGTGAGAGCTAGGAGCTGCCTCGCCTCTCCCCTCCATGAAGCGAGCCAGAGCCGTCCTCGGCTCAGCCAGTTCGAAACCGGTCGAGCAAAGCGAGGGGCGTTCTCTCAAGCTGGCAGCTGCTTGGGAAATTGCCCAGTCCACCGTGAAGTTGAGCGAACGCGACGCCTTGGCTTTGCGCGCATAACGGCGCAAGACCGGCATCCACTGGGCCGCCATTGCACCGGCAATGCCCACATAGGTGCGGCTGCGAAGGGCGCCACGGTGGGGCGACGGCGATAGATCCGCCATCGCGGATAGACGTCCCTCGACAATCTTCGAAGGCTGCAGGGGCGGGAGTGAAGCCGTCAGGTACAGGCCAGTTGCTTTTTGATGGCCCGTGCCGTGCTGCCACGGCTGCACAAACTGCCGCGGTCGCAACCCCCCGACTAAGGCGGAGGCTTCCGCGTGCATTCGAGGATTTTCGACGGCAACGAAAGGCGCGTCGGCGCTTGCCATGGCGAGGAAGACTCTAGCGGCGGATTCGAGAGCCTGGCGTCGTCCCGGCTCCCGATCGAGCCACTGGCAACTCACCGCCGACAAATACGTGCACGGCGGATGCGCGACCACGAGGTCCCAACCGAGGTTTTGAATGTGAAGAGCATCTCCGCAGAAGTGGGGAATGTAGTCGATCTCCGACGGTCGTAGATCGCACGTCGCGACGTGCGCTCCGGCGAGTAGGAACATCGAAGACACGACCCCGCTAGCTTCACCGACGACCAGAACGCGGGGTGAAGGAATCCCCTCGGCCGCGTCGAGCGTCACGGCGTCGTGGATCGCCGCTAACTCAGCGCAAAGCTCGTCAAAATGCGTCGGCAGTACGGCAGAGGGTGATGAATGAGTGCTCGCGTGCGGCCGCCGCAAGGCTAGAGCAGCTTCGGCGAGATGGCGGGGCAAGATGACGGAGGAACCGCTAGCCCGGGCACGGGAGGCGGCTAACATTTGGAGCTCGCGCGTAGGGGCGCGGGCAGCTTCAGTAGACTTGGCGGCCGAGGAACAACCAACCACGGCGATCCGGTGGATGGCCTCGGCAGTAGAATTCAGGGGGAGGGGGTCGTCGCCCTGAAGTTTCGGTGGGCTAGACCTGAAGGGGGTTGGCCCCGGCGGGCGATCCCTGGAACGGGGATCCTCCGGAGAGCCGAGAGAAAGAGGAGACGCCGGCGTCCGTGTGGGGCGCGACGAGAGATCGTAATCGACGGCCACTGCGTCTCCCGAGTCTGGGGTGGCCACGGCGTGAGCGCGGAAAGCCGCAGCTCCCTTGGAACCTTCAACTTCATTGACTCCGGAAGCCGACCCTTCCGGGTCGGGAACCAGGTCAGAAACGAGAACAGGTGCAACTTCGAGACGAGAGAATGAACACGATGACGGAGAAATATAACGAACCGGGGAGAGAGGTGAGGAGGAGGCACAAGTCTCCGCCTCCACTGCACGAGAACCTACGGTAGGCAACGACAATTCGTCCGCAGAGCGGCTCCGGCTATGGCCCTTGGGAGAGAGGTCTCCAGTGGGGTCCCGCCGGGAAAGAGCAGAAACAGGTAAAGCAGCAACAACGTTTTCGGACGCGGCAGCGGCCACGTCGGACCTATCCATAGAACCTAGAGCAGAAGATGATACCGAGTCGACAGCCCTCGAGGGCTTCACAACTGATTGTTTACGAAACGAAGAGACCGAAGACGCGTCGAATCTACCTAGCCCACCCCCTTGGGCAGGGCCGTCGGGGGGTGAATCCAGGGATGAAGATGCGTCGAAAGACCTAGGAGAGTTAGAAGGAACCGATGACAGCATAGTATCCGTAGAAACAGACTCCAAGAGGGGCAGCGTGCGAGAATCAGCCCCTAGCATCCTAATAGCGTGCGAAGTAATAGAAGAACTTGTAGACGTACACGAATTTCGGAGAGTCGGGTCGCGACGATCTCCGGGGCAAACCTGTTTCCAGGAGCCCGGGTCAAGTGTCGACTCCGGCTTCCGAGATAGCCGTTCGGCGGGGGCTTCAGCCGGCGAGGCGGCTCCCACCGTCGAGGACTGAATAGAGCTAGAGACAGGGGGAGAATCGCCGCGTTGACAGCTCTTCTCCCTAAGCGGCGTAGGGATCGGATCGGGATGGTGGTGGTGGCGTTCGGGCCCACCGCCCGCGATGTTCTCCGCCAGGGTTTGAAGGACGGGGACCCCGCCGGACCCCTACTGAGGCTTAACCCGGACCATCGAGCGAAGAAGCTTATGAATGTGCTCGTCCGATCCACACTCTCCGCAGCCAGCCTCACACAGAAAGCGAATATATGGCTGACAGATGACGGGGTTGTGAGCACCGTCTCCCGTGCCATATTTCCAGGCTTCGCTGGCTGGAGTGCCAGGAGGAGCGTGAGGTCGGAAAGCGCAGAAGGCGGTGGAGGGCTTAGATATGGTCCGGTGGCCCGCGCCACCCCCCGGTGATCTTTCCCCCCCTTCCTCCTGTGTCTCCGAGTGGGCGGCCCACTCTGTCTCGTCTTATCCTGTAAACAGGCGCGAGACTTACCGATTTTCCGGTGGGCGGAGCTCTCGCTCGCGCCCACCCCCTTTTCCGCGCTCTCTCTCCCCTCTCCTGCGGCACGCGCGATGGCGCGCCTGCGGCAGGCCTCCAGCTGCCCTCTGGCGGCCCCTGGAGGCTCCTGGAGGCCAGCTCAGGGGGCAGAGGAGGCTGGGGCTGGGCCCTGGCCTCCCCTGCCTCTCCCTCGCTGGCGCTCCTGGGCCTCAGGGGCCCCCACTCTGCACCTGTCTGCCTGTCGACCAGGGGGGGGAGGGGGGGTTGGAGCAATGGGCTGGTCACGAGGGGCCAGGATGGGCGAATGGGGCGAGCCTGTGGGGAAGGGAGTGGATCAGTAGGGCAGTGGCCTCCTGGCAAGCCATCAGGCATGCCAGGAGGATGGGTGGTTCCTCCCCCATGGCAGGGGAGGAGTGGAGAGAGGGGGGGGGCTCGTGCCCCCCCATGGGTCAACCAAGTATAAACTTAGTTGAAATCCTCCTCTTCTAGGTCTCTCGTCTCGTATGGTTAAATGAACTCTCTTGGCTCGACATCGGGAGACGTCTCGATTTAAGTCGGGGGGTGTTGTATTCCTGCCCATCTGAAGGCTGTAGGCATGAATATTCGTGTAAGGTACGCGCTCACAATTACAATTGAACAGTTCCCCGTGTTGCCACTGACGCACAAGACACACAGATTCGGATTCCCCATGGTCTCAAGTCCAGGTTTGCAGATTTTGGTCTCGAAATTTGCGATTCGAATTTTGTTTTTGCTGTTACTATAATCGGTTGCGCAAACCCGTAGTCTTAAAGACTACCGGGTTGTCTTCGGGGGGGGGGGGGGAAGACAACGGAAAATGTCTGCCTCCTTTGCCGCCTTCTGAGCAACGGTCGAAGCCTCGCCGATCTTCCCCAAGGTTCGCTCCCTCCCCCCAAGGGTCTCCCCTGTCATCTCCCCGCTTTGTCGTATTCCATACGATGACAGACTTTACTTATAACCTTTGGGTTATTTTAAGCCTTACAGTTTCGTCGATTGGTATGCCGCCTCTTCTCTTACTTTCTCTCGATGTCATCAAATGTTCCATGACCGTCTTCTGTCTTCTCTTGTCTATCGGTTGTACCTCCCCAGCGAGGTCTGCCCTCGTTGTGCCGACCCCTCCGTCGCATGTCTGCGCGTTGCTAAGTTGCCCTGGTGCCGACGCCTAGCCGTCCGTCCAGGTGTGGTTAGTTTTCGCTCCGTTTGGTTTAGTTTGTGTGGCTCTGTTGTCATAGACTTTTGGAGTTCATGCGCTGTAGTCTCCCGTGTCTACCTCGGACCCAAGAAGCTCTCATTCTCACGTTCCCTCTCTCCCACTAGCTCGCTAGCTAGCCTCGTCTCTACTCTCCGACGCCGCGCGTCGCGATACTCCAACCTTCAGTCTACCTCATCGCTCGTAGCGCCCGATGGCGGCAAGCAGGCGACAAGGGAGGCGACAAAGGACAAAGGAGGCGAGGGCAACAAGGGCGAATGGACGAATGTAGGACCCTGCGACGGTGACTAGTGGCTAGCCTGCAAGGAGGGAACATAGAAACGCAAACAACTTCTAAAACAAAAAGGTCGATCGCGGATGCGACAGCTAAGTCGCGCGTTCAGGTATCGCCGGTGCAAGGAACCGCCCCCATGTGTGACCCTGATTCCCCCTCAGGTGTTGGCCGTTGGATTATACCGTGGCGCTATCTTACTTCGGTCTTCATCAACTCACTTAACGGTTTTCGAAAGATTCCCTCCTTATTCCTGTGCGTAACCGTCGCCCCCGTCGGATCGTCCGTCGCCCCGTCGCTCTCTTGTCGGCATTCTCTTCCTTGCTCGGTCTGTCAGCAGGTTCCTGTGCGTTCCGTGATAAGTGATAAGGATACGTTAGTGTGGAGAGTGTTGACGTGAGTGTAGTGTCATCTCGTCGGTCCAGCGGCCTGTGGCCGTCTGTCGTCTGTCGTTCTTCGTTCGTCGCTCTCGTTCTCGTTCTCGTTCCCGTTCTCGTCCCTCGTTCTCAACACTACCTCAATACCAAACCTCACCACTCCCTCAGCCTCAGCCTATCCATCCCGACCCGCCCAGCCATGTCCGCTCCGTCGTCGCGCTCGCCCTCGCCCAAGCCCGTCCTCCCGCCTTTCTCTGCTGAGGAGGTGGTCCAGCCCGTCATTGGCCACCCCCCAACTTCCGCCGCGCCTCTCGCCGCTTCCCTTCCGCCTTCCGTCCCCTCTGTTCCCATCTGAGGTAGTGGTAACCTCGGATCCGTCAGCGACGGTGACTAGTGACTAGCCTGCAAGGAGGGGACATAGAAACGCAAACAACTCCTAAAACAAAAAGGTCGATCGCGGATGCGACAGCAGCAGCGCAGCAGCTCAAGGCCCGCGGTCGGTGGGACTCCGACGTCGCCGGGATCTACGCTCGGGACACGGTAGCGCAACAGTTACGCAAGGCCGACGCAATCGCCGCAGGCGCGAGCACCAGCCTCAAGGAGGCCGTGCGCCGTGCCAACTTGGAACTTGGGTCCAGCCCGCCACATACTAGCGGGTCAGCAGAAGGGCCGGGATCGTCCTCTGGCTCTGGTGTCTCTTTGTGTAGGAGTGATGCGCCCCTCGTGCGGCGCTGTAGCGGTAGCGGACCCTTAGCACATCTTCTCCTACCTTGCTTAGCCGTCCTATTCTTATTCATGCTAACGGGAGGCGCGAGGCGCTCCGGGCTCCGGGGCGGGTTCATCGAGCCCGGCGGCCCGGCGGCCCGGATCTCTTTTAAAACAAACTAAGAACTATGAGCCTCCGCGCATCGGCACATGCCGCTAGCAGAATATCATTAGTCTAGGCCACGCCAGGCTCCAGTTACCCTCAGAGAGCGCTCCCACGGATCACGGAAAAACGTGAACGAGGGGGCGACAATCAGCAGACGGCGCGGCGTTCAAAAAGATAAAGACGGGCAGGAGAAGGGTTTTTTTCTCTCTCACCCCTCTTCTTCTTCTTCTTCTTCATTTCTTGGTGTTCTTGATCTTTTCACTCTTGCTCCCTCCACCCTCTCTGTCTCTTCTCTTCTCCCTCTCTATTCTCCTGCTTCCTCCTCCTCCTCCTCCTCTCCCTCTCTCTTCCCCTCCCCCCCACTTCTCTTCCCCGCATCGGCGGCCGAGGGAGCGGCGCGATGGGTTGGCTCAAGTACGCGGCGTGCCTCGCGTTCGGGCTGTGGGCGGCGCCGGCGGTGCGGCAGGTGGAGAAGCTCTCGCTCGATGACATCACCGCCTGGGCGGGCAATGGGCCGCTCGCGGACTCGGGAGCGCCCTTTATGGGAGTCTATTACTTCCATGGTGCGCAGCACAGAGGGGGAGGGAGGGCGAGGAGGGACAGAGGAGGGAGAGAGAGGAGAGATGGAGGAGGGAGGGAGGAGGGAGGCAGAGGAGGGCGAGGAGGGCGAGGGGGAAGGCAGGAGACAGATAGAGAGAGGGAGGGCGAGGAGCGGGGAGGAGAGTGATAAGAGGGCGGAGAGAAAACACGGAGAAGGAGGGAAAGGAGGGAAGGAGGAGCGGGAGGACGTAGAGGGGGGTGGAGAGGGAAGGCAGCGAGACGGATGGAAGAGAAGTGTGGAAAGGCGGAGGCGGTGGCAGAGCCAGACAGAGTTGCAGCCGGAGAGCCAGATGGAGAGAGGCAGAGACGGACACTGAGACGGAATGCGGAGAGGACGTAGAGAGCCGCTGACAAGGCCCTCGAGCCTGATGATGTGCAGCCGTAGCTCACACCGGGCGCGCGCGCCTCCTCCTCTCTCAGGCATGTCTGGCGTCCTGCTCGGAGACTTGACTTACTGTACGTCGTGGGACTCCACCACGCGCATCCTGCGGTGTACATTCTATGACAAGACGACAATCTTCCCTGATGGCAGCATTTCCAGGGCGGAGCGTGCGCTTGACACCTCGCCCACGCCGCCACTGAGTGGCATTGGTGCCTTTCGCCTCTTCAGCTTCCTTCACTACGCGGTAGACTTCCATTTCAATGAGCAGCTAACTAAGGCAACTGTCGTGGCACGTCCCATGTTGTTCTCGTAAGATGCCCTTGCATTGATTTGGCCATGCGACCACGACCGTCTGGGTGGCTATTTTTGCCGGGAACTGCACAGTCTGCTCCGTGTCCGAAGACCACCACCCCTTCATACAGGTTCATTCAGCGACTCTTTTTTGAGGAAACCCTGGAAAAGGTTGCCTCGAAGGAGTTCACTGCCGGTGCGCTCAGCCACTTGAACACTACTCCAATCCCGCAGGAGAGTCTTGTCTGTCTCACAGAGGCATATATCACGAATGTCCGTGCTCCCAGCCCGGGATGCCTCGTGTAAGCATGTCGGGTAATATGAGGCGCTCCAATGTGTCAGCCATCCCATTACGTCTCGGCACATGTGCCATCGTAGGGCCGTGGTTCAAATCTGAAAAGGACATCTCGCTTAGTGGCGCCTGGGTTCGCAACAATTACGCCCCACCGACGGCCTCCGAGCCCTCTACCGGCTACGCTCTGCTCCCGGTACGCCTGCCTTGGGAATGGCTTGATGGAGCCATTCGTGGTAATGTAGAGAGCAAGCGTGTTAGGCCAAAGTGATCAGGGTGTCCCTTGCATCAGCGATGGTGCATAATGAGCTCAGGCAGTTGAGCAAGAGCACTTGCACAGAAGAGTATGGTTCTACGTCATTCTCTAGCAATACAACGTTTGGGACACTTGGTACTGAAACGCTCACACCTACCAACCATATTCTTCTTGTAGGTTCTGACGAAGAAGGGCGGTTTAAACAAGGCGAATCTTGCGCGCGCAAAGGCCAAGAATCCTAATGGAGACGTGGTCATCCGTGTCAAGTGAGTGGCCCAGCCTTCTACCTAGAGGTCCGGATGTTGGTGAGGTCATTTGAAGCCGGGCCATCATTCTGACTTGCGTCCAACATCCAAGCGGTTGTAAACACTTCGAGGTCGTCATCTCTATTTACGCAGCCTTAGCGCTGCACAATTTCGCCCTTATATGCTGCTGTTGACCAAGTTACGACTTTATACAACCATGCCGTGTGCGAATCCCCACCGGCGTACTTACTTTGGTGTAGCCCTTGTCATAGCACACTAGCGCAATATTAGGTGGTACCCGCAAACGATGTTGTGAAGGGAGGACGGGAGAGCCTCCGACGCCGCAAGCAAACGCGTCGACGCCAGTCTTGTAGACTGTAGACTAGCAGTAGCGCTAAGTTTGCATCATGTATCATGTATCCGTATATAGCATATAGGAGCACAGGGATTCGCTCGCTACACAAGGGGTGCCTTGCCTCTACGGGAACGAGTCACCGGTGGGCGGCGCAACGGACAAAGACTCTGCTCCTCGACTCGCACTGCATCCTACTGGGGAGGGGTTGCTCAAATCGTACGCACTACGCACCCATCGGACACTGTGCTCAGAGAGAGGCGGCATGTGAGTTCCGCTGCCCCGAGGCACGGAAGGCGGAAGGCTCGCCGACACCCCACCACATGCTGTGGTTCTGTGGAGTGGCGGGGCGGAGTGCGGAGTGGTAAGAGCAAAGAGGGGGGGCGGGCGTGTCTGGCCGGGGCGAGCGGCGTGACGGATCGAGCATGACCACTGGCTCGATATGCGATGATACGGAAGGGCGAAACGATCGGTGGGAGGCGCGGCGGATATGGCCAGGAGTGATGGGATGGCGGGCCTAGTTGGGCTGTCAGTCCGTAAGCTTACGGTGGTTTTGAGCTTACACTTACATCAGTACTTACATCAGTACTAATATCAGCTTACACCCCTATTATAACTTCTAGTATCGCTATTATTATACTTATACTTACTAGGGGGTGTTCAGCGTGCAGCGCGTGGCGCGCGCGCAAAGGGGAGGGCAGCGCAAATAAACAGAGAGCACGAGTTGGCAGGTGCATGTGAAGAGGCCAAGAGTCCAAGGTGGTGGTGGTGGGGGGTGGGCAGCTAGTAGGAGAGATAGGCAGGGGGAGGGAGCGGGCTGGCGCGCCTCTGCGCTTGTTCGCAGGGCTCGTTCTCGTTCCCGCTCCGGAGTTTTGTTTTTAGTTTTATTTTTGAACTGGCAGCCTAGGAACTAACATTAGTATATCAGCTCCTGGGGAGCTAATACTAATGCATCAGTACTAATATCAGTACTTACAGCCCAACTAGGATGGCGGGCTGGACCACCTCCTCAGCAGAGGAAGGCGGGAGGACGGCGCGGGGAAAATTCTGTGCCGCAAGAATGCCCCGCGCGGACTCGAAACGGCCGCGAGGGGGAAGTGAGAAGCAGAGACCTCAGTATAAACATACAGAGATTAGAATGAGCATCCACGATGCATGAGCAGCTGGCATCTGGAGATGGATGGATGTATCCACGATAAATGGGTCAGCAGGGCAGTCTGATTCTGGCAAGCCATCAGGCATGCCATGAGCATGGGTGGTTCCTCCCCTATGGCAGGGGAGGAGTGGAGAGAGGTGGGGGCTCGTGCCCCTCCATGGGCGAACTAAGTATGCAAAAAAAAAATCTTGAAGGTGCCCGCTACGCTACTAAGGACACACACTCACTCGCGCTCCCGGTGTCACCGCCTATACCCCTACCTCTACTCCCTCGCCCGCTCCCCCCCTCGTTCCTTTTTCTTCGGTTTTGGGGGGTCGGCCCATGTACACTACTTTGGGCCTAGCGTTTGTGGGAGGGGAGGGGCAGGCCTCTTGCGTTCGTTGCTGCGATAATAATAAAACAACTGAGCGTTAGTACCACTACTCCCACTAGCCCGGTACTATCACGACACCCCTCAGCGCCCTTGCCCGCACGCCTTGAAGTGATGGCACAGACACATACACATATGCATCCCTTCAAATCTCCCCCCTCGCAAACCCCCGGCTCCCATTATAACTCCCCACAAGTTACAATGAGGGAAAACCCATCGAGGCGGACCGGTCGACGCCGGCCGACTCTCCGGGGAAAAACACCGGGGGGGGGGGGAAGGGACTTCTCGTCGTGAAGCAGAACGGCCCTTACAGCTCGCGCCGCGAGCAGTCCTCGAAGAAATAAATGACTGCGCCCCCCGATACCTGCCACAGGGACGTCTTGAGCCACTCCCTTCTTCTCGCCCCTCCTGTCGCCAGCCGTCCCCCTTCGCCCGTTTGCTAACGCAAACGGGGCCCGTTTCTTACCGCACTCCATCGGGGGGGGCGCAAATTCCCCCCCCTCTCTCTCTCCATTCTCCTCCGCCCCTCTCCCTGCGGCGCGTCGCCATGCGGCGCGCCACGGCCTGCTCTCAGAGGGCCTTTGGGGGCTCCCAGAGGGCCAGCAAGGGCAGCTCAGGGGGCAGTGGAGGCTGGGGCTCAGCCCCTGGCCCCCCTGCCTCTCCCACGCTTGCCACGCTGGCCATTGGAGCCTCCCAGTGGCCTCTGTATGCCTGGCGACCAGGGGAGGGGGGGGAGTCAGCTCGAGGGCAGGCCCATGCTGGGCGTGGGAGTGCGAGTCTCGGCCCGCGCCCACTAGGGGTCTGGGCCAGAGTGTTGATTGCCCAGCCCCTGCCAAAGGGCAGGGGCTGGGGTTGATTGTACGGGCCCACCCCGGGGGGTGTCCGCGATGGAGAGAGGGGGGCGCGAGGCCCCCATTGACCCCCACTTATAAAAGTAGGTTGCGTTCGTTGCTGCGATAGTCTCGGGCCTTGTCCGTCCCTGTGTGGGGGCCAGGCCCCTCGGCCTTCCCCATTGGAATTCTCCGGCTTTTACCATATATGCCATCTGTCAGTCGGCTAGTGGGAATAGTAGAGGCTACCGCTGCTCTGCCTAGTCCGTTGCGGCAAAACCACGAGTCCAAGATTTGCTTCCAGTTTGCTTGGCGCGCGTCGAGGTAGTTGAGAATCCATTTGGCCCTGAGGGCTTGCACGTGTTGGGTCCAATCCAAGAGGCCCAGCCCCATGTTAGGTCCGTCCCGGTCGTCGCTCGCCAACGGTAGTGTTGGGTTTTTACCCATTGGAGTTTACGACCCGTCCTATGGTTCGTCCAAAGTATTAGGTCAATCTGAGCCTTCATGTGACCATGGAACCACCCTGGTGGCACCAATGTTTGCATCCGGTATCGTGGGATAGAGTATATTAGGAAGTTTGCCACTTTAGTTTTGCCGTGAATCGAAAGAGCGCTGGCGATCGGTGCGTATGCCGCCGTTCTCCGAGCGACGCGGTCCGCTAGGGACCTCCAGAAGGATTTGATCGCCTTTTCGTCGCCTAGCGGCACTCCTAAGATTGTCGCGTATTCGCCCGCTTTTAGCCATCTGAATCGCTTGAAGTCTTCCGGGGGGCTCTTTCGTCTCAGCGCTCCCATCTTGAGTCCCTCGAACTTGTTTTCATTGGGCTTTCCGCCCGTCGCCTCTGCGTATCGGTCGACCCATCTGCTAAGTATGCAAATAAACTTAGTTGCCAAAACAAGCAACAAGGCTAGAAGACACGTTATCGCCGGAGGGGAGAGCTGCCGCTCCCTCCTCCCCTCCCTCCTCCCTCTTCCTCCTCTCTTCCCTGCGGCACGGGCCCATGGCGCGCGCATGCGACCCACCTTCAGGTCCTCAGGTGGCCTACAGGGACCTGGGAGCTCACTCAGCTTAGGGGGCAGGTGAGGCGCCTAGGGCTTGGCCCTGGGGCCCCTTACTTATGTCTGCCTCCCTCGTTGGCTCTCTGCGCCCCTGCTGAAGGTCGACTTAGCTGGCTGGGGGCTCAAAACTACTTTTATAAGTAGGAGGCCAATGGGGGCCTCGCGCCCCCCTCTCTCCATCGCAGACACCCATTGGGTGGGCCTGCACAACCAACCTCAGCCCCTGCCTGCTGGCAGGGGCTGAGCTGACACCAATCTGGCCCAGGCCTTCGCCGAGCGCGCGCCGCGCGCCGCACGCATTCGCCTGAACCGGCCCCTAATCGTACTGACCCACCCCCCCACCGCTGAGCCACAGACCAACAGGGCCGCCAGGAGGGCACCCAGGGCCAGCGAGGCGAGCGAGGGAGAGGCAGGAGAGGCCAGGGGCACTGCCCCAGCCTCCACTGCCCCCTGAGCTGGCCCCGCTGGCCCTCTGGGAGGCCCCGAGGGGCCCCCCAGAAGGGGGCCATGGCGCGCGCATGCGACACACGCCCGCAGGAGAGCGAAGAGAACGACGGAAAATGAACGACAAAAAAAACGACGTGATCTGGCCCCCAAACCCCAAATAGGTAAGATAACCGCCCGTTTGCGATATACTAACGGGTTGACACCCCGCGCGGCGGACAGACACCGCGAAAGAGCGGCAGCAGACGAAGAAGGGCCGCAGGGCGGGGGCCGAGACCCCCCGAGGACACGATAAGATGGTTTCAAAGGGCGTTTACGCTTGTCTTCCACAGGCGAACACCCAACAACACAGGTCTGCCCCAGCCCACCCCTTGCGCTTGGCCCGTCGTAGTGCACGCGGCCCCCCCCCCCCGATACCAAAGACAAAGGAATGAAGGGGGTAGTGTAAAGGGAGTGAGTGTTCTGGGGTATAGGCGATGGCATGAGTCGGTACCGTGAGTGCGTGGTCCTTTATAGCTAGCGGTAGTAGCCTGAATCTTCAGATGTTTTTTTTTAGCTGGCTGGGGGCTCCTCATCAAGGGGTCCATGTGAGGAGGGTTCGATCAGAGCGACAAGCTAGCCAGCGCGGGCCAGGTCGTGCGATTCAAGCCCAGCTCTCTGGGAGAGTCCGGGCAATTTGGATGAGTCCCACTTGCATGCCAAGAGGGAACGTAGGGGGGTGGATGGTTCTCGCCTCCCATGAGGGGAGTCGAGAGATTGTGGGGGCGCGAGGTCCCCTCCCATGGCGACCAATCATAAGATTAGTTCTTAGTTTTTGGGTGAACCAAGTGCAATTTAGTTGCCTAATAATGCAGCATGACGACAATGGCGCACAAGGATAGGGATAGGCCTCTGGCTACAAACAAGCTGCAACGCGATACGCTTTGAGCACCAATAATGCTGAATGACGCCACAGACGGCTGCAGTTGCACCGCGAAACGTAGAAGAGTGCACAGGAATGCAGCCGCGCACAGCAATTCGTGCGCAGCAGCATTACGAAATCTATGCTGCTGAGCAAAACGTAAAACAGCCATTGGCACAAAAGACAATGACACTGGGAACCCAACCAATCAGTGCCGCAATGCACGCGGGTCGGCGGAGCGCTCGTCTTATGTGTGCTTCCTTTGGGCATTGAATCTACGCTAGCCAGCAGACGGCATGGATCAGTTGGCGCGCATCCCATAAGAATGCTTGATACGATTCAAGGATCGGCGACATGGCATTAGCCTGTGATAGGCACGGTAATGGTAGTTGCCGTGCGGTGCTACCGTAGGTGACAACAACACAACGGGAGATTTGTCACTCGCGGGGCTTCTTGGGGATTGTGTTCAGCCCGAGGCGTTGAACAATGCGACCCACCTCCGTGTCCTCGTCGGTCAGCCGACTTACTCTCGGCCGACTACCTTTTCGAGTCATCTTGCTACGTGTCGTAGACACTCGCACATTTCCACGCCTGGACTTTCCTTCCCCTGCGTGCTGGGACGGCCACACTAACGGAAGGAGTTCATGCCTAGCTGGCGTCCCTGGTTTGACATCCTTCACCCAGTCTCGCCATGACTCGCCGTCTTCGTCATCGAACTGCGTGTCGGCGGGAAGGCGAGTGGCACCATCCGCAAAGTAGGAGGCGGTGAATGCCATTCGCTGAGAGGGCTGCTCATTCGGTGGTGCACAGTGTAGCGTCCAGCCGTGATGCCAAGTAGCATCTCCTAGAGCAAAAGCAGGTTCGTCCACCGGTTCAGGATACCTGTGGCTCACATCGCCAATCAAACGCGGATCGCCACGCCAGAATGAGAGCGAAACATCGCGGTGAGATCTCGGGGCATACAAGAGAGATGTGCCCCCACGAGAATGGGAGGGAATCGGGTGAAGCGGAATCCATACCGTGATAAAATGGTTGGTGTCAAGCGGTGCCATAGCTAAGTCAGCGTGCCAGTTGGTCTGGCCGTCACCCGGACGCTTTACGAAGAGTGAGTCCTGGTACAGGCGCAGGCGCGACGGTTGGCCTGGGAGTCCCACTCCAAGCAGCTCGGCCGCCGTGCCCGCGAGCGCAGGCGAGCGGACGAGCCTGGCGACTTCTTCCGACTCGCGGTGGAGATTGAAGAGCTGAAAGAAAGGGACACTTCCCTCGGGAAGCTCGGCAATCTTCGCCTTATACTTGTGGAGGCGGACGGCAGCGGACGAGGTGCTGCGCCGTGCCTCCTCCACTGCTCCCTCGCCACAGAGAACGCGCAGCTTCTGCTCGGCCGCGCGGATCTCGTGCTTGTCGAACAGGTCCTGTAGCACTGGCGCCAGTTGTACTACCGTCTCGCGGGCCAGCAGCCCCGGCGTGCGTACGTAGCCTGCTCGCTCGAAGGCCAGCTGCCGCTCGATCGCCACCATCGACGGAGCGAACGACAGCACCACAAGGACGTGAACGGAGTCACTCTGGGTACTTTACTCCCCCTCCCTGACGCGTGACGAGTTTTCTTCTTGTTCTTCTCGGATGAACGCCGCCGTCCGCTGCTTGTCGCCCCTTGTTCACGTTTCCGTGTGTGCCGCTTTCTATGGGGTCACTGGAGCCTGGCGTGGCCTAGACTAATTATATCGTACTAGGGCCGGCTGCCGCTCCACCCTTAGAAAACAAGGGGGCGAAAGGGGATGGTGGCGGGTAAGCTTGAGCACTAGTAGTGGTGTGTGTGTGTGAGCGTGGGGCTAGCGTCGCGCGAGGCGGGAGAAAGAGGGCGCGGAGCGACGCCCCTCGCGCGGGGCTGCTCCCTTTTGGCAAGTCCGTAAGTTTTGTTTCAACCCCCCCAAATTTTGTTGTCAAAATTTGAGGGTCGGGCACCTAAATTTCGATCAAAATTCAATAATCAATAATTGTTCTTGGAGACTTCATAACTCATAACTTTATCACACGCGGTAACCTTATGAGAGAGGCCTCGCCCCCCCGGCCCCGGGGGGCGAGACCTCCCCCCCCCCCCCCTTGACCCCCCCCCTCCCCTTATCTGTCTGCCACACACCCCTTGCGTGTGGCCTGCTCCAAGAGATATCCTCCTCCTCCTCCTCCTCCTCCTCCTCCTCATCATCATCGTATCGTCGTCGTCGTCGTCGTCGTCGTCGCCAAGAAACAAGAAAGACAACGACAACCGTCTCTCCTCTCTCGCCGCCGCTTACGACTTGTAGAACCAACGGCGGCAGCGGGCGCAGTAGCAGGCGCGGTAGCATGCGCGGTAGCAGGCGCGGTGGTCTCCTCCTCCCCCTCTACCATCTGGATGCGTCGAGGGCGGGCCATGCATGCGCCCTCCGCCCCCCCCCCTCCCGCGCACCGCGCGCGGCCCTATTTCTTATTTTTTCGAGGTGAAACCACCTAAATTTTGGTCAAAATTTTCCGCCCCCCCCCCCTCCCGCGCACCGCGCGCGGCCCTATTTCTTATTTTTTCGAGGTGAAACCACCTAAATTTTGGTCAAAATTTTTGATTTTACTCGACTACCCAAATTTCGAAAAAAAATTGACAAAACTTACGGACTTGCCAAGCTCCCTTCTTTTCTCCTTCTCCGGTCTTCGCGCGCCGCGCTACTCCGTTGACATTCACCTGCGCAAACTAAAGTTCGCTGTCTATGAACGCCGCCGTCCGCTCGTCCGCTGCTTGTCGCCCCTTGCTTGTCCCTTGTTCACGTTTCCGTGTGTGCCGCTTTCTATGGGGTAACTGGAGCCTGGCGTGGCCTAGACTAATTATATGGTACTAGGGCCGGCTGCCAATGCGTGGAGGCTCTCTTACTTAGAGCTCTGAGCCGCCAGTGGTCAGTATCCCCATCCCGAAAACCAGAATCTTCAGATTTTTTTTTTATCCCCATCCCGAAAACGCCTCTGGAGACTAAGGTCAATACATGCAGGAAGGCAACTCCGCTAGTGGTGTGATACGGCAGCCGGCCCCTTGTCTTGTCTTTCGGGGACAAGGCAAGCTGATTTCTCAGGCTGAGAGAGATGCGTACCCCGAGGAGCTCATCGTCCTTTGGCAACCCAAGGCTTGGGTTGATCGGCCAATTGCTATGCAATGGGTGGAGCAAGTCCTCCGGCCTTTCGTGCGCTCGGACCGTGCAGCAGGTGTCAGTGTCAATAGTCGCTATCTGCTCATCCAAGACAATTTGGACGCTCAATGCCAGCGTGATTACCTGGAAAGTCTCCGTGCTCTCGGTGTGGATGATGACAAGGTGCCCCCGAACAAGACAGATCAGGTGCAGCCGATCGACCGGGGGTTTGGGCGCATGCTGAAGGTTTACATCGGGCTAGAATGCGATGCTTGGCTAGACGATGACGAAAACTTGGCCAAATGGGAGGGAAATCTCCTCACTGCCTCCGATCGGCGCATCCTGATCGCAAGTTGGTAGTGCAAAGCCTACAAGAAGGTGTGCGAGTCGTCAGCTGCCCGAAAGTTTTTTGAGCATGCTGGCGGGTTGCTCACGGCGGATGGCACGCGCGACGACTTAATCAAGTTGGAAGGTGTGCCTGCCGGGGAGAAATTCACTTGGGAGGATGATACTGACCTTCGGAGCGAGCCGGTTGTACCTTTATATTCGCCAGATAAAGAGGCTGTAGGCCCAGGTAGAAATATGCAGCATATGCAATTGCATATTTGGGTAGATTTGTCAGATCTGCATATGTCGACACACGTTTGCATATTTTTGCATATTTGGGTAGAAGTGGAGCGGGAGAGAGGGGAGCCCTCCCCCCTTGGTATTGGGAGAGAGGGGAGCCCCCCCCCCCTTGGTATTTAACATCACCCCCGTTGCCGGGCGTCTCGTGCCTCATGGGTGAGTGGCCCCTCTCCCTCTCCCCTCTCCCCCCTCTCTGCCTGCCCCGAAGCGCCTCCCCCCCGCCCCCCACGCGCTGAAATGTCTCGTCTCACCCCTCAGATCGCTCGCGCCGCGCTCGCGCCGCACTGCGTTGCGGGATGGGCATCCACATTGATGTGGACCATCTTGCATGATTTGCATGATGAGCTCCCTCACTACCTTGCAGCATGTGCGGGGACAACCATAGACCAGTCTGATGTCAAGATGTTCTCGAATGCCGTTCTCGATTGGTGGGCAACTCATCATAGCTGCTTTCCAACATGGGCTCTAGCAGCTAGGATTGCCCTTTGTCTTAGTCCTAATTCCGCGGCATGTGAGCGTGTGTTTTCATTGCTAGCACACATGTTTCCATCTGTGAGGGACAGCTCCCTTGGGGACCAAGTGTGCGCCTCTTTGATGTTGCGCTTCAATCGCAATCAGCGCCAACGGGAGCGTGGAGCGTGAGTAGCAAAGCGTGAGTGTGCTCATGTGTTAGCTTTGTGAGCATGTGAGCATGTGTGTGTGCGTGTGCTATCTACCTCTACCTACCTCAATAATGCTCTCTCTCTGTCTCTCCACTCCCATACTATTGATTGATTGGCAATTCGCACGTGTCTCGTGCCTACACATATAAAATATGTACTGCATATTTTTTGCATATTTGGGTGACGCGCTGCATATTTTTTGCATATTTTCTCTGCATATTTGGGTAACAAAAACTGCATATTTCTACCTGGGCCTAAGAGGCTGATGACCCGGATACCCTCCTCATCATGGAAGATGACGCAGATCAGCTGTTCGTTCGGTCTCGCCACCGATTCCATGGTCGAGGGTGGCACGGTCACAGCGCTCGATGATGAGGATGACGAGGATGTTGATGAGGCGACGCCGCCCGCCAATTGTGAGGCTCCACCAGGCTTTTCTCTCGTGCTGCAGGCGCCCGCACCTGCCCTTCTGAACCCCGGCACATCGCAGCACAAGACGATCGTTGGCAGGAAGATTCTCTACAATTGGCCAGTTGTAGGGTGGTGTGTGGGCACCGTGACTGTGGCCAACACTGATCGCCGGCGCAAAGTGGCGGGTGAGGTGGTGAATGCCATTGTGTACTATGAGCTAGACTGTGATGAGGGTTTGCACGTGCTCAAGGTGTGTGAGTATGGCACAGCTGATGATTGCAAGTGGGTGTTCCTGATGGAGTCTGAGAGTGTGCGTAAGGAGCCGACGTGCGAAAGCTAGCGAAAGCGAAGATGAGTGCGAGTGAGTGAGTGTGCATGTGTGCATGTGGCTGTATGTGTGCGCTCTCCAGCCTCCACATGAGTGTATATCAGTGATGGGACGTCAGGTATCAGGTCATCAGGTTTCGCCAACCTGATACCTGATATCAGACCTGATATCAGCCTGATATAAGGTAGTATAATCTTAGTACGTACGTTATTGTCAGTATGTAACACTTCTAACTTATGACAACAATCAAAATCTAACCGCACATCAGCCGACTTACGAGTACTAGTATACGTACATAGAAATGGCCTCAATTACCGCGCACGACTTTCGCGCGGCCGGATCTCCCCGACGGCAGACCACTCGAAAGCATTGCCCTCGAGTCCGTCCGCCTCCACCGTTCCCCAGACTGTGGCCGTGGCCAGGGCGCCGTGCGGCATCGCCAGGCGGCATCGCCATTTGACTCGGGGAGGGAGGGAGGGAGCGGTCTAGGAGCGGGCAAGAGAGGGGAGGGAGGAGAGGCAGGTGAGGGAAGGAGAGAGGGAAGGAGCGAGCGAGCACGCGAGGGAGTGATCAAGGCAGCGAGGGAGTAAGCGAGGGAGCGAGGGAGTGAGCAGGCGGCTAGGAAGACAGTGAGACGAGTTGGGAGTGGGACGAGGGATGCGAGAAAGGCGAGGCAGGCGCGGGCGGCGAGGGGGTGAGGGATGTGAAGGAGGGAGGGAGGGGACGGGCAAGGGAGGGAGAGAGGCAAGGGAGGGAGGAGCGGGAGGAAGGAGAGAGGGAGCGAGCCGTGACCGGGACTCTCCGCGCGCCTGCTGCGTCCTCTCGTGCGTGCGTACGGAGTTTTGTTTTTGTCCGTCGGTATGAGTTTTGTTTTTGCCCCCTACCTGATACCTGATATCAGGTCGTCAGCTCCAGAGGACCTGTTATCATGGTATCAGGACCTGATATCAGCCTGACGTCCCATCACTGGTGTATATTAATGTTAATTGATGTTAGTTCATATTTCATGGCGTTGTGCTTTATATGTGTGTATACATATTCAAGCAGCCGAGAGCAGAAGGAAGGAAGGCGCAAAAGTATGAGTGCGAAGTGCCCCCGCGGCCCACGGCCGACGAATGGCCACTAATGACCACAATAATCGGCTGACGGCCCGCTACACGGCGACAACGACAACTTGCTTGGCCCGCCGGCGAGCCGGCGAGGCCCGCAGCGCATGGAAGTTTTCTTGCGCTGAGTTTCTTATCCTCAGGTGGAGGCCTCTCACTTCAGCTCCATTTCTTATCGCTAGATGGCCAATTTGCTTCTAGGTTTTCTTAATGGGGGGGTTTCTTAATGGTGCACCCTTACTGTACCCATAAAGCGTCTAGTCGGCCTTAGAAGTTCAGCGGACAAGTTCTTTTGTATGATGTACCACCAAATGTACGAACAGCGGCAAGTACAAGTAGGTGGTACAAAAAATAGTCGAACGCGAACGCAACTCAAACTTTTTGACCGTTTGAACATAGTCAACTACCTACTACTCCCTTGACCCCCAAAGTGAACACTGTGGAAAACACTGACAATTTTCCTCGCGCGGCGCTCAACACCTCGCGGCTGTGCCGCGAACACACCCAACTCAAGGCGCGCGACAATGAACACCCGTCAACTACATACTCACCCCCCCTAAAAAAGTGAACGCGCGTATTATTTTTACCACTTACTTGTAGCACCGAGCGGCCGACGGCGCTGAGGACCGAGTCCGACTTGCGTCTCGAGCCTTTTGAGAGGAGAGAGAGAGTCTTCCTCGAGAGGCTCGATTGATCGAGTGCAACGGATGGATTTCGATGGGAGCTGATGGAAGAGAAGAAGGGGGGGAGTGAAGAGGGAGGAGGAGGCACCGGGGCACATCCCTTCTCTCCGCCTCTCCCCTCCTCCTCCCCCTCTTCTTTTCCCTCTCCCCTCCCCCCCTCTTCCCTTCTCGCGGGTTCCCTTCTCCCCCCCCCTCCTTCCCCTCCTCCTCCCCCTGATGAGCAGTATGATGACCGCGCCCTCTCCGCCGCACCCGAGCAAGCCTCGGCCCCCCCCCCCCCCCGCCCCTTCCCGCCCCCCCCCCCCCCCCTCCCCCTCCTAACGAAGCCCGACGGATTGCCCACGATGATGAAGACCTTCCTCGCCCTTGCCGCCTTCTGTGCCGCAGCCAGCGGTGCGCCGAGAGCGCGGTGGCGCGCAGCACGAGCAGATGGCACGGCGGCCGCACACACGCCCCTAGCGCCTCATCACACGCCTCACCCCGCCACATTGCTCTTGCAGGCCTCCAGCTGCCTGTCAGACTGCGCGCGCCCCTCGCCACCAGGGCGTCCGTGCCCACGATGGCCATCACCGACAAGGCAGACGCGTGTCTGAAGGACGAGTGCTCGCTCGACATGGTCCATGACCTCATTCTTGAGCTCCAGAGTGCGCACCTATACCGCCAGACCACACATACAGACTGCAAGTGACGCAGAGCCTGCCAGAGCATCCCATCTGGGTCTCACCAATCCTATCCGTTCATATTGCCTCATCGCGCAGTGGAGGCGGAGAGACTGTCTCGCCAGGGAACGTCTACGTCGAAAGAGCAGGTTGAGACCCTGCTTATGCTTGGGCGCCTCCAGGCTCTGAATCAGAACCATCAAGCTAATAAGAACGAGATCCAAAAGATAGTGGAGAGCCTTGGCCGCTCGTTTGGGAAGACGGAGGACTACGATTTCCCTGGGGAGGTATGTGATGCAAGCCATCATCCCACATGCATTCACTCACCTCATGCGCATGCTTGTTTCGAACGGCTCGTTGGATGCAACCTGTGTTGAACCCAATATCTCCTTATCATTAACAGGCGCTCGGGTACACCGGCACCATCAACCGCCAAAAGAAGGGCCTCGACTGAATATCCTGATGTTTCGGGACGGGAAGGGACGCGAGACTCACCAGCAACATTATGCTTGATTAGGCGCGGTCTTATCGAAGGCACATTGCTAAAGTCTTCAATGACTCAGAGTTTTGTGGTGCCCTTCAGAATAGTTCGCGATGGACAAACGCGCATTGCGGAAAATGAGGCAGCGCGACTCCTCTACGATTCTCGCTCGGATCCGCGCGGCGAATGAGATGCCATCAATGGTGATTACAATCACTTGTTACTCAGGCCAGAAGTACTGGGCAGATCCATGGCCATCGCTCACCGAAAGCTCCTGCATTGCCTGAAGCTCAGTCCGTTGATCAGCATAGTTGGGCATTGGTCGCGATGAGAGCCAGATGCTCGCGCCCCTGCATTATGCCCCGCTTGCTCTTGAGCTGTATGTTACTGCTACTGCTGAGGCGTCTGTTTCTCATCGTTGCTCTGTCGGTGATGGTGCGCAGTGAGCTGTGCCTTGTGCGTCAAATATCCATAGGCAACAGTTAGTGGCGGTATGAGACGCTGAAGTTTTTAAGATTGATGGAAATCTCCCAACTAACTTTATAGTTGGTCGCCATGGAGCGCGCCGCCGCTCCCCACCTCTCCTTCGGGCCCCCCGCCGCGGGCGCCCCCCCAGTACCCATGGAGCTGTCGCTGGCGAAGCGACCGCGTCCGCCCGCAGAGGCCGAGCAGGTGAGCGCGACCCCGGTCGCGCCGCACGGCCCGTGGCCCCGGCCACACCCAACAAGGCAGCCATGCTGGCTCACCCCATGGTGGGCCACAGGCTGTAGAGCACAAAGAGCCAGCACCAAACAAGAAGAGCCACACATCCACTGGGCATGCCTTATGGCAGAGGCCTCTCCCACCCCGGGGACGGCCGCGCTGCCTCGGCAGCGCGACCCGAGACCGGGTGGCCCTTATGGGCACAACACCAGCAGCAGGATCAACATGAATCAGAAGACAGACCCAGCAGCACAACAACTCACAACCTCACCCATGAACACGAACCATGATGCGCCCTTGGACGCATGCCATCTCTCCCTGCCAATCACACCATCGGACCAAGCCACAGCCTCACCAACCCCGCTCGTCCCTGCCGCTCAGGAGCCACTCTCAGACGAAGAGCAAGGCAACTTCGAGTCAGACGCCAACTTCGAGCTATCCTTCCACCAAGAGGGGGACTACACCTTCTTGGACGCCACCGTCTACGCTGCGATTGTAGAGCTCCTTCTGGAGCTAGAAGGAGTAGACCCGGAGCCGGACTTTTGGGCCCGCTCCATCCGCGGGCCATGGCACATAGCCGTGAACGAGGACTGCGTACAACAATTCAAGGAGCGCTACGGCGACATCACTACGCTTCGCATCAATCAGACCGACGTCTCAGTCAACATCAAGGTAGACTCGATCGACGAGAAAATCAACAAGAAAGGCTCCTCTTCTCGCAAGGCATTATACAACGCCCTGCAAGACGTCGCGGCACACCTGGTCATCGAGGCCGAAGGCCTAGCGCAAGCGGCCCAAATTAATCTGAGCGCAATCATCTTCGCAATCGAAAAGGTAGGGCTTACCTTCTTGAAGGGCAACCGAGAGCGTATGAAGCTCGAAGGCGGAGCCGGAACGTTCGTATCCAAGGCGGCATACTCGACCCGATGGCACCTTTATGTCTCAGCGGGTCAAGGCTCATTTCTTGACGGGAGCTTCCCCCGGAAGCTGCTGCTTCAAATCGACGGCAAAACAATCCCGGTAAACTACGCCGTTCGGGCGTGCAAAGAGATCAGTATGCCAGCAAACATCCAGTCTCCCCATAAGCTCATGATTCACGGCAGCCTGCGTGGCTGCAAAGGCTGGCGGCCGGAGGTGGCGCAAGGCCTCCCCAACTCGTCTCGCATCTGTGAGTGCGAACAAGAGGCGGCAAAGCGCCGCGCGCGGAACGAAGCGCAACGGCTCAACCCCCGCCCGAAATCGGCGCACGAGGCGCTAGGAAAGGGTCCCCCCAAGCAATGCGCGCGTTTCACCCAGGGGCTGTGCCTCAGGAACAAACGCGGAGTGCGCTGTAATCTCTCGCACGACGTCCCTGGAGCGTGGATCGATAACAAGTGTACGATCCGCTGCCACCTACATCCGCACAAGAAGATCCCGGGCGCCTGTTTGAACGGCCCGGCATGCCTCTTCCTCCACCCTGAGTACGTACACGCAATTGCGGCCGCGGCCAATAAACTCACGGTAGCAAGAGCGATGCCCCTACGCCCAAAACTCAAATTCGACTCCACCCTTGGATACCCAGGTGAAGGACCCATTCGCGTTGCGACGTACAACATCAACGGCACCAAGAGCGGCAAGCTAGCCGCCGTGCTATCACAAGCGCGGAAAGCGAAAATTGACGTCTTGCTCCTGCAGGAGCTGCACGCTTACGAGGACGGCTCGCACCTCCGGGCCCATAGGACAGCCGCCATGCTAGGATGGCTGTGGTTTGTCGCCCCAGGAGAGCTAGGGGACCCTGCTAGCGGAGTCGCGGTGGCGATCAGAGAAGCATCCGAACGGATAACCGCTAGGAACGAGACCCTAGAAGTAATGCTAAAAGGGAGATGCGTATCAATAAAACTAAACATAGACGACATCCAATATCGCATAATATCCGTATACCTTAGCGCGCAACCCGGCCCCCGCGGAAGGCAAATAGCCGAACTTGGCAAAAAACTGGCCACCCTTGACTTTACCCCAACCATAATCGGGGGCGACTGGAACTGTGTAGAAGACAGTACGCACGACTCCCGAAGGGTGGGAGACACGCCCTACTCCAACGCACACGGCGAAAAATGGAAGGCGCTAGCTAGGAGGCATAGACTCCAAGACGTACATCACACGATGCGACTGGGGCCGAGTGTCGGCTACACGAGAATGGCCGCCACCATTCACACGAGAATTGATCGCATCTACCACAGCAAGAGCGCAGATGCCTTTCAATGGCAGCAACACGGGCCGTGCCCGGACCTGTTTTCCGGCAAAGCCGCGTCAGACCACCTTCCCGTCCTTGCCCTTTTTGAAACGCCGGGATATAAACAGGGAAGAATCTTCGACAAGCCAATTGACCTAGGCATAATACACGAAAAAGGAGCGCTGCAGACGGTAGAACTGCTACTGCAGACCGCCAGCCGGAAGATCGGCGAGGGGGAAGACATAGAGTCCGTATGGGCCGCCACAAAAGACAACATAGCCACATTCCTTAGAGAAGAGACAACGGCGAGACTCAAACCTACTATACAATCCGAGTTGGAGCTAAAAGCCGTAAGGCTTAACATCCGTCTTGCGAGGCAAGGACCGAACGAGAGACTCACGGCGGAGCTCGCGGAAACACAAACAAAGCTAGCGGAGGAGAGGGGAAGGGTCCCGCTCAAGAATCTCCCGCTCTACCGGCAGCTCCGCCGAGAGGACTTACACTCAAAAGAATTTTTTGCGCAACTGAAGTCCCGTAAATGGAAAGCAAGTGTTGCGGAGCTATACCGCACGGGAACATGGGACTCTCCCATACACTCACAGCACGACACGGTCACCACGGACAAAGAAATACGGAGAGAATTTCGCAAATACTATGTTTGGCTATACTCCCCCAAAAGCGCCCAGCGCATACCCCAATTGGAGGCGACCCTAGCCGATCGACCGCTGAGTGAGCTAGATCGTCGCCGGCTAGAGGGCGCCATAGATATAGAAGAAACTAAACGAGCTATAAGAAGCATCGGATCGGGAAAAAGTGCGGGCCCGGATGGGCTGCCGGCGGAAATCTATAAGGCACACGAAAAAACAGCGGCGCCGCTATTAACGCAACTATATAACCAAGCGCTGGTCACGGGGACACTAGCGCTAACCTTAAGAGAAGGCGACATAAATAATAAACCTTTTAATAGTCTCACCGCACACGCGGCCGTGGACCCTCTACTTTCTACTCACGTAGGAAAACTTTCTACACCCCCACTCCCCCGGCCCTTCTCCCCCCGCCATAAGGCGACTCCCCCCGTGCACTACTAGGGGGATAGGGGTGAAGGGCTTAGATATGGTCCGGTGGCCCGCGCCCCCCCCCGGTGATCATTCCCCCCCTTCCTCCTGTGTCTCCGAGTGGGCGGCGGTCTTAGCCCCGACTTATCCTATAAACAGGTGCGGGACTTACCTATTTTCCGGTGAGCGGAGCTCTCGCTCCGCCCACCCCCTTCTCCGCGCTCTCTCTCCCCTCTCTTGCAGGCACGCGCGATGGCGCGCCTGCGGCAGGCCTGCAGCTGCCTGCTGGCGACCCCTGGAGGCTCCTGGAGGCCAGCTCAGGGGGCAGAGGAGGCTGGGGCTGGGCCCTGGCCTCCCCTGCCTCTCCCTCGCTGGCGCTCCTGAGCCTCTGGGGCCCCCAATCTGCGCCTGTCTGCCTGTCGACCAGGGGGGGAGGGGGGGTTGGAGCGATGGGCTGGTCACGAGGGGCCAGGATGGGCGGATGGGGCGAGCCTGTGGGGAAGGGAGTGGGTCAGTAGGGCAGTGGCCTCCTGGCAAGCCATCAGGCGTGCCAGGAGGATGGGTGGTTCCTCCCCCATGGCAGGGGAGGAGTGGAGAGAGGGGGGGGCTCGTGCCCCCCCATGGGTCAACCAAGTATAAACTTAGTTGTTAAGAGAAGGCGACATAATACTGCTCTACAAGAAAGGCGACGCGCGGGATCCGCGTAACTATAGGCCTATCACGCTGCTACAAAGCGACTACAAAATACTAGCCAAAATCCTAACAAACAGACTTAGCAAAGTGATAGGGAAAATAATATCAGAGAACCAGCTAGGTTTCGTGCCTAGAAGACTCATCAGCGAAGCCACGCACCTCCTACAACTCACAAGGGCCTACCTGGACGAGACCGGAGACCCGGGACTGCTACTAGCCCTAGACTGGGAAAAAGCTTTCGACAGAGTGAGCTGGGAGTTTTATCATTTGGCTCTCAAACTACTTAACTTCGGGCCAAACTTTCAGACGCTGGCGAAGGCGCTTACGAGTGAGGACGCTCGGCCGGTACGCACGATTAAAACCAACGGCGGGAGGAGCTACCCCTTCACCGTGGGGAGCGGCATGCCGCAAGGCTGCCCGCTGTCCCCGCTCACGTTCCTCCTGACAACGGAGGCACTCACCCGGGCCATCAACGGGGACGAAGACATAATCGGCGTAAACCTGAACGGCTACAGCCTAAAAATAAGCCAATTTGCCGATGACACGGCGCTAATAGCAAGAGACTACAAAAGCCTCCAAACATCCCTGAAATGGGTAGAGCTACACGAAAGAGCGACGGGCGGCAAGACCAATGCAAGCAAATTTCAAGGCCTAAGAATGGGATCCCAAAGACTGCGAAAACCGCCGTGGGACATGCGAAAGTATAACTGGATAAACAACGAGGAGTATCTAACCGTCTTAGGCGTCCCCTTAGGCGCGCCAGAGGCCCTTAAACCATTTTGGTCAAGACTAGCAGATAAGATCGACGGTAAAGTCGCCAAACTAACACAGGCCACCAACTACATGACGATCTTCGGACGAACGGCAGTGGCAAACTTCATAATATACGGGATGCCTAGATACTGGTTGCAAACATTGGCTGCCCCCAAGTGGTTCCACTCACGGATTCAAAAGGCGGTAGATGTCGTCCTCTGGAATAGTCCATACACAAATAAACAAAGTAAATGGCTAAAACACCCATGCTACGTCACATCGCACGAAAAAAGCGCGACTAGGACGCTGGGGCTAGGGCTCCTGGACTGGTCGGCTCACGTGAAAGCATTGCAAGCCAAATGGATCTTAAACTACCTAAATGCGAGGAAGGCACTATGGAAACATGGACTCGATGCCTGGTTCTGTAGGACCGGTCTGGGAAGAGGCGCTGTCCTCTCAGCGGTCCCTACAAAAATGTTGACGGGCAGCATCAGAGGAAACCCGGCGCTTCCAACCTTCTGGAAAGAGGCCCTTGTGAACTTCAGAGAACTTGACATACAACCCTCTTTTCTTACGCGAGAAGGAGCGCTCTCACAGCCAATATGGCACAACCTGCATATCCCCCCCCCTGCGATACGGGCCCCGTGGGCACGCCTATGGGAATCACTACACACAAACGTAGTTCACAACGTTTTCAAAGACGGCGCCTTTACGACACCATACAGCAAGGCGGAGTGCTCGGCGTATATTGAGCACCTACCCGACACCTTCGCGCACGAAGGCCGCGTAGTACATAAAAAGGAATTTCTTGACTCGTGGGATGAAGTCGTAAGCTACGCGACACGGCTGTTGGAGCGAGCGAAAGAGCGCCCCCCCCCCAAAAACACTAAAGGAGAAGAGCCGCACGTAGATAGCACCCAGACGCAAGAACCAAGGGACACGACACTGCCCAGTGAAATTAAAGTCTCGGAAGACGAAAAATTTATCAGTAAATTTAACAACATCTGGATACACACCGACACCGACTACCTAGGAGAGGTAGCCGGCACCGGGGAAGTAGTGGAAGCCGAGGAAACCCAATATTACCACCCACCAGCAAAATGGGAAGGCGGGTATAAAGGCCCGAGATTCATGGAATACCCGCTGGCGGACGAATATGCCATACGCAAAGGAAGGGTCGCTCTTGACGCAATCACCGTCTCCGACATCGCCAAAGAAGTGATTAAAACAAACCGAAAACACGCCCCGCAAGCGGCGAAGACCGCGTGGGAGAATAGACTGAACATCACGAAAGACGAATGGAAACATATAGCTCGACTCTACACAATGCCGCTACTAAAGCACACGGATAAACATCTACACTTCAAACATATTACCCACCGAAGGATCGGCACTAGAAACAGATTCCCGGATAGCCTGACAAACAAATGCAGACTATGCCACGTCCACCAAGAAAGATCGTGTCATCTAGCATGGTGCCCTGCGATTAAAACAATATTCGAAACTATAGACGCTCTTGCAAGGCATACGCCTCCTCCCAAAAGATCGCGTGTACAGATAGCGAAGGACAGACTCTTTGCATACCCCGGTACGACCACCCCCGACAGCCTTAAAGCGCTCTATATAATTGCATGGAAATACATTATAAAAGACTTCTATAGAGTAGACTACGAGGCATACAGTTTCCATTACATACCAGTCCTTGAATCCACGCTAACGAGGTTTGCCACCCTGGTACGAGGCAATACCGTGTCGGACCCCCGAAACTCCATGCGAACATATAAGGCCGCTCAGGGGAGAAAACCTAAGATCAAAAAAACGACGGAACTCAGCACCCCCATGTTTATCGAAGACAAGAAAGGCAGGCTACAACTCAGTAAGGAATTCGGCCTCGTAGCGAAAGCTCTCGGATTAGACGAGAGACTCGCATAACGCGACGCGTCACCACGCTCTGACAGATAATTCGGATGGGCGGTTAGCCACAACTCGAAAGCACTGAGTGATCGCCCGCGCGCATTCGTATAACGACACCCTGCAACACATTCTGTATAGACAGGTCACTCAACGGAACAGGAGGAAGGAGAGAACTTGCTGTTGGGGATAGGTGCACCCCGCTTGGCTCGAACCCCCCGCACGACCCGGGCCCCTAAGTAGAGCACGAGGGGAGTTGCCGCAAGGCAGGGAGTGGGGGAGTGGGAAGAGAAAGGGCGTGGCTTCGAGAGCGTCTTCCAGTGCCACGAGTGAGGCGAGAATATTAAAATGTTTTTTTTTTGATGGAAATCTCCCGGGCATCTCGGCGAGAGTACAGTGGGAGATCTGGTACCAAAAAGTGACAATAAGGGCTCGCTCCAGCGGCTATCTCCCCGGGTGCCGGGGACTTGCCCGCTGCAGCGGCCGCGGAGGCCCCCCGCGCGCCGCTCCCCTCCCCCCCCCCTTCCCCCACTCCTTGCCTCTCTGGCAGCCCAGCTTGCCACAAAGGTGTGCTCGCGCGGCCAACACCAAGGGTAAGTCGTCCCCACGCTGCCTGCCGCGATGTGCCCCTTCACGCTCGCCGCGCTCGCCTCCAGGTCGTTCTCGCACCCCCCCCCCCCCCAGCGCGCAGACGAGCGCCAGAAGCCAGGTGCGAGCAGCGCGCGCGCAGCGAGCCCCCCGCCCGGCCTTGGCATGGGTGTGCCATATCCAGCACCTGACCCTGCCCCAGCCCACACCCGCCTCGCAGCAAGCTTCCCTGGCTCAAAAAATCAGAGTTGGCGTCTCTCTCGGCAGGCGCGGCCGGTCAGCAGATCGGCTACAGGGCTCGAAGTGGTCGAATTGGGGGGGCAGTGCGCGTGTGTATTCGTGAAATATGTGTATGGACTGTCTGTGCGCCGCGTGGCGACGCGCAGGCAGTCCATATGTGCGCGTCTGGAGCCTGATTTCTAGTGTCTATGGCATGTTTGAAAGGGCGCTGGGGGCAGCATTCGTAACCTAATTTAATGATATGTTTACAATGTTTATGAAAAAAAATCTAGCTTTCGTAGAGTTGTCACGTCAATGTCGGTGAACGACAGAGAACTGATGTTTCCCGGTCGCCGCATTACAGTTGTTTCGCCAGGCCCTCACCCTCTCTAATCCTTCCCCGAGAGAATTCTTGTCGTATTCCATACGAGGACAGACTTTTACTTTAGCCGGCGAGCTATTTTAACTCTCAAGGTCTCGTTGATGGGTATATCGTCTCTTCTCCTACTTTCGCTTGATGACATCAAACGTTCCACGATTGTCGTCCGTCTTCTGTTATACCTCGGTCGCAGCTCCCCCAGCGAGGTCTGCCCTCGTTGTGCCGTCCCCTCTGTCGCATGTCCGTGCGCTGCTAAGTTGCCTTGGTGCCGACGCTCGGTCGTCCGTCCAAGTGTGGTTAGTTTTCGCCCCGTTTGGTTTAGTTTGTCTGTCTCTGTTGGTCGGGAACTTTTTGAGTCCCCGCGTTGTAGCCCCTACCTCCATGGGCCGGACAAGGCGGGGGAGTCACTCACCGACGCCATGGATTTTCGTGGGGTAGAGGGGGTTCGCGGGGGGGGGGGGGGTCTGGGGGGGCAGGTAAGGGGGGTCCCTGGGGGAATCCTTGGACACCCAGGAAGGATGGAAAATAGTGGTTAAAAAGCGTGAGTGACCGGCCTAATATCATCTCGTGCTGGTGACGTCCGTCGGTAGGGACAAGCCAGAGTTTCGTTTGAGATCTGCCCAAATTTCGTTCGATATTTCGCCAATATTTCGCGTTTCCCCACCCAAATTTCGACAATATTTCGCGGTCAACATGTGGAGTTGCGCTCACGTGTACACGTGTACTCGTGTACTTGTTACGGATGCCCATCCGCTCTCTCCTACGTTTACTTTCTGAGTCCTGTGAGATCCTCCCCCCTTCCTCTCTCTCTCTCTTCACGTGAGGAGAGGCGACGGGCCTCCTCTCTTCTTTCCTTTTTCTTCCTCTCTTTCTCTCCTGCTCACCCCCCTTTCTTCGCGTATCCCGTTACGTTAGTTATCTACGTGTTACCGTGAATGTGCGTGTGATAGTGGTGTGGGAGACTTGTAAGAGGAATTTTATCCGGTTCTGTTCCGAAGAGAGCGCGAGCGATGGCGTCGCTCTCCTTCCTCTCGGCCGCCCTGGTCACCATGATGGTGCCAGGGCGATATGGAGCTGCTGCACGGGAAGGGATGAGTCCTACTGGGCCCATCCCAGTGGACCGCGCCCGCTCGCCGCGTCTGCGCCTCCTCGCCGAGCCACTGCAGCCGGAAACCCACCCCTCCTCGCTCAGCCGCATGGCTGCAGCGATGGAGCAAGGTGTGGGGGGCCCATGTGGAGAGGCCTATGGCCTTCCACATGGCCCCACTGGGTCGCACTCCCACCTGGGTCTGCCCCCTTCGACGGCCTCGCGGGAGGTAACACATAACACATGTAAACTTAGTTGTTGGTCTTCAAAATTAAAAAAAACTTCTTAATTCTTAATATTCTCACCTCGCACGTGGCCCTAAGTAGATATATCGCAGCCACGCCCGCTTCATGATTCACTCCCTCCTTCTTGAAGCCAGCCTTCGTCACATGTGGTTGTATCCCACATGCAATTACCATCTAAGGCATTTCTCGCCGCGTTCTCAAGTAAGGGTCAAAGCTCCACGCACAGCATACCGAATCCACAAAAAATTCCCCCTCCTGAACGTCGCGTGGACGCGCACGAGCACCAAGCAAGCCGCAACTAAAGAAGACGCGTCTGATTGCCCTCAGGCCAAACAACAGCACAAATGGACACGTCGGATACAAGGCTAGCACGCACGGCACGTTGCTTGCTCGTCTCAGCTTCCCCGCATGCTGGCCTTCTATCTCCTGATCGAATGTTGCGATGTCGCAAGCGATCTGAGGCAATGCTCCAATCACGCGCTGCTGATTCCGAAGCACTCGACGAAGGCACTGGACTCGGCCTGTTGCCAAGAGACGCTACGGCCACCGTTGACAGTGTTGCTGACACCTATGGCCTCGACATTCAGCAAGCATCGCTCGCGCTCAGCGCAAGTTGATGGTACCCTGCTCAGCTAGAGCGCGCATAGTACACCTTGAGCGTCTTCTCCGGGATACGCTTGAGCATCTCCTTGGGGAACGTGCGCAGCAGACCCCACGCAATCTCAAGCGTCTCGAAAATGGTGCGGTTCTCGTAGGCCCCCTGGTTGACGAACTTGCCCTCGAACTTCTCGAGGAACTCAAGGTAGAGGTGATCCTCAGCCGAAAGCGCCTCCTCACCGACGACGGCCTTCATGGCCTGTACATCCTTGCCAATGGCATAATTAGCGTAGAGCTGGTTTGAGACGTCGCCGTGATCCTTGCGAGTCATGCCCTCGCCAATCGCGGACTTCATAAGCCGAGAGAGCGAAGGAAGCACGTTGATCGGAGGGTAGATCTGCCTGTTTTGGAGGGCGCGATCGACGTAAATCTGGCCCTCCGTAATATAGCCGGTAAGATCGGGAATCGGGTGGGTGATATCATCGTTGGGCATGGTCAGGATGGGGAACTGGGTGATCGAGCCGCTGCGACCCTCAACACGACCAGCACGCTCATAGATGGTAGAAAGATCGGTATACATGTAGCCAGGGTAGCCACGACGACCGGGCACTTCCTCGCGAGCAGCGGAGACCTCACGAAGAGCATCGGCATAGGACGACATGTCGGTAGCAATCACGAGGACATGCTTGTCCTTATCATAGGCGAGGTACTGCGAGGGTGGGGGGAGAGGGGGTTGGTTGCGCTGCAATGTGGGGAAGATGTGTAGATACTTGAGCACGACACACATACACCGCATGTGACGTACCTCAGCCGTTGTAAGCGCGATACGCGGGGTGATGATGCGCTCGATGGTCGGGTCGTTGGCCAAGTTGAGGAAGAGGGTGACACGCTCGAGCGCGCCGTTCTCTTCGAAGTCTTGTTTGAAGAAGCGGGCTGTCTCCATGTTCACACCCATGGCAGCGAAGACAATGGCGAAAGACTCCTCGGAGTCATCGGAGGTGGTGCCCTTGATTGATTGCTTGACGAGACCGGCTTGACGGCAAATCTGCGCCGCAATCTCGTTGTGCGGCAGACCGGCCGCGGAGAAGAGAGGGATCTTTTGGCCACGGGCAACTGAGTTCATGCAATCAATGGTCGAAATGCCGGTCTGGATCATCTCCTCAGGGTAAGTTCGCACCTGTCAACGCAAAGTAGCGGAACATATAGCATGAACACTGTGAGGATGTCGTGGCGTTGCACAACGTTAAACGCGCCCGATTTGCATCTCGCAGCCAAGACTTACTTGTGGGTTGATCGGCATGCCGTTGATGTCGAGGTACTCCTCAGCGAGAACCGGGGGACCCTTGTCAATGGGCTTGCCGGAGCCGTTAAAGATGCGCCCAAGCATGTCTTCCGAGACAGGAGTGGTAAGAATGTCACCAGAAAACTCGATCGACGTGCGCTGATTGTCAATACCGGAGGTGCCCTCGAAAACTTGCACAACAGCCTTCGAGCCTTGCACCTCGAGCACTTGGCCGGAGCGGTGGGTGCCATCCGCGAGCGTCAGGTGAACTATCTCGGCGAACATCGGGTTGCGCACATTCTGGTCGTCACGGGCGGGTGCAATGTGAAAACACGGTCGACCAGGAGCGCGTCTTCCTCCAAGGCCCGTCTCCCGCCCTACCCCTCTGCAAGCACATACCCCCCCCCCCAGCTTGGCCACAGCCTTCAGCGAAGATGTACCTCAAGGATAACGAGCGGGCCATTGACGCCCTGAACGGTGCGGTAGTCGAGGCGGGGCTTCACGATGTAATCGCGCGTGGCCGCATCAATCTCGACCTTCGACATCTTGCCTCCTGAGGCGCAGGGCCCAAGTAGCAGGCGTGCTCTAAGGGGGGGGGAACAAACAGCAGGGCACGCAGCACAAGACAGGGGCGGGCCCGCGCACGGCGGACGATGTGGCGCAGTGTCAAGGGCGAATAGCGTCCCCGCTCGCCCCGCCTCGCGCGCCAGAGGGGTTCCTGCCTCGCTGCGGGGACGTCCTCCCACTTTCCCCCCTGCCCCTGCGCCGACAGTGCGCGGGCATGCCTGCGAGCCCGACTGTCGCTCTCTTGGGGCGAGGGGGGAGGGGGGGGGGGCGGGGGGAGAGAGGGAGGGCCCGGGGGGGGGGGGGTCGGGGGGTTCGAGGAGGGGGGGGGAAGGGGGGGGGAGGAAGAGGAGGGAGGGGGGGAAGGGGGGGGGGGGGGGGGGCGGGGAGGGAGGGGGGGGGGGTCCTGAAGGAAGGGGAGGCCGACGGGGGGGGGGGCGGAAGGGGGGGGGGGGGGGGGGGGGGGGTGGGGGGGGGGGGGGGGTGCTGACTGCAAGTGTATGGGTTGGGGGGGGGGGGCAGCTTGGGGGTGCTTGACTGGGGAAATGCATAATACCGGAAGGGGGAAGCAAGCGGTGGAGGGAGGAAGATAGTGGAAAGGCAGGATAAGAACGAAGCCGGAAGCTTTCTCGTATCCGTATGATTGCTGGTCCACCGCCCGATAGCCCAATGATACCTGCACCCGCAGCATCGCAAACCACCGAAATACCCATCTTACCTGTCGCGCTCGAGCTAACCGGGAGCTGGTGTGTGGAATCGTGCCCAAGACGGCGAGCATAGTCATAACCTTCATCATCCCCATCAAGCACGCCCACATCGGAGGCCCAGCTCTTTTGTTCGGGAGTCTGTGCGGATAGCTGCCTCCCAATCGGCCCCTGTGCAACGGACTTCGCCGCCGAGACGGCGGCCGCAGCCAGCGCTACCGCAGCAGCCATAGTCCTCTCCTGGAAGCCATCCGAATGCTTGGTGGGCTTGTGCTCAACAGCGGCCTTGGTGGGTGGTGTGACCAGCACAGCAGGCGCAGGGCTCATCTCAGGTGCGGGCGAGGCCTCAGGCTCAGAGTAATCGCCGCCGGGTGATATCACATGGGCTGGGGCACCAGGTTTCCCAGCCGCAGAGGTGGATTCCTCAACGGCTCCTGTTGACATTGCCATCGCCCTTGCCCCCAAAGGCTCAAGCAACTCCGCACTTTGCGCCGCTGCCGGCGCCCTCACGGCCTCCGTCGATGGTGACTCCGAATATGAATCGCGTGGATGCTCCATCTCGACTGAGGGTCCGGCGTCCCCTCCCACCGCCGGGCTGTGAATCACAGTCGGACTATGGCTTAGGCTTTGACGAGGGATGGGGCTTGATCCACTGTGTGAAGGAGAGGCCATCGCAACTGGTGTCGGACTCCATGCAACCACAGGCTCGCCAGCGGCCTCTTGTGCCGCAGCAAGCTTGGCCTCGATTTTGGCTCGTACAGCTGGCTTGATTTCGATGTGGTCGACCTCGGCCATGGTGAGTGCAGCAATATACTCTCGGGCAGCTTGTCGTGGTTGATTGAGTTTTAGTGCCATGTTTGCCGCACTGACTGCCGCCTGACACTCGGGCACTCAAAATGAGCATCGGTGAGATTCATCGAAGCGCTCATGGCTAGTATGTGCCACGCGCCTTCATAAATGCTATTTATTCACAAGAGTCCAGCCTGTGAATGAAGCTCACCTCAATCTTTGCAGGCATGATGGCGTTGCATGCTAGGTAGATGATGCGCGCCGTGGCAAAAGAGCCCTCGTTGTTTGCCTGTGCCGCAAGCACCATGCACTCATCCACTACCGCCTTCATCGGCCCCGACACCCGTTCCTTCAGCTCTTGAGGAGCCTGGAAGGCAAACTCGAAGCTCGAATTTGGAGAGCCAACCACAGATCCAGCGATAGAGTGTATATCGTTCACCGAGCCAGAGCTGTCATTGCGTGCAGGAGTGGATGCTACAGCGGGAGCGGCGGTCGATTGCCCCGTCTCCACGTGCAATGCACCTTGCGAAGGCTGCCAGCCTGGGAACAGCTCAGTCGCAATGGCCGCGACCTTGGCCTCCTCGAGCTTGCGGATCACGAGCTTGCGCACAGCCTCCGTCAGCTTCTGGTCCTCTGGCGCAACCGCGTCAAACGTGAGCAGCTTCTCATAGATGGCTTGGGCCTCGTTGGTGCAACCACATTTGAGCTTCATATTGGCCGCCGAGATTAGCCTGTTCACCTTACCGCCCAACTCGTAAGCAGCATCAAACACTTTCGCGGCTGCAGCGTAGTCTCCCGCCCTGTTGGCCTGGTTGGCAATGGCGGCGAGGCGCTCGGGAAGTGGCTGGTTGTTGATGTTTCCAAACATGTGCGTGAGTGACGCGCTTTGCGTGCCTCGACCTTGCGCGGTGAAGGAGGGCGAAGGGGTTCCGGGAGCAGCAGGCAATGAGCGAGGGGTCCCTCCTTCGCTTGGCAGGCTCGGTGCCGATGACAGAGAGAGCCGGCGAGGCGGAGAAAGAGATGAACGATGAGAGTGAAAGCAGAAGAGGCGGGGGGGAGACGCGGCCACGCAGATGAGGGGGAGAGGAGGCGGGCGGGCAGCGGGGGGGTTCCGGCAGCAGCAGGGGGAGCTGCTTGCTGCCTCTCGGAGGGATTCTCTCTACTTTTCTTGTTTCTCTCTCTCCACTCTCTGATTTTCTTTCTCCCTCGCTCACTCCCTCAACTCTCTCCCTCCCTCTCCCCCCCCCCCGTCTTCTCTTCCTTCCCCCCTCCCCTCTCTCCTCGGTCCCTCTCTCCTCGCAGTCGGCGGGACCTAAGCTCCTGATACAAATTCGGAATCAATATGCAAAAATTTTTCACGAACTCGAGTGTCTTCACTCTCACTTCGACAGGAGCGAAAACCACTGAGGGCAAGAGAATAGGAAGAGAAGAGACAAGAGATGAGACGAGCCGAGGGAGCGAGGAAAATCAAGGGGGGAGAGAAGAGCCCATGAGACACCAAAAATAGAAAATATTCACGGACAGAGCGTGGAAGAGCAACATGGCCCAAAATAAATACTCGTACCTACTTTACTCTTCCTGTTCCTGTTGACTTACTGAGATACTTTAACTATTTATATGTCTTTACATCCCCCATTGAGCCGAGTTTAGCGCCAAACTATCGGCTGACGAGGAGAAGCGGAGCGGGGACCAGCGCGCGGAGAGGGCATGGCGAGCCAGCGCCACGTGGAAGCCAAGCCATACCCGTGGCCCTACAATGGTGACCTGAGACCGGAGAACACGGCACTCATCATCATCGACATGCAGGTCGATTTCTGTGCAGAGGGCGGCTACGTCGACAAGATGGGGTACGACCTGAGCCTCACTCGCGCACCCATCCAGCCAATCAAGAAGACGCTCGCCGCCATGCGCAAAGCGGGCTACCACATTATCCACACCCGCGAGGGCCACCGGCCCGACCTATCGGATCTTCCGCCCAACAAGCTCTGGCGGTCCAAGGCAGCCGGCACTGGAGGGGTCGGTATTGGCGATGTAGGGCCATGTGGGCGTATCCTCGTTCGTGGAGAGCCAGGATGGGAGATCATCCCAGAGCTTGCGCCATCGCCGGGTGAGATCGTCATCGATAAGCCCGGGAAAGGATCATTCTACGGGACTGACCTCGACTTGATTCTGCGCACTCGCCGAATCTCTAACTTGATTTTGGCGGGTGTCACCACAGATGTTTGTGTCCACACAACTATGCGCGACGCTAATGATCGTGGCTATGAATGCCTCTTGCTCTCCGATTGCACCGCCGCTACAGACCCTGACAATCATCTGGCGGCGCTTAAAATGATAACGATGCAAGGTGGTGTATTCGGTGCACATGCTGACAGCGCAGCACTGCTAGCAGGAATTTCTCTCCCATAGACTATCTTATCAAAACCCAAGCCTAATGTCTCGCTCCTCACCAAACTAGGTAGAGTACTGGCGACTGTGTGCCTCGTGCCTTTTTTGTTGGTTCGACGCAGTTATTGACCACCAGGATGATGAAGGTGTCGGTTTCCATGATGCTGGTAGCGTTACGCGCGCCTGCATCTCCGCCCGTCGTTGTCTCATTGTCCTTTGGCTTTTGGCTTTTGCCACGTCGGTGATTGGTGATTAACTCGGGCGCTTGGACAGGGTCTATGATCTAACGTTAGATCAGGATTTGGGGGGTCTAACACCACTCGGACGGAGGTGTTCGACAAGCTCCAAAGGAGGTGTTAGACTCTAACAGATAGGTGTTAGATATATAATAGTTCTATTTTTAGCTCACCGCCTACCGCTCGGCCCCGCACGCTGCACCCCCCCCCCCCGCTCCTCCTCCCTCACGCCGAGCACCACCCACTCGTGGATCTACTGCGGTGGAGAAGACGGCAGCGACGAAGCCCTGCGGCGAGGAGAGCAGTTGGCGCGGCCCGGCGACATCGTCGTTCATGCTGATGTCGTTGGGGCGTTGGGGAAGGCGTTCTCGAGTGCGAGTGCATCGCTGGGGGCGACGTTATCATGCTTCTCGGCACCGGCGAGACGCAGCGCCTTCACACCTCCAGCGAGGGCACGTCTACACCCAGAAGAACAGGGGAGCGCCGACGCCGCTGGCCGCTGGCTTTAAGGAAGAAGGAAGCCCTCTCGCGACTCGCGCCAAAGCTCGGCCGGCAACATTCCAAGGCCCGCTGGGCAAGGGACGCTGACCGCATTGTTCGGCGCAACAATGCCACCACCGTCAGCTTCGACTTCGACTACGATGGTAGATGTGGCACAGCCGGCGGCCGTGGCCGTGGCCGCGGGGCGCGCTAGTGTCGCATTCGCGAATCGACACTCGTTAGGCTTCGCTCTTCTCTTCGTCGTTCGGTATTTATCGTTATAATTCTCTCGTTCTCGTTCTCGGTCAAAAGCTTCGCTTGGATGCATGGGATCGTGGGTTGTGGAGCGCCCTCTCTCTTTCTCTCGAAAGAGAAGGGAAGTTTCCCTACCTTTCTTCCTCCCAGGCGCCTCGCAAATAGGTTTAATTTGCTATCTCCCCTGCGTTTCTTTATCTGCTTCAGGGGGCAATTAGGTTTAATTTGCGACCTCTTCGTATCTCTCCCTGAGGCACATCGCACTCCTTTCGTCTTATTCGGTAGGTCTCTTGGAATCCTGCGCGGCAGGATTGCCCCTCGTTTCCGTTATGGTGCGATTCCCGTTCCAGACAAGATCGCCGACAGATCGCCCTTTGATCGTCGTCCGTTGTTGTCTGATCGGAGTGTTTGGGTTTGATTTTAGTCGAGTTATGTGAGAAAGTCGTGGGGCGAGAGTCGGAGTGTTTTCCTGGGTGTCGTTGTCCGTCGTCCTGTCGTCAGTCGTCATCCGTCGTCGCTCTCGCTCTCGTCGCTCTCGCTCTCGTAACACTCATACCCAACAACCTCGCCTCTCTTCACCGGCCCCTGCCATCACAGCCCTCCTCTCACTCGCCCTCGCCTCTCGCCGCTCGTTCGATGTCGCTTTCGCCGCCGTCCTCGCCCTCGCTCAAGCCCGCCTGCCCGCCTTCCTCTGCTGACGGGCTGAAGCCCGTCAGCACCTCCGAAGTCGTCTCCCTCGCCGCGCCTGCCGCCGGCTTGGCCCCTTCCTCATTGCCCTCAGGCCCTAAGGGCCTTCCCAATTCGTCAGGTGTAGAATCTCTCCCGGTGCGTCCCGCGCTGGACGTCTCAATGGGGGTCAACCCCACCTCTGCAGAGTCGGGCACCATGCCTGCCCTGCCCCCTTTCTCCTCTCCGGACGGACATCCACCGCCACCCTCGCAGTGGGAGGTGATGCCCTCCCTTTCTTCGCCCCCTGATCTCTCTGCGGTTCCCCCACCATCATCTCCGCCATCGCCGCCGGAGCCCATGGAGGGCAGGTCCAAGCCCGAGTCTTTCCAGGGTGAAGATCATCCTCTGGAAGGATTCCTCCCCTCTTCTAGCGCATGCCTCGAGGCTCCACCACCCTTACCATCGGACTCGGAGGCCGCCTACGAGCCCTATCACGCCTCCCTCGAACGCCTCTCGGTCGCCTCGGTCGCCCCAAGTCAGCCGTCTCGTCGTGAAGAGGCCCCGGGCCTGCTGCCCGACTCCCTTCTTCATCTCTCTTCTTCTTCACCGTCTGCTACGGCCCTGCCGCCAACTTCGTCGGCTTCACCGGGGCTCAATGCCGTCGAGCTGCGCTATATTGAACTCATGCAGGCCATGGCCGCACAGTTCTCTCAGCAGCTTGCCGCGGTCACCAGCGCGATTGAACGAGGCCGACTCCCTACTGCTCCAGTCCAGGCAGCCAGCCCGCCTCCACCTCCGTCCGAAGATGGCGGCGAAAATGTTTTGCCTCCGCCACCGCCGCTGCCTCGTTCCTCATCGAAACCTAAAAAGCCTCATAAGGACAAGAAGAAGGACCGCCGCCGCCGCCGCTACAGTCCCTCTACTTCTTCGTCCTCCTCGTCATCGTCCCCGGTTTCTAGCCCGCGTTCATCCAACTCTTCGCCGATCAGCGACTCGGAGTCCGATGGGTCATCCGAGTCTACGGACTCTCGCCGCAAGCCTCGCCGTGCCAAGGGTGGCCACTATACCACCGCAGGCAAAAGCTACAATACTCGAGAGGGACGGCCCTGGTCAACCGCCTGAGTCTCCGGCTCAGGTACTTCCCATCCACTTCGACGAAATCTGTACCACGCTCGGTGACATTAGGCGTGACGTCGAGACCGTGCAGACCGACGGCATCTCGTGTCCTCGCGTCTTGGTTATCGGCGAGACGAGTGGAGTGGTCTCGTCGATGTTTCTTCTCGCTGGCGCTGATGTAGCGACGTGCGACCTGTTTCCGTCCGAAGTCGATTACGTCCCCCACTTCGACGGGGACGCGGATCTCGTCCAAGACCTCGGATGGGACCTGATTATCGCGCACCCGCCGTGCACCTATCTACCCACTCTCCTGGCATGCCTGATGGCTGATGGCTTGCCAGGAGCACACTGCCCTGCTGACCCATCCCTCTCCCCACAGGCATGCCTGGATCGCACGCCCTGGCCTGTCGTGGCCAGCCAATCCCTCTGACCAACCCCTCTTCCCCCTGGGCCCCCCTGATCAGGACCTCCGAGCCAGCTCAAGTCAACTGGCAGGGGCTCGAGAGCCAGCGATGGAGAGGCAGGAGGGGCCAGGGCCATGCCCCAGCCTCACCTGCCCCCCGAGCTGCGCTCCCAGGCCCCTGCTGGCCTCCTGGGGACCTGAAGAGGGGCCGCAGGCGCGCGCCATGGCCAGAGCCGCAGGGAAGAGAGGAGGAAAAGGGAAGAGGGAGGGGAGGGGGGAGTTGCAGCTCTCCCCTCCGGCGTTTACGTGTCTTCTCGCCCCGTTTGGGTAAGAGAAGACGGGGGCGCCAGAGCCAGGAGGGAAGGGCCGCGGCTCGCCGCGGCCACTCGCTCAGGCGAGGAGAGATTAGCGTTTCTGGACTCTTATTCACGAGTGCCCCCCCCCCCCCCCCCCCTGCGTTGTTTTTACCCGAAAGGGGTTTTCCCCCAGCGTGGACTCGAGGAGAGGACGTGCTGGGGTGCGTGGGGTCGGTGCGTGCACTGGGGGGAGGACGAATATCGAGGGGAGGGGGCGGTGCCCCCTCCCCCCGGTAGCACTCGGACACCTGGCTCGTCAGGCATGGCGGGATTCCGGGACGGAAAAGTTGTGTCCAATTTGCTAGTGGGGTTGGCTAGGATATAACATTAATTATTTTATTTTTATTTTTGACGACGATGATGAGGATCTCAATAGGGGTAGGCCAGGATATCCACGAATCCTCGCCCAAATATCCCTCAAAAATATCTAAGAAATGTCCAAGCGCCAGCCCAAACATCCCCAAAAATATCTCGATACTATTTTATTATAAGTGGTCCTCGCACCTCGCACTTGCAACGATTCGTCGCCTGCCACACTCCCGTGGGCCGCGGGCCCCTCCCTACTTACTTTGCCTCTTTGTTTGTCTGCCTCCATCTTCCCTCATTCCTACTTTCCATAGTGCTTAGTTAGTTAGTGCCCTTTGATTTCATTCACCCCAACACATGAGCTCACATCTCACATCTCACAGTGACAATGCACATCGACTGCCCTACACACACACACGTCCGCTTGTTGCTTGTTGCGATTGAATCGCAACATCATAGATGCCTCCACTTGGGGTCAGCCAAAGACGTCGCACGATGAGCACCAAACATGCACTGCAACAACGAAAACACACGTTCACAAGAGGCAGAATTAGGACTGAGACAAAATGCAATCCTAGCCGCAAGGGACCAGGTCGGGTGTCGGGTGATCGCTCCAAATCGGTGCAAGCTGGCGCGCTGTTGCCCCAACACTGACTCTAAGAGTAGGTTGGAGGTTGGGGTCACAGTGGTCTACGCCCTCCTCGTCCGCAGGGGCCTATATTCCCAGTTGCATAATTTTCTTCTTGTTTGGGTCACGAGTCACGAGGATGATTGCTGAGCTTGCTCAGCTCACGCGAGAAGGCACAGAGTATGAGGGTGAACAAAAAGGAACGAGGAGGGGAGCGGAAAGGGGAGTGAGGATGAGGCAAGGGCGTTGTCGATGGGGAACCCGGCGGAAAGGGTAGGGGTTAGCAACAGTAGTAGGCATCTTCAAGACTTTTTTTAGATAGGCCCCTCGAAGGAAATTAGAGATTAGAGCGTGAGAGGGAGGAAACGAGGCGCCTCCCCAGTGAACTAAGTATGAACTCAAACTCAAACTCAACTACGTGAGCTATCACGAACTTAGTTGTGAGGCTGTGGGTTGAAAAATTATCTACAACATGCACACCACGATACAGCCTATCACGAGCAAACACAAATTCGCATGGTTTCACACTTTTGAGCCACATGCACCCATCCCACATTCAAATGGGTGCCACCGACGCCTTTTTGGACTTTTGCAAGGCGGATTGCGAGTATGGGCTCATGTAAGGCTGTTTGGACTTCGCCAGCGGCTTCGAGATGCTCACCCCGTCGAGTTCAAACAGCGGCCCTCCGGCTTGTAGTGAATGTGCGGGATGGTCATGATGTGCAACTGACGAGTTTTGACCCGAGCTAGAGAAGCTTAGATCAATTGAATCCTGGCCCAACCTCTCTACGGATCTCGCTAGCGCACTTGAACCGAATCCCAGCGTGGAACGAGCAGCACCTGGCTTCTTAGTTCCACCGCCCGTCCTCTTCTGCGTTTTGACGCCATGGTTCTTGGTAGGAGATAACATGAGGGACTTCGAGTCGATCTTCAGTCCCGCAAAGGAGCCCACAACATTGGAGCTACAGCCCGCCCCGTGTGTGCTTGCACCGCAAATCGGTGGGAGAGAACTTCCTTCTTGCGCCGAGGCATCGTTGCCCGTGTTTGGGTGAATGCTCGGCAGCATTGACGTTGCATGGTTAGAGTCATGACCTGATTTGTTGCTAGAATTCATGCTGTTGTGAAGCCCAACGTTGGTCTCAGTATCGCTACCAAAGCCGCCATGTTGGTCCACACGCCGGACAGGCGAAATTTGATGTAATGCACCACCATGTACGCCAACTGCACCCCCTCGCAAGATGGTTGGCAGCGAGCTATCAGAACCCGTCGCGTGCCCTGAATGCCCAGCGTTCGTGTGACCCTCAGCTACGCGCCTGGATTTGTGGGTTGCAGACATGGACTCCAATACTTTGTCACCTCTGTGACCTGTACCTGCTGGCTGATTTTGTTTCTCTACCGCGCGGAGTTCGCGGAAGTACGGGTGTTTAACGGCCTGCCGAGCCGAGATTCGATCATCAGGATCGTACGCCAGCAGCTTGGTGATGATATCCACACATTCAGCTGAGCAGTGTGGCAACAACTTGGCCATTGGAGTACCCTCCTTCGACGGGAAGTTGAAATCGATGTGAGAGTTTGAATGCTTTTTGAGCTTGTCGAGCGTGGCTGGAGGTGGAGTGCCGAGAATATTATGGATCTTCGCGACTTGATCAAGCTCGTTGGTCCCGGGAAATAATGGGTAGAGCGACATGACCTCAAAAAAAACACAACCGACCCCCCACAAGTCCATCTTGTAGTTGTAGAAGCCATCGGTGAGCAAGCACTCCGGTGCTCGATACCATCGAGTTGATATGTATTCTGTATAGGGCTGCTTTGAATAGATTCCGCGACAAGAACCAAAGTCCGCCAATTTCAACTCATCATCCGTAATGAGGATGTTCTCCGGCTGCAAGCAGAGAGATGGGGTATGCTTAGCATGGCTCTTGGGTGCATGTGCACATGATGATTTGCAACTGTCTGCATATTCGGCTTCGTGTTCCTCGCACGGCAGCTGCAAGCTCACACGTATCGGAGCGCGCGCAATCATCAGCGCGCGAGTCTCGGCGTCTCGCACCTTGATGTCTCGGTGGAAGATGCCATTGCGGTGCATGTGGTCCATGGATTTCAACAGCTGATACATGTAAGCCTTGACCTTGGGCTCAGGCAAGTATTGGCGACGCCCTCGGATCAGCTCATAGATGTTCATATCCATAAGCTCAAATACTAGTGCCAGTCTACCGGTCGGTTGGTCGTACAGGACCTCAGCCAGTTTGATTACACCTGGATGTGGTGAGAGCCGCCGCAGAGCCTGAATCTCTCGCAGGTTATTGACCTGGGGGGGGGGGAGGCCCCGCATGAGCTGGTGCCCGTTTCTCGCCGGCTAAGCGCAGGGCCGCATAGCCTGTGGGCCCATCACTGCCGACCTGATCGAGCGAGTCGAAGTGGTTCTTCATGCACTTGATGGCCATGTACTTGCCATTCTTGATGCACTGCGCCTTCAGCACCTCTGAGAAGGTGCCCTCCCCCTTCTTGCCTATCAAGCGATACTCTGAGGCGCGGTAGGGCGTGGGACGTCTCGCTTAGCGCCAGCAATCCCGAGAGCCGCCGCGCGCACGCGCGTCTGCTTCGCTTAAGCCGCTCTCGCTGCGGCATGACGGGGACGGCGTCAGGCTGGGCGTACTGTGCATCGCTGAGGCGCAACGACAGGGGGGGAAGAAGGGTGGGGGTAGGAAAGGGGAGGGGAAGAGGGAAAAGGGGGCCACTCATAGGAGAGTAGAGTAGAGAGATGGGGGGGAGGGGAGGAGGAGTCGTCGGGGGAGGGGGGGGGGGGGCCAAGAAGGGCCGCGCGAGGCAGGGGAGTTTTCTTTTTTTTGTTCGGAACGTTACATCGTTGAACGCCGCCGTCCGCTGCCTGTCGCCCCTTGTTCACGTTTTCGTGTGTGCCGCTTTCTATGGGGTCACTGGAGCCTGGCGCCGTGGCCTAGACTATTTATATTGTGCTAGGGCCATTTGCCATTTGCCATGCTCCACCCCTAGAAACAAGGAGGCGAAAGGGATGGTGGCGGGTAAGCTTGAGCGCTTACGAGTGTGTGTGTATTGGGGCGAGGCTAGCGGCGCGCGGCGTCGAGGAGAAGAGCGGCAAAGGGGCGTCCCCCCCGCGTGGGGGCTACCTTATTTCCTTTTCTCCGGTCGTCATACGCGCCGCTGCCGCTGCTCCTGACTCTTGACGGATCGAGCATGACCACTGGCTCGATATGCGATGAGACGGAAGGGAAACGATCGGCGGGAGGCGCGGCGGAGATGGCCGTCTGTGATGGAATGGTGCAGTCGGCTCGGCCAATCACCTTACCTGCTGAATTAGATATGCTCCGTTTCGCAACTTCATTCAGATAGTCACTCCTGATGCTGTCGCATTCATCCTAAAAAAAAACCTTTTAATATTCTTACCGCACTCGCGGCGAATGGAACCACTACCTACTACACGTAGTACGTAGCATACTTTCTACACCCCCACTCCCCCGGCCCTTCTCCCCCCGCCATCAGGCGGCTCCCCCCGTACACTACTAGGGGGATAGGGGTGAAGGGCTTAGATATGGTCCGGCGGCCCGCGCCTCCCCCCGGTGATCTTTCCCCCCCCTTCCTCCTGTGTCTCCGAGTGGGCGGCCGACTCTGTCCCGACTTATCCTGTAAACAGGAGCGGGACTTACTGATTTTTCGGTGGGCGGAGCGATCGCTCCGCCCACCCCCTTCTCCGCGCTCTCTCTCCCCTCTCCTGCGGCACGCGCGATGGCGCGCCTGCGGCAGGCCTCCAGCTGCCCTCTGGCGGCCCCTGGAGGCCAGCTCAGGGGGCAGAGGAGACTGGGGCTGGGCCCTGGCCTCCCCTGCCTCTCCCTCGCTGGCGCTCCTGAGCCTCTGGGGCCCCCACGTTGCACCTGTCTGCCTGTCGACCAGGGGGGGGAGGGGGGGTTGGAGCAATGGGCTGGCCACGAGGAGCCGGGATGGGCGAATGGGGCGAGCTTGTAGGGAAGGGAGTGGGTCAGTAGGGCAGTGGCCTCCTGGCAAGCCATCAGGCGTGCCAGGAGGATGGGTGGTTCCTCCCCCATGGCAGGGGAGGAGTGGAGAGAGGGGGGGGCTCGTGCCCCCCCATGGGTCAACCAAGTGTAAACTTAGTTGCTGTCGCATTCGCATTCATCCTAGATGATGCGATTTCCAGGCTCTTATTTCCATGACGAGTTGGAGTGGCCCATAGGGCCTGAGGGCAATGAGGAAGGAGGCATGCCGGCGGCAGGCGCGGCGGAGGAGACGGCTTCAGAGGTGCTGACGGGCTGAAGCCCGTCAGCAGAGGAAGGCGGGCAGGCGGGCTTGAGCGAGGGCGAGGGCGGCGGCGAGAGCGACATCGAGCGAGTAGCGAGAGGCGAGGGTGAGTGTGAGAAGGGCTGTGGTGGCAGGGGCTGGCGAGGCGAGGCGAGACTGTAGGGTATGAGTGTTACGAGAGCGAGAGCGACGAGAGCGAGAGCGACGACGGATGACGACTGACGACAGGACGACGGACAGAGACACCCAGGAAAACACCCCGACTCTCGCCCCACGACGTTCTCACATAACTCGACTGAAATCAAACCCAAACACTCCGGCCAGACGACGACGGACGACGATCAGAAGGCGATCTGTCGGCGATCTTGTCTAGAACGGGAATCGCACCATAACGGAAACGAGGGGCAATCTTGCTCAGGGCTCCTCTGGAAGGCATGCCAGAAGGGTCGAGATGGCCGGGCGGCCGGGCCCGTACCGGCATGGCTGCGCTGCCCACTCCCACCGCGGTCCAGGTGGGGCCCGTCGCGTTGGCGATCGTCCAGGGGCCGGCAAATGCCGGCCTCTCGCTGTACGAGACGCCCTCGTCAGCGCGCCAGCTGGTGTGTGTGGAGGGGCAGCATTTCGTTCTGAGGGCGCTTTTTTAGCGCCAGTCCTCGTTTCCTGGTCTAGGGTCTAGGGTGGTCGTATGCGCCGCGGAAGCACCCGGGCGACATGTCCCCCCACTGCAGGTCGCATTGGCAGCGCTTGAAAGGGCCTCTGGAGCCCGACTTCAGTAGGCCTATAGCGAGCGCGATCTCGTCGCTCGCGGGTAGATTTCTCCGGCAAAGTGGTAGGGAATGCATAGTAGGGCCCCAGTCCACGGGGTTGGTTGGGCGTCTCAGGTTGCCTGTGAGTCTGTATGTGTGAATCTGCCCGCGGGTCATCGAACGTCAATGACCGTAGTCTTCAATATTCGTGTACAAATTGTACGTACAAAAAAATCGCTTTTCGCTTTCGAGTTTTTAGATTTCAAGTTGAGGGACTATTAGAATTAGATAGTGACTATACAAGGTGTCTGGGCACACACACAAAATTCAAGATGCTAATATGACCTAGTTCCAACACTGCGAAGTCGTTGTCTTTAAAGCTACCGGTAGTCCTCGTTGCGCCCCTTCTACCGCTATAGATATAAAACAACTGAATATTTGTGCTGCTACTGCCACTAGCCATGCACCAACACGACGAGCCACGACACACATGACCGCATTATAAACCTAGGCACACAAATCTATGCACCTGATTATAACTCCCCCCTCGCAGGCCCCCGGCTCCCGTTACAACTCCCCACAAACTCATTGGTATGAAAACCCAGTTAGTCGCCAATGTAGCATGTACTATGGAAGACTTACCAAGGAAAAGCACCGGGGGGGGGGGGGGCGATCCCTTGCAGTCGTCCCGTTGAGAATGAAAGGCCCTTAGGGCAAGCCAGCCTACCCGAGCAGTCCTCCGCAGAAAAAGCGACGGCGCCCGTGGAACCTTACTTCGAGAGGGCTGCCCCTGAGCGCACTTGCGCCGCTCCCTCCGCTCTTCCACCTGTCGCCAGCCCCTCACTCCGCCCGTTTACTAACGTAACGGCGCGGTTATCGTTGAATCCCCGGTTCGGGGACCGACGAGTTCCGCACTCCCACACTCCACTCTCTCTTCGCCCTCTCCTTCGGCGCGTGCCCATGGCGCGAGGCGCGCGCCTGCGCGCCTCGACCTCCTCTCAGGTCTCAGGGGTCCTAAGGGGGCTCCCAGAGGGCCAGCAGGGCAGCTCTGGGGGCAGTGGAGGCTGGGGCTCAGCCCCTGGCCTCTCCCTCGCGTGTCTCGCTGGCCTTGGGCGCCCTCCTCATCCTCAGTCTCCTTTTGCCTGGTGCGACCAGGAGGGGGGGGGAAGGTCAGTACAACGAGTGTAGGTGTAGGCCCATATGGGCCAAGGAGTGCGCCTCCTGACCCGCGCCCACTGGGGGTCTGGGTCAGGATGGTGATTGCTCAGCTCATGCCAGAAGGCAGAGTCTGAGGGTGACCGACAGGCCCCCCGTAGGGGAATTGGAGCCTGAGGGGGAGAGCACGAGGCGCATCCCCCATGTGAACTAAGTATAAACTTAGTTGATCATCGTCGGATGGGAGCGCGGGTGGATTGCGTCGCCGCAATCGGCCGCCGCCGGACGGGGAGAGAGGGAAGTGAGCGATGCGGGTGCCCGCACTGGCCGAGTTGGCCGTCGCCGCGAGCCGCGTCGGCGTCGTCGATGAGGCGTGTGTCGAGCTGGCAGAGCAGATACGGCTCGGGCTTCAGGATGAGCTGGTCGGCTCGGCGACCGACGTCTACCTGGCGGCCCTGCAGCCACTCGAGGGCGCCAGCCTCGCGCCTGAGCAGGCGAAAGAGATGAGCATGGCGGTCTTCGCCCTGATGAACGCCTCGCGACCGCCCGGCAAAAGGCGGAGAATGGAAGGGACATCGTTGTCGGGCGAAGCCGCCAAGCGGGCGCATCGGCCCCAGCCAGCGAGCTCAGAGGTAGCATCCATGCTGAAGCGCATGGCATGGAAGCGCGAGTACAAGAGCGACCAGGAACGATTCTATGATGACTATTTGCATGAGTTGCAGCTACCAGACGCTATTCAAAGGCGCCTGCCCACGACACAGCTGCGCTTGCACCAGCGTCCGTTCAAAGAGACAGGCTTCGCGTCAACGGTGTGGGACAGTTCAATTGTGCTATCCCGAGCATTGGAACGTTGGGCGAGAAGCAATGAGGTTCCTGCGGTGGCGTCTGCTCTTTGTGGTCACCATACGGTTGAACTGGGTGCAGGCTGCGGGCTCGTAGGTTTAACAGCAGCCGTTCTAGGAGCTCGTGTCACTCTGACTGACTTGCCATGCAATGTTGCACTCCTTACTAGGAATGTAGAAGCTAATGAAGCGGTTCTCCATGTGGCGCCATGTCCATTGGCGGTGCGTGGCCTGGACTGGACGGCGCCGCTCCCTGCAAATATCGTGCAAGGTGCCGATCTGATTCTGGCGACGGATGTGTTTTACTCGGGATGCCCTGTGGAAGCACTCATAAAGACAGTGCAGGCCTTGGCGACCCCTTCCACTCAAGTTGTGATTGCTGTCGGACGGAATCGAGCCAAGCTGGATGACTTTATGGATGGCATGATGGCAGACTGGTGCATTCGCGCGGTGAACAAAGAGTTGCAACTTGATGCTGACTATCGATACGACGACTGCGACCTCTGGATCTTGTCAAAGAAGCAAGGGCTCAAGTGAGGCTCCGTCTACCTGGGGATGTGCATCTTGTGTGCTGCAGCATATCTGATTTCCCAAAGAGCAGGTATGGAATGGCGAGCATGGATGGGGGTGCAGGTCATGCAGTTGTGGGACGTCGCCAAATGTCAAATGCAAGATCACAAGCCCATGAATATTAAATTATGATTTCATGTGACTTGTGTACAACTCCTTGTTTTGTTGTATTCAGGCCATTCTGACATGAATATTTAGTAATAAAAAACATCTGAATGCTGAAGATTCGGGGCTAAACACCTCACCACTGACACCGCCTTCGCTTCCCTTGGCTCCATCTCCTTCCCTTCCCCCCTTATTCATTCCTTTTCGTTGCTCCGGTTTTAGGGTCCGGCCCAGGTGCACTACTACGCACTACCTTGGGCCTGGTTCAGGTTCAGAGTATGAGTATGGGTATTTACTATTTAATAGTATTTAGGCCCGTTTTGCCAATTTGGGTTACGCTTCGTTGTGGGGGTTCCCGGGGGCGTCTTGGGCCCAAAGGGCAGCATCGAATGTGTGCTAGAAGGGTGTTTTCCGGGGTTTCTACCGCTTCACTTTGGTGCAGGGGTTGTGCTTGAACGTTCACGGGCTCAACTGGGCCAAATACACTTTCAAAATCAGGTGTTCAAGGTAAATTTGGAAAGTGGGTGTTCACAACTGTTCACATGGCGACACTTAAGTGTCCATTCCTAGGTGTTGGTGTTCAAAGTGTCCAAAGGTGTTCCAAACGTCCATGCTAGGTGTTCAAAGTGTCCAAAGTATCCCCGCTAGAGATCATTGGTGTTCAAATTTGTCTAGGGCCAGGTCAATACTTGCAGCCCGACTTGCCCAAACTTGTCGGCCGTTCTTGCGGGGATCTTGTGCCGGACCACCCAAACTTGCGGTCAAACTTGTCGCAATTTGTCGTGGTGCGTGGTGCAGGTGTATCCGCAAAACGTTCCCGTAATTAAGGAACCAAAAAAAAATCGCGGCGCGCCAAAAAAATCGCACGACTCGCGTTCGTAGGGCACCGCCCACCCCACAAGCTATATTGCGTTGTTATTGTTATGTTGCTATACGCTATACTGTATCTATACTTGCTTGCTATTGTTGTCACCTAGAACCCATTCACATTCATTCACATAACGGCGACATCTTCTTATCGCGGTGGCGCCCATGAGGCAACCACCGCGGCTTGGGCGAGGCAGAGCGCCATCGCCGATCGCATCGCCAATCGTATATCGCCGGATAAGATTCTTACTACATTCACGCGCACGCACATTCACACAAACGCGCGCAAAACTAATAGTAACAAAGTAAGAGCGCGCGGGGAAATTTCTGTGCCGCAAGAATGCCCCGCGCGGACTCGAAACGGCCGCGAGCTTGACCATTGCAATCCCTACAGCTCGTGCGCTCGTGCAACTACAGGGCCTGCGGCTGTGTCGATGCCGATGTTGGGCGATGCATTTGTGACTTTCCACAAATAGTTGGGAGAGTCAACGACCCAAAATGTGGCCATGGAGTCAACGAGAGCTTGTTGTTGTGCCGAGGACGGGCATACCCCCACCCCCTTCTGGACGGCACAAGACGCATACCCAAAAGTACGCATAGTAGCCGCGTAGATTTTAAGGGCACTAGCAGCATCCTTTGCGCTAGCTGCCATGTCGGCGGCAGCAGCGTGCGCCTCCGGGTAGCCTAGGAGTGGGGTACCGACACTAGAGGAGGAAGAAGCCTGGTTGCCTCACCCACTTCGTGATTTTGCCTGTGTAAGGGCTCTCCCATAGAATTTTGTCCGCCGCTTTTTGGATTCTCCCGTGGAACCAAGTAGGGGCTGCCAACGTTTGCATCCAGTAGCGTGGTGTGCCGTATATTATAAAGTTCGCTATGTTGGTCCTACCGAATATGGTCATGTGTCGCGTAATCGGCGCCAATCTGGCTGCTTTGTTGTCTACTTTGTCTGCGAGTTTCTTCCAGAAGGGCTTGAGGGCTTCCGGGGCTCCTAGCGGGACGCCTAGTATGGTGAGGTATTGATCGTTCTCTATCCAGTTGTATTTACGCATGTCCCACGGCGGCTTGCGTAGCCTTTGCGAGCCCATTCGGATTCCTTGAAATTTGGCTTCGTTTGTTTTGCCCCCCGTGGCCCGTTCGTGCGTCCGCACCCACATTAGGGCCCGCTTCAGGCTTGTGTAGTCGCTCGTGATGAGCGCCGTGTCGTCGGCGAACTGGCTAATCTTCAGTTCGTACCCGTTGAGGTTAACCCCTTGTCGAGAGAAAGGTTCCTTGCGCTGCGGAGACGTAGAGGTGCCAGCGGGTAGAGTGGGCTACTTTCGACACGAAAGTGCCTGACTCGCCCTCGAGTTTCATCCGTTCGCGGTTCCCCTTTAAGAAAGTGAGGCCTTGTGCCTCAACCGCTTTGACGAGTGAGCTTAGGTTGATTTTCGATGCTTGCGCGAGGCCGTCCGCCTCGACCACGACGTGGGCCGCGACGTCCTGGAGCGCCTCGTAGAGGGCCTTGCGAGAGGAGGTGCCTTTTTTGTTAAGCTTTTCTTCGATGGAGTCCACGCTGACGCGCACGGGGATGTCTTGGCCCAAGACGCGGATGATGGTGAGGTCGCCGTATTTGGCCTTGAACTGTTGCGCGCAGTCTTCGTTGACTGCTATGTGCCACGGGCCCCTCGCCGAGCGGGCCCAGAAGTCTGGCTCGGGGTCAACTCCCTCGAGTTCTAGGAGAAGTTCGACGATGGCGGCATACACCGTCGTGTCCTGGATTATGATGTCTCCGGCCTGGTGGAATGAGAGCTCGAAGTTGGCGTCTGAGTCTGTGATGATGTTGTCTTCGTCGGAGTCTTGTCCCTGGGAGGCGGGGTCGGGGGTGTCCGTACTCAGTGTCGTGCGGGCGCGGGCAGTAGGCGGTGTCATTCGGCGCTGGTCTCTCCCAGGGGGGTCGTAACTTGTGTGTCTCATGTGTGTTGCGTGCTGAGTGTGAGGGGGTGCTTCTGGAGAGTGTGTTGTGCGTTGAAGTGGAGTGGATGATGTGCCCATAAGGGCCACCCGGCCTCGGGCCGCGCTGCCGGAGCAGCGCGACCCTTGCCAGGGCGAGAGGGGCCTCTGCCATAAGGCATGCCCAATGGAAGGGTGGCTGCATGAGCCTGGCATTGATGGGATGCTTCCAGCAGCCTGCTGTCCCCCATGGGGGAGGCCAGCATGGCTGCCATGGGTGGTGTGGCCGGGGCCACGGGCCGTGTGGCGCGACCGGAGTCGCACGCACCTGCTCGGCCTCGGTGGGCGGACGCGGCCGCTTCGATAGCGGCTGCTCCATGGTCGCTGGTGGGGCGCCCTCGGCGGGGGGCCCGAAGGAGAGGGGAGTCGCGGCGGCGCGCTCCATCGCGTCTAAGTATAAACTTAGTTGACAATCTGGCACACAACCAGCGGGATTGTAATGTGCGCTGCAACTACGCTTGGTGCCGCCGCGACCCGATCGCTTGGGGTCTCCGCAAGGATACCAATTTGGGAATCGCTCGGCGCGCTCGCCAGGCGCCCGAGCACTTGCTGACCCCACGGCTGTCGGGCGCTGTTAAGTGGGTTGTCAGGGCAAACCTGGGCACCCAAAGCAGGGAGATGATAGGGGAGACTGTCAGGGGGAGGGGGGCGGACCGTGGCGAGGCTTTGGCCGTTGATAATGAGGCGGCAATGAGGCTAACATTTTCCGTTGTCTTCCCCCCCCCTCCGAAGACTACACGGTAGTCTTTAAGACTACGCGTTTGCGCAACCGTACTGGCCGCCCAGCGCGCCCCGTTCACCGTGTCTTCACCTTCACTTGCAGTTCCTGCACTCTCACCTTCACCTGCACCTTCACTGAAGAAAAAACTTCGGATCAGCACCTTCCCAGTTGGAAAAAAAATTTATTGCTCGTCGCTCCCCTCATCCTCATACGGGGGCAGGTCGTGAAAGAAGAAACGAGGACGAGAGAACGAAAGAACTAAGCTGAGTCATCGGCCGAAGTTGCCTCGATTGCCGCGACCACTGCAGTCTCCGATGGGCCGCCGCCCCTGCCTCCGCCACAGCTGCCGTCGCTACTGCCGCTGCCGCCGCCGCTGCCGACCGCCGCCGGTGATGGCCACCTGATACAGCTCGCAGCCATTGCGAGGCCGACAGCCGGCGATCGGCCGACGCGGAACCCCCGCCTTTGTTATGGGGATTCGCCCGACATTCACTGCTTTGATTCTCCCACGCGCGCGATCCTCCCATTCTCCCAAAATAAACTTCCATGGGCCGGACAAGGCGGGGGAGTCACCCACCGACGCAATGGATGTTCGTGGGGTAGAGGGGTTTCGCGGGGGGGGGGGGGGGATATGGGGGGGCGGGTAAGGGGGGTCCCTGGGGAATTCTTGGACACCCCAGGAGGGGTGGAAAATAGTGGTTAAAAAGCGTGAGCATGACCGGCCTAGCTGTGCATTGCGTACGTAGCGAGCCCTTGCACATTGCACACCATTATGCCTTCATCACCCAAGGCACATGATAGATGAAAACAAACCCCTCGCCAAGAGGGATTTCTATCCCTCTCTCTGCGCTCTCTCTCCTACGGCGCGCGTGGGGAGGATCCAGCCGACGGAAAGCCCTAAGTTTTGAACCGGAGGTAGTATGTCAATATCAATCATGTTGACCACCAACCAACCTGAATAATGAATGACAGCATGTTGATATGCATCGCTGGTCCACATCCCTTGCCACCGCCGCGCTAAGCGGTAGCATGCATGTACCGGTGCATGTGCAAGCGCTGGCGGCATGCATGCAACGGAACGAACAAGGGTAGGATGAGGATATGGCCCACAGTGTACGTGCGACACGAGAAAGATGCGGAGAAATTCGAGACATGTATGTCACGCCCGGCGGGCCGTACACGAAAGTACGGCTGGTACGTAAGGCACGTTGAGCAGACGTACAAGCTAGGGCGGTATGGTCTGGCTCATCCACGCACCCCGTTTTCACGATGCGAGATCGCCAAGAGGGACCGAAGGAGCAACCCGTAGTTCTAGCGAGGCACCACCCGCCTTCCATGCCACTTGGCGAAGGAATCCAGGCTCCGCAGCTTGCGTTCCAGCGGCACCATCGACTTGGAGGGGAACAGCCGCCACACTGCGTATGGGCTGAAGATTGAATCCCTTGGCACCAAGCTGTGCGATGGCCAGGTCCTTGTCCATGAAGTAAACTGCAACCTTGGGCTCTGGTGTCATGTGTCGAAGGAAGCCAACTTCACCGCGAAAACTGTGTGCTATTCGAACAAACTGACACCATGCTTGATAATAGCGCCTTGACTGAACGTCGCCAACCTCACGCATCAGCTCATACTTGCCGCCGTTTTGCTTGAGTTTGGCAGGAGAAGGCGCTGTTTCTGGCACAAAGTATGCAAGCGATGCTTTCGGTGGCTTCGATGACCATTGCAACATCATCAAGCCGCCTAGGCTGGGAGAGAAGGTCAAGAAGCATTGTATACGAGGAGTTGGCGCAGCAAGCGACGCCGAATTCCGCACCGAGCTCGCCACGCCCACCGCTGCCATAAGTGACACCATCTCAGGAGTCGCCTTGGCTGAATCACTTTTGGAGCTACTACCCGCCGTGCTTTGTGTAGAGCCTGTGGACGATGCAGTACCATCAGGCACATGAAGCATGTGAGACATCATGGCGTCATGCTCTCTTGAGCGTGGCACAGTCGGCTTTCTAAGGACACCCAGCTTGCAAATGCTGGAGATCATCTTGCTGCCGATGCAAGCTGCAGGTTTGACCACCCATTTTTTCACTGGAGACTCGCTAGGCGCCATTCGTTCACGTTTGAAGCCGCTCAGTTGAAGCAGAGGCACCGGATCATGTGCTGGCGCACCGCTGAAGCTCGACGGCTTCCCCGACGGAGCTACAGGGAGTGGGGGGGGCATCGAGGGCGGCGGAGGTGTCGATGGGGGTGGAGGAGGGACCGATCGCTCTCCTGCGACAGGACTAAGCCAGTCGATGAGATCTAGGGCACGACTCGCCTCTGCTGCTTGGCTAGTACGGTCATGTGTGGGCCATGGAGTAGCGTGTTTTGGGGCTTGCAAGTTATGAGAGGTCCGGGCAAGATTGGGCCTCGCACTCGCCACGGCTGGACTCGTGGCGACAAACACCAATGAAGCTCCGAAGAGTTCTTCCGCCTCGCGCAGCGCAAAGGCATCCCTTTCGGCCTGCTGGCCCGTCCCGGGAGCAGCAGAGATGCTCTCGGTGCCCGGCTCATTGGAAGCAGGGACGTTCTTTTCACCCTGAGCGGTCAGGACACGGCTTGGAGGCAGCGGCTCCTCCCGATGCGCAGATCCGAGCTCACTGCAACGTAAGCACCCCCCGTCACCGCGCAACGACAACTCTGTGAGGATAACCGCAGCCGAGGCAATATGGATCATCGACTTTGAGCTCGTGTCGCTGCTACCTGTAGACCGGCGCCAGTTTCGTTGAGTGGAGGGCGCCAGCTTCGACCACCCATCCGAATCCGGCGCCTTCTCTTCGGTAGTATGAGCGTGCTCTTGTGACTCAATGGAATCACGCCCCGGGAGTGTAGGCGGTGCAGTAGATGCACGCTTATACAGCACGACGTCCATTTTTGCCAGCGCGACACTCTCAGCCCCTGTGCTGGATCGCGCCCCGTGCGCTACGCTTGAGTGTCGCTCCGTTCGGACGGTCGGGACGGCCGCTTCGAGCGTGCTGGTTGCCTGCGAGAGCTCGCTGTCGTGTGAGGTGCTGCTGTCGTCTGCCGCCCACTCCTCCGTCTCCTCCTGCGTATGGGGCAACTGGCTCGTCTCGAGGAGCGGGAGCAGCTGGAGGGAAGGCTGGAGCGAGGGCTCCGAGCTGAGAGACAGAGGCGGCTTGAGGCTACGACTGGCCACAGTCGCCATTGAGGTACTACGTGGGGCAATGGGGAGAGGGGGCGGCGGGCGGCGAGCTGCGACGAGGGGTGGTTGCCAGCGGGAAGAGAGAAGAGAGAGAGAGAGTGAGAGGGGAAGAGAGAGAGAGAAGCAAGCGGGAAATCCGCGTGGGAATAAGAAGAGAGGAGAAACGGAGATGTAACTGGACGAGAGGGGGGGAGAGATGGACTGGCGAGATGAGAGAAGGTGCAGAGCACAGAAAACCAGAAAGAAGAGAGGAGGGAGAAGAGAGAGAAGAAGAAGGACGGGGAGGAGGAGAAGAGGCTGTACAAGGTCGTGCCGAGAGAGAATGGGCGGAAGCGAGAGAGAGGTCTTTCGCGAAACGGAAGAAGAGAGCGCGGGGACAGTGAGAGAGAGAGGCCAACGAACGGATTCGGGTGAGAAAGAGGAGGCGATGGAACTCCTCTCCTCTCTCTCCCCCCCTCCCTCCCCTGAGAGGAGAAGCGAGCGAGTCTCTCGCCGCGTGTGCCGAGCGCCGGCAGTTATTTGGTGGGAGAAGAAGACAAGAAGGAATGGGAGAGAGAGAGAGAGGGGGGGGGGGGGGGGGGCAGCGCGAGGGGGTTTGCACCTTGAGAGATGCGCCTCTCGGTGGCCTCGGTGGCAGGAAACCCCTCCCCCCCTCTCCACTCTACGTAAAGAGTATGAGTACAAAATTTCAAGAAAATGGGGGGAAGGGGCCGGGGCTCTCTTCCCTCCCTCTCCTCGTCCACTTCTTCGTTTCTCTCTCCGTTTCTCTCTCCTCTCCTCTTCTTCCGACGCGGAGTTGCCGCTCGCTTCTCTCCCTCTCTTCTTCCCCTCTCTCTTCTCTCTCTGTCTCTTCTCTCTCTCTCTCTCTTCCTCTGTGCGTGAGCCCGCTGTGTGGGAGGGGAGGGGAGAGTAGACGTTTCATTCTTGGGGGACCGACCAGCATCAGCGTGAATCACACACACACACACTCACACCATCGTCCACACAGCGGAGGAGCCGCTGGGGGGAGAGAGAAGAGAGAGAGAGAAGAAGGACGGAGAGGGGGAGAAGAGGCTGTACACGGTCGTGCTGAGAGAGAATGGGCGGAAGCGAGAGAGAGGTCTTTCGCGAAACGGAAGGAGAGAGGAAGAAGTGGTCGTCGTCTCGCGCTCGTTCACGCGACGACCCTCTCCTCTCGCTCGGCCCGTTGGTACAAGTTACTCAAACAAAAAATAGTCGTGGTCGTTTTTTTGGGGGGTGCCTTCCATGTTTCGGGGTGGTCACTCGTGGTGTGCATGGTGTTTCGCCCCCCCCCCTCCCCCTCCCCCCCCCCCCCCCCCCGCCCGCCCGTCGCCCGCCAACGTTGGTGTTTTGCCCCCCCCCCGCCCCCCGCCTCCTGCGCGCGAGATGCGCGCGAAAAGTGCTGTCTGCCTGGCATCCGCATTCCCGCCACGCTCGAATAATCATTGTCACATAGTAACATAGGCCTGTTTTCATACGTATTCTCGCCAAAGCCAAGGGCCTGTGTGCGGCACAGTGCACGGTGCTGTCGTCGGGGAACTGTCGAGCAATGGAGAAGGGAGGCACCCTCTTCACGATGGGCTTCTGCAAGCGCAAGTCCGAGGCCAATGAGACAGAGGTTACGGCGTCCGCAGCTCGGCGTGGTGAGCAGCTGCGGCGGCAGGCCGAGGCGTCCGCCGCGCATGATGCCGCGGCGAGGCTGAGGGCAGAGGAGGAGGACGACGTCGACGAGCACACGGGCTACAAGAAGCGCAAGAAGTACAACAACACGGCGAATGCGGTGCGTCTGCGCGAGAAGCGTGCGGCAACAGAGGCGATACGCAAGAATAAGAAGCAGCGCGACCTCGGGCTCGCCAGGCAAGCGGCACAGACAGCAGCAGCAGCTGGGGCGCCGTTGCCGCCATCGTCATGCGCCGCAGACGGTGCACCGCGGCAGCGCGCCCCTCGATCAATGTACACAGGAGCTTCTTCGAGCAAAGGGAAGAGGCGATGGACCGACACGGAGCGCGCGCTCGTCGTCTCAATGCACGAGCACTTGAAGGCGCGCGGCATGGTAGGCGACGATTTCTCGATTACGGCGCGCGAGCTGCAGCTCACTTCCCCGAACCTCTTCGGTGGTGGGAGCATTGGCCGAGGCATAACTCGGCAAGATGTGCGGAATTTGGTGTTGAGGCATCGGGCCGGCATCATAGCCGACGGGCGTGGGCGACAAAATGTTGTGCCTGATGCCGTCCTGCAAAAGATCATTTGCACATTCACGGCCATCGTCAAGGCCAAGGCGAATGTCACCTCTGCGCCGATGCTCCAACCCATTGCCGTCGGCATCATCCAGGCAGAGGGTCTCGGACATCTTTTGCGCAGCGCCGACGAGCCCGGTCGTCGTGGAAAGTTCTGCTGCAGCACACAGTTCATCAGGCGGCTTTTGAAGAGCCACGGTTGGCGAAGTCGCAAGCCACAGGGAGACGCTCGTAAGTTGCCAGGTGACTGGGATCAGAAGAGGAAGGAGATGACGCTACGTCTAGCGTACTTTGTTTTTGCGCACGACATCCCACCCGCGCTCGTCATCAACGCAGATCACACGGGTATCATGTTCACACAACGGAAAGGATCAACGTGGGTCACTCAGACAATGGCAAAAGGAGGCGACCTGAGCCTAGCGAATCACGGGGACAAGCGACAATTCACCTTATTGGCCACCACCGCTGCAGACGGGACCTCTCTACCCCATCAAGTGGTCATGCAGGGAAAGGTGGCGGCGTCGCTGCCCAGATTTGCTTACCTGGAGTACGATGCGTCCGTGCTGGGTCTGAACTCCAAGAAACACCGGTCAACGTGCTTCACACCGCGCGGCACGGCAGAAGTGATGCGGGAGTCGGCAATGGTCAAGAACGTGGCGAGCTACTGCGTTACTTCCAAGCACTGGTCAGACGACATCACGTCCAAAGCTTACGTCCGCGATGTTGCCGTCCCGTACTTCAAGAAGACAGTGAAGGAGCTTCACTCGGCAGGACGTTGCAAGGCATACAAGACGCAGGTCTGCGTCCTCATCGTGGACTGCTGGTGGGGCTGGCTAGACGACGGCGTCAAGGGGTGGATTGAGTCGCAGTATCCATGGCTTCGCCTTCTCTTCGTGCCAGCATCCTGGTCCGACGATAAAAAAATGTGGGCCTCCGGATCAACAAGAGTTTTTTTTTAACCCACTCTCCCCCACCTCTATCTCTTCCTCATGTGTCCTGTGTCTCCGAGTGGGCGGCGAGCGGCGACCTCAGTCCCGACTTATCCTGTAAACAGGTGCGGGACTTACCTATTTTTCGGGCTCCGCTCCGCCCACCCCCTTCTCCGCGCTCTCTCTCCCCTCTCCTGCGGCACGCGCGATGGCGCGCCTGCGGCAGGCCTGCAGCTGCCCATTGGCGACCCTGGAGGCTCATGGAGGCCAGCTCAGGGGGTAGAGGAGACTGGGGCTGGGCCCTGGCCTCCCCTGCCTCTCCCTCGCTGGCGCTCCTGAGCCTCAGGGGGCCCCACGCTGCACCTGTCTGCCTGTCGAACAGGGGGGGAGGAGGGGTTGGAGCAATGGGCTGGCCACGCCGGGCCAGGATGGGCGAATCAGGCGAGCCTGTCAGTGGGAGAGAGGGTCAGCAGGGCAGTGGCCTCCTGGCAAGCCATCAGGCGTGCCAGGAGGATGGGTGGTTCCTCCCCCATGGCAGGGGAGGAGTGGAGAGAGGGGGGGGCTCGTGCCCCCCCATGGGCGAGCTAAGTATAAACTTAGTTGGCCATTCGGCTTGTACACGAGAATGAGTGCGACTAGCTTATGGCGACATAGTCAACACAAGCATCACGTAGGAGGTTTGCCAACCCTGCTACAACGGCGTCTCAGCGCCGCCGATCCAACGTTATCCCAGGTCACATGGAGAACAGATCTTTGCTGGGAACACAGCACATGAACATGAGTTGACAAATATGAGCGCCGCTTGCGACTGACAACGGAAATCTGTCTCGCACCTGTCCCCGTGTTAGTATGCCTACTCGCCACGTGTTCACGATTCCGCATCACGGTCTTCAAGAGAGGCATGCACTCTGATCCAAGGGGTCATTGACGTGAGCGGACCACGACATCGTATGGCACTATTGGGTGAACCCCAGACAATCCTAATCACACACACGTGCCGAGCTGCGATGCCACAATGAGGGGTAGCTTGCAAAGTAATTATCCACTCACTCAGCTTCCTGGCGTGAGGCGAAAAAGCGCCGAGCCACCGTCGGCTTGGAGTACAAGCGCCACCTCGGACTGTGGTTCCAAGCCCATGACGTCTTTCCGGGCGACCACATCTCGTACGCGAACGTCTATTGGTGCGCCTGCGCTTAGCGGAAATATCGTGCGCAAGCACGTGGCACCGCACGTGATTCTGGCAGGAGCGAAGGCAAAATTGATCATTGCAAGAGCCGCATCGCCGTTTGAGAGCGGGCGGGACCAGATCTGCTGGCACTCATCAACTTGTGGGCGATACCATGCAATAGCAAGGCCAGAAAACAAAGAAATGGCTAGCAGCACGCACGAGACCACAGCACACACTGTTCGCGAAAAGCGCAGGGCAATAGCGGCCGAGGCGAGTGCCATGACACCGATAGTGGCAAGTGCTGTGATCCACGCGACGGCTACGTCTTGGGGCATGGACCATGGCGACATCCACCAGTTGTCCCGAGGCTCAAAGGGCGGGCAGTTGCTCCAAACAACAGTGCCTTGCACACCGAGAGGGTCCTGGTTGATGGCAATCACCTCCTCGTTGGAGTACGTCTCGAAGTCGGAGGGTGGCATCGATAGCAAGCGCGAGCCAATCAGAAGCGGAGCTGCCATCACAGCCCACATCGAGAATTGGGCTTGAACCTGCGCCGGCGTCAGCGAGGCTGGGGCATCTGGATTCGAGCCAAGCAGCATGTCGGGGTCGTTGAAGCTCCCAGGCGACACGTGTAGCGCAAGCTTCTCGTTGGTCCGAATAGCGACATACACGTTGGCCCACTCATCGCAGTCGGGAGCGATGCGCCATGAGTTAGCAAGTGTCGCGCCCATAGGGGCATACCACGCATTCCAGCCGCACAGCGAATAGAGGATTGGTCTGCCTGTCGCATTGAGCGCATCTCGCATCACAGCGTAGGCTTGAAACGCCCTCTCCGGCTGCGAGGACGCCCAGCACGAGTCATGCTTAAGATAATCGACACCCCACTCCGCCAGCTGCGATGCGTGCATGCGCTCATTCCCGCCCGAGCCTGGACGGAATGCGCACGTCTTCCAACCCCGGTCCGTGTACAGACCAAACTTCAGGCCCTTGGAGTGGACGTACGCCGCGAGCGAGCCAATTCCCTCGGGAAAGGCAGTGGCGGACTCGATCAGCCGGCCCTCGGGAGAGAGGAAAGGCTCTGTCCAGCAGTCGTCAACATTCAAGTAGGTGTATCCTTTGGCCGCGAGCCCCGACTGAACCATCGCGTCGGCGAGTGCCCGCACTGCCGACGCATTCAGGTCGGAGCCGCAGCGGAAGTCGTTCCACGTGTTGTAGCCCATCGCAGGCGTGAGACCGACCCCGTTGTCGAGCGCCAACGCCACTCCGCACAGGCAGAGCACGAGGGCGCGGCGCGCCATAACTCAGCGCACCACTCCCCACCCAGCCTCCTCCCTACCTGGCCTCGTCCACCCACCACACCCCTTTTGCTCTCTGGCTGACTTCGCACGCCCTCTCGCTGCTCCCACCAGGGCTCTCTCTCTCTCCCTGCCCCCCACCTGTCTCCTTCTTGCTCCCTCTTCCTCCCTGCCTCCCTGCCTCCCTCCCTCCCTCTCCCCGCCCTGCCGCTGGCTCGTGCGGGGAGGTGGCACGCCGCGGAGGACGACAGCGCGAGAGGAGAGGCACAGAGACAGAGGAGAGGAGGAGAGAGAAGAGAAGAGAGGAGAAGAAGATGATGAAAAGAAGATTCGAGGAGGAGGAGAAGCACAGAGGGAATAGAAAAAAGTGACAGGGAGACGGGAGGAGAAGGCAGATCATCACCGTAGAGTTGAGTAGAGTAAATATCGTCCAACTTATGTACTCGTAGTAGGAGAGGAAGAATGCCAGTGATCACCCCGTTGGACAGCTTGGCACATTGTCTTCTCAGGTTCCGTACAATTATCTAATCTGGCCCTTTTTCAGGAAGAAAAGTCTGCCCCGCCTTCCTCCCTGAGCTCCCCCCGTCTTTCAATATTCCTTAAAATACACCACAACTACTAGAGTTAGAGATCTGCTTCTTGCTCGGCTCAAGAATTCACACTACGATTGTAGACTACTTCTCCCTTTATGCCAGTATGTAGGCACTAGGGAGAGGGAGTAATGTGAAAATCAGCGTGAACGAAATGCCTAGGTTTCTAGGTTTGGAAGAGAGCGAGAGCAGCGAGGTGCCCCTCGCGATGCTCGCGCTGCTCTGCACGCTGGTTGCGCTATCTCGGCGGACACTGCTCGCGGCGGTCCCGGCGGCGGCCGTCACGCCTTACGCCGCACGCGCCGTCCCTCCGCTCCTGCCCTCGCATGCGCCCGCTACCGTAGGCACGAGCACAGTTGCGGCAGTGGCCCCAAGCGCCGCATCTGAGTTCTGGTCGGGCCTGCTGGCCGGCGCCGTACAGAAGACAGTGAAGGAGCTGGCGCTGCATCCTCTCGACACGGCCAAAGCACGTATGCAACTGCCCGGACCGCGCCGCGACCTCTTCGAAGAGCTATTTCGCTCGCCCTATGCCGGGCTCGGCCCTGCACTCGTGTCTGGCGCGCCAGCAGCTTCAACATTCTTTGCGGTCAAGGACGCGCTTAAGTCACAGTGCTTGTCTGCTGGAATTAGCGATAAGACTACGAGCACCCTCATTTCCGTCGCCGGCGCCAACATCGCCTACTGGGGAATCAAGAATCCTGCGGAGATTCTCAAAGTGCGAAGACAAGCAGGCACTGCAGGGGACACTCTCGAGGCAGCACGAGCGCTTTGGAACTCTGAAGGCATCCGAGGGTTCTACGTCGGTAGCGTTGCCAATTTTGCGTACGCGTACCCTGTCGATTCCACCAAATTCATGCTATACGAGGCCATCAAGCTCCAGCTCCGGAAGAGGAGCGGCAATTCGAGACTCTCTCCTATTGAGTCTGCGCTAGGCGGTGCCCTCTCGGCATCTGCCGCGCAAGCTGTAGCCACGCCACTCGATGTCGCCCGAGTTCGCATCATTACTGCAGACCGGCGCGGGATTGCCACCGCGAGCTCTGGCAGTGGCGCCCCAGATATCGCGGCCGGCGGTGTCAACGTGCTTCAGACGGTGCGGACCATTGCCGCGGAGGAAGGGCTTCCAGCGTTGTACGCGGGTGTGGCCCCCAAAGTTCTGCGCGCTCTGCTCTCTGGCGCAATTCAATTCTCGACGTACGAGGCCACCAAGGCCTGGACAGAGGGATTCCTGGCTAAGAATTTTCCGAGGCTGTGAATCCGACTCATTTTGCTTTTGCGATGGGTCAAGTGTACCGATGCCTCGCGGTCCCATGAGTGGTGTGCGAGTTTTCTTAGGCCCGGAGCGAGGATTGTGCGAGCTCACAGAGCGAGAGCGAGATCTTATGGGTGCGTGAGAGGGAGAGGCAGAGTATTAAGGTGGTAGGCACACAGATCACTCCTTCCGATATTTTTGCGGAGCGGCGGGTGGCGCGAGCGGGGCCGCGAGGGCGATGGAAGGGGAGTGAGGCCCCTCTGCCAGCGGCGACCCATTAGAGCTGCACCTATGACGGGGCCGCGACGTGCGACCAGTTCCCTGTGACCGCCGTTGTGAAGGGTGCCGAGGGCGTCATTTGCACCCCTGTGTCTGCCCTAGTTGGCGAGGCGCAGCGCACACACAACGCTGAGGGCCAGCGGTCTGGAGCGCTAAGGCGTGTCTATTGGTGGGTGTAGGACAAGCTTTCGTCCGGCCCACTGCTCCCACGGAAGAGGAAGAGGTTCCATTCGCCGTTGCCCTTCGATTTTGGGTCTCCTGGCGGCCGCAATGGCTTGAGGAAAGCGCCGATGCGCGTCCTGCCCTTCCCCCCCTGTACGCCCCGTTAACCAAGGCCAAGGCGCTCTCGGCGCACGGGAAAACGAAAGTAGCAAACTTTTTGATACACTCCGTATCAAGATACTGGCTACAAACATTGGCGGCCCCCGAGTGGTTCCATAGACCAATAACGCACGGAGTCGAAAGGTTGCTATGGATGAACGTACACATAGACAGGAAACTCAAATATGGATCGCAAACCCAGAGATCCCGCATCCTGCTAGTGGGGGAAACCAAAGATGGACCGCATCTATCTATCTTGTCGCATTCATCTTAGATGATGCGATTTCCAGGCTCTTGTTTCCAGGTCCTTCGCCGTGCGGCCACACGGTGAAGCTCAGGTACATCTAGGTTGGTAGGGTTCGTCCCTAGCGACCTAGAATTCGAGTTCTCGTTTCGTTCCGTCCAGCCTGTTTGTCAAGTCTAGATTCCAGGTTTCCTCCTTTCGGGTAATCTTGACCCAAAGGAGCCAGGTCGCCTGTCACTCGCTGCGCGCTTGTCTCAGGCTCTCGGGTTACCTTGTGAAGGCTTGTTTAGCTTCTTGCAAGGCTTGTTGTTTCTTGTTGAGTTCCGGTTCTTGCTTGGGACTTGCTCACTTTCACTTTCGTTGTCGTTGTCGTCCAGGCCTGTTCTTCGTAGGTTCCGCTTGGCTTGGTTAGGGTTTCGTTGCCTTCCGGCGTTTGGCGTTCGTCTTGGCGTTCGGAAACTTCCTCTCACATTCCCTAGGTCCGCTACCCTTGGCTTGTAGGTGGCAAGCGCCGACGCGCCTTTCGTTGCCGTCGAAAATCCTCGAATGCACGCGGAAGCCTCCGCCTTAGTCGGGGGGTTGCGACCGCGGCAGTTTGTGCAGCCGTGGCAGCACGGCACGGGCCATCAAAAAGCAACTGGCCTGTACCTGACGGCTTCACTCCCGTCCTTGCAGCCTTCGAAGATTGTCGAGGGACGTCCATCTGCTATGGCGGATCTATCGCCGTCGCCCCACCGTGGCGCCCTTCGCAGCCGCACCTATGTGCATCCATGTTCCTGGCGCTCATCCCATACGTGTCCGCGATGACTCGGCCGCGTTTCGCATCCCAGTGCGATTCGTGGCACCCTCTGACACTCGTCCTCACTCCGTCCGCTGCCCACGTCGCCCCTCCGCTGCCTCTGCTTCGGCAGCTGCCGTTGTGGCGCATGGAGATCTTGCCTCACACGCTCTGCTATATCGACGTCTCGGTTTTCCTTACGCTGACCAATGGTCGCTTGTGCCCACCGCCACCGTTGGTCACAACTTGTCTTGCCACCGCCCCCCGACTGGCCTCCCCATGCCAGAAGCAGTTGTCCGTGGTCGCATGCGCGCCGCCCCTTTCTCCCGCCTCCCAACTTCCCTTGACGCCCAACCGCCTCCCGGAGCCATGGTCTACATGGACTTTGCCGGCCCACTTTTGGAGAGCGTCCTCTTCAAGTACACATGCTACTGCGGTACTGTGGATGCTGGTAGCGGCTTCACCCGGGTATGGCCCGCGCGAGCCATGACCGCCGAGGTCGCCGCCTCAGCCCTTGGCCAATTCATTGCCGATGTCGCCGCTCATCTTAGCTCCCTTGACGGCACATACAAGCCCTCCATTGTGCGATCCGACAAGGGAAGCGCTTTCCTCTCCTATCACTTCCGAGACTTCCTCGCTCACCGTCGTATCCGCGTGAGCTACTCATCAGAATACACGCCGCAACAAAACTCACATGTGGAACGTATGTGGGGCGTCACTTTTGGTACAGCTCGCGTCCTTCTTGCTGCTGCTGGTCTCCCTCCTTCCTTTCATCCCTTTGCCATGCAGACAGCGGTTTGGATCACCAACAGGCTTCCACGACCTTCTCGCCGGAACTTGTCGCCTTATCACCTCCTCACTGGGCACCCCCCTGACATCCGTTGTCTATATGCTTTTGGTTGCCTTTGTGCCGTCGTTGCCCCCGTGCCGCGACGCGTTGGCGATCGCCACTTCGCCGACAGAGGTTGGTATGGCCTCTACATGGGGCCTTCTGAGGAGAGCCCTGGCCATGTTGTCTACTTACTCGACTCCAAAAGTGTAATGGTTGCAGCCAAGATCCGCGTATGGGAGGACCAGTTCCCGGGCCTCAAGGATGAGCCTAGACCCAGCTGGCTTGAGGATGACGATGATTCAGCTGCCTCTGCACCTGCCCCCTCTCCTGCACCCGTTCCAACTCCTGTACCTGCACCTGTTGCTGCACCATCTGCGATTCGTCGCTCCCCACGCCTCCTCGAGCTCGAACAACAACATCATGGTATGAATACCACTTCTGCTGTTACACCTGCGTTGCACAATGCCTCTATGGCTCAGGCTGCAGCAGTCTTTGCTCTTGGTGCTGCAGCAATGGGGTTCGATTCTCGTACTGATCCTTTATGTTTTGCTTTTACTTCCGACCTGCTCACTACCGACGACAGCTGTCCACCTTTTGCTCACGCCGGTAGCGACCATTCACTCTTCGCTCAAGCCGTCACCGTCGTTGCCGACATGGGGGATGTGACGGTCCCCAAGACGTACCGTCAAGCGCTTCAGTCCACCCATGCCGACTATTGGCGCGTAGCTATCAACAAGGAGCTCGGCGGCCTCATGGCACTTCGCACTTGGGAGTGCGTTCCCGAGGACGCCATGCCCGAGGGCGCCAACCTTATGCATTGCCATTTTGTCTTCGCCGTCAAACGCAAAGCCGACGGCTCCATCGAGAAATTCAAGGCCCGTCTCGTTGCCGACGGCAATACTCAACGATACGGAGTCGATTTCGACCGCATCTTCTCTACCGTGGTCAAAACGGTTACCATCCGTCTCGTGCTTGCCATCGCTACCGCTCATGATTACAACTTGTCCTCCATCGACGTCCGCCAAGCTTACCTGCAAGCCACTCTTCCACAACCCCTCTTCATGCGCATGCCACCTGGCCTCCCGCCTCGTGACTGTCGCGGGGTTCGTCTCGTATGCAAATTATTGCGCTCAATCTATGGCCTCCGTCAAGCTGGGCGCGAATGGGCCGAGCTTCTCACCTCCTTCCTCTTGAAGTGGGGCTTCACGCGCTCCACTATCGATGTCTGTCTCTACATCTTCACCAGCGGCTCGTCTTTGCTTTGGGTGCTGGTGTACGTGGACGACGCCCTCATCGTCGATAATGACTCCGGCCTCCGCGCTCGTTTCGTCCACGATCTCGGCGATAGGTTTCCCATTGAAGACAAGGGCGAACTCTCGTGGATCCTCAATGTTGCCGTGGCTCGTGACCGTCCGCGTCGGATCCTCACCTTATCTCAGAGTCTTTACGTCTCAGATCTCCTTCAACGGCATGATGCTTTCCTATCTAGCACTACGACACGCACCTTCAAATCCCCTCTCGGCGCCCTCCACCTCGATCCGTCTGATTCACCCACGCCTGGCTCTCCTGCTTTTGAATCTATGGCCTCCAAGCGCGACACCTATATGGCCATCGTCGGGGGCCTCCTCTGGCTTGCTAACATGTCTAGGCCAGATCTCGCATATGCAGCCTCGCAGCTCTCGCGCTTCATGACCAACCCTGGTCCTACGCACTTCGCCGCTGCCGTCCGCGTCCTCTGCTACGTGCGTGACTCCTCCACCTGCGCTCTGCTCTTTCGCCCAGACCCCTCGCTACCCTTTCTAGTCCATGTCGACTCGAATTGGGAATCTCGCTTCTCTTGTACGGGCGCCATCTTTTTTCTGTACGGCTGTCCTGTCCACTGGTTCTCCAAGACCCAACGATCCGTCTCGTTGTCGAGCGCCGAGGCCGAGTACTTCGGTGCCATGCTTGCTGCCCGCGACATCCTCTTCGTCCGGGATTTGCTTGTCGACCTATCTCTCCCGCCGGATGGCCCTACCCTTCTGTGCTCCGACTCCAAGTCTGCCATCAACATGTCCCTCGACCCCGTTGCCTTCAAAAAGACCAAGCACATAATGCGCGCCGCAGCTTTCCTCCGCGACCTCGTTGCAAAACACGCCCTCGCTATGCGACATGTCCCCGGTAACCTTATGCTTGCTGACATCCTCACCAAGCCCCTTGGGCCCGCTCCCTTCTGCCGTCTCCTATCCCTTCTAAACGACTGCGCATCCATCATTGCACAAAGTCTGACGAGTTCAAATTCAAGTTCCGCCGAAGAAGCTACGGCAGGGACGTCTGCCTCTAAGACTGCCTCTGACGAAAAGCTCCAGTGACATACACCACTCCGAGTATTACGACTGTCATGCAAGGCATTCTCCATTCTTCTACCTTTATCCTCTGTATCTAAGCCTCACCCTCCGTGCTCGCCTTATGGGGGGGTATCACAGAGTGCCGTCATCTGCCAACACAACCCATTGGTCCTTACCGATAGAATCGTCTTTACCGATAACTTTGTCTGCCAGATTCCTTTTCATCAAGTCATCAGCCTCTTTCATCATGTGCACCACCTTCTGGACTCTTCTCTACATTATCATCTGCAGTTGATGCACATCGAGTTCTTAGGGTTCCCGAGTCATTTGCACATCGACTTCTAGACCTCGCCTTCATCTTGGGGATCTCAGCTCACTCTAGATCGACTTAGTGCACCTAAGGAATCTCACCTTCATCAACACTCACGACGCTTCATCGGCTCATACTAAGGCAATACTCGCCGATTCCCTAAATCCTTGATTCCTTCTTTGTTCCCTCGCACGCCTTCCTGTTTGTCTCAGAGTATCATCCAAAGAACCGTGGTGGGGTATATGTAAGGGTTTGTGCGAATGTGATTATTGTAGAATCACCGTGCCCCAGGGGTATCTTGGTGAGTTCCCCAGTGCCCCCAGGTGTCCCAGTTTCTGACCCTCACCCCTGTAGCACTGTCTCTCTCACTGTCTGTCATGACCTTACTGCTTTTTGTTGCCGCCCTGGCTGCTCCCTGGCAGCCAGTGCGATAAGATATGAACGACTTATATCCTTTATTCAGACTATAGGTCCACAAGACAAACTAATCCCCAAGGCAGAATTCCTAACGATGGCCACCAACGTGGGGGTGGCAAACGTCGTCGAGGAACCAAAAGCAACACACACATGAGGCGCGGTCTCAGCGGTCGACCGACACTCAAACACAACACGACAGACGACAGCAGAACTCGCCAAACACAAACACACACGAGGAAATACGAAATACGAACCCACGCACACCCCGATGGACGCACACATTAGACCCCCAAAAGGCCTGCCCGGACCCCACACTCTGAACCGGGCCCAAGGTAGCGCACCTGGGCCGGACCCCGGATACCGAGGAAAAAGGAATGAAGGGTGGGAGAAGGGAAGAGGTGGAGAGAAGGGAAATAAAGGCGATGTCGGCAAGGAGGTAGAGGTACCTGGACCTAGTAGGTGTTAGCCCAGAATCTTCAGATGTTTTTTTTCAATGCTCTTATTCTATTTACTAGCCGGCTTCTATATTCGGTACAAGTGCCAAAGAAAGCTCGCTCCCTATCTCGACAGACAGCTATGAGCTATGATTGACTTACGCACGGCTAGAAGTGATACTCCAATGGAGTCGGCGCATGTAAGATGTTGGCCTGCGGAGAAACAAACTGGTGATCCTCAAGGTCGGGCTTGGAGTCATCGTCGATAATGCAATGTTGGTAAACGAGCAAATCCGGTTCTTCACTTTCAAGTATCTGTTGCAGTTGATGGCATGAGATAGTGATGTGAACGTGCTGGTGTGAGCTTGTCGAGGTGATTGTGTGACAAATTTGACATGGGATGCGGCAAAATGTGTCATGGAATGCGCCACCGGCATCCGGGCGCTTCACCACATTTAGAGGCTTGCACAATGGCCACTCAGACCATGGGACGCCACTCTGACCACAAGACATTTGCTCCACAGCCTGGACTCGATCTGCTGGACTCATCTTACCTGCGGATAGGGCTCTGGAGGCGGTCTAGATTGGTACTCGGAAGCTGGATCAGCAGCGGATACACTCAGCCCGAATTGAGACACATAGCTCGCCGCAGTACCGTTAAGGAATCCGCACTGTCTTCCTCGCCTACCCATGTCAATGTCCTCAAAAAGACTCATGTCGCTCTCTGCCGACGCATCTTGCTCAGCTCGCCGTTCCTCCTCTGTGAGCATGACATGCGGGTGCATTTGGAGCAAAGGAGCGGGTGGTATCCCGTCGATGTGGCTCGCACTCGCTCGGCCTCCGCGTTTGGGATCAGATCCCTCTGTTCCCCAACTGGCGACGCTGGCGATGCTGGCCATCGAGCGGCCAAGTGCGCCAAAGCCGACTTACAAGGGGTGGAGGGGCCGGGGGGGGGGGGGGGGGGGGGGGGGGGTTTCTTGTTGTCTTAGTTGAATCCTATTGCTGAGGGACCGTGCCTTGACGGCAACGGAGCCCCTAAAGTACCTCGAGGTGGGGGTGTGCGCGGTTGGGGGGCATAGCTCGTCCGGTGTATGTGGCTAGAGGTGCTAGCTAACAAGATGCTCTACAAGACTACAATTCTCAACGTGGGACCCCTGCCGAGAGCTCACCTCAACCTCAACCTCAATAGCACACAGCACTAGCGCACTAGCACACTAACACTAGACACTAGCATGACGGATTGCGGATTGGACGTTGCCACGTTGCCACACGTCCAATTGGCGACGGAGAGGAGGAAGGGTTTGCGGCGGGAGGCGCAGCTGGAGGAGGCCCGGGTGGGAAGACGGGCTCCACTTCATCCAGAGCTGGAGGCGGGAAGACGGGCTTAGGCGATGGCGAGCGCGGCGACGGAGCGGACATGTTTGTAGCGTGTCGTATTCCATACGATGACAGGCTTTTACTTCTAACCTGTGGGTTATTTTAAGCCTCAAGATCTCGTCGATTAGTATACTGCCTCTTCTCTTACTTTCTCTCGATGTCATCAAATGTTCCATGACTGTCTTCCGTCTTCTCTCGTCCATCGGTCGTATCTCCCCAGCGAGGTCTGCCCGCGTTGTGCCGACCCCTCTGTCGCATGTCTGCGCGTTGCTGAATTGCCCTGGTGCCGACGCCTGGCCGTCCGTCCAGGTGTGGTTAGTTTTCGCTCCGTTTGGTTTAGTTTGTGTGGTTCTGTGCCTTTAGACTTTTTGAGTCCATGTGTTGTGGTCCCCCGTGTCTACCTCGGACCTAAGAAGCTCTCATTCTCATTCTCTCTCTTCCACTAGCTCGCTAGCTAGCCTCGTCCCCTCTCGCCAACGCCACGCGTTGCAATCCTCCGACCGTAAGTCTACCTCGCCGCTCGTAGCGCTCGATGGCAGGCACTCTCAGACCCGACTCCTACTATGATGTGTCAGACATCTTCCCGTCAGCAACAATCAACGAACCTTCCACAACCGCGTCAGCTGCCGGCTCGATCGAACGGCCCTCTGCCTATGAGCCTATAGTCATCGCGTGTTCGACAAGCACAAATTCTGTCTTGGCGCCTACGACCGCGCCCTCTCACAGTCCCGCTCCCCCTCTATCCATGGGAGCAGCGGGAACCTCTTTTGGCCCACAAGGGGTCCACTTCGTCGGATCCGACCATCCCGCCTCTCCACGGCTCTACGTCCCCAAGGCGCTCCGAGGGCGCTACCTACGAGCTTACCATGACTACCTAGGCCACCCAGGGGTCTCGCGTATGGTTAATCTCCTCCGCTCACGCTACTTCTGGCCCGGCCTGTCGACTGATGTTGTCGCTCACGTACGGGAATGCCATGAGTGCACCCTAGGCAAGCCCCTACCGAAACCGCTCGCGGCTCCCTCCGGCACTACGGTTGGCGCCTACCCCTTCGATGTGGTTTATTGCGACATTCTATCCATGGCCAAAACGCACGACTTCGTCGCCGGCGTCAAGGGCTACGACAAGCTGATTGTTTTCGTCGATTCCTTATCCCGCTGGATTGAGGCCGAGCCGTGTAACGGCGACCCAACCTCGGACCAACTCATTACGGTCTTCATGAGGTTGATTGTTTCACGCCACGGCATACCGCGTCAACTTCGCACTGACGCCGGCACTAACCTATGCTCTAGGCTAGTCGCCGCCATAGCTGAACATGTTCACAGCTGAACTGAACCTGTTGGCAAGGGCAAGGGCAAAAATAAAACTCAAATCCTCGATTTTCGAGACGAAAGTCGGCGAACCCGAACTTGAGCCCAGGGAGAATCCGAATCAGCTCGCCTTGCGCGACCACGACGGAAGTAGGAGACAGTACGTAACGAAGACGAAGAATGCTCGTGCCCATGCCGAAGTATTCATGACTAAAGGTAGAGGTAGAGGTCTGAATACAACACCCTCTGAGACTCAAAACTCGAACCTCGAGATCGAGTCGCCATCAGCTTCCACTTCTTTTTACCCTTTCTGCTAGGACGGGAAGCGCTCAGCGCTCAGCCTGCGGTAGATTCGTTAAAATGTTTGAAAATAAAATTGCGAATTATTGCGAGAATTTTCAATTTTCGAGCGAATCGTGAATCGTGAATCGTGCTATTGTGCGACTACTACTGGGCGGGTTAGAACCTCCATGATAGCCCAGGAACCCAAAGATGAGCTCCTCACTATGTGATCACAGCCTTTTCCTAAGATATGGAAGTCCGTCCTAGTTTCTAGGACCGGTCCTAGAAAGCTGGGTACCTTTATACGCTATACTACAAAACTCATTGAGACAGGAAGCCAGGAAGCCTGCTCTATTTTAGGATGTTTTTGGCGCGCGCCGCCGACGTGCGGTGTCCCTGTTGGTGGCGCCATGGCGGCGGCGGAGCCTGAGGTCTATCTGCTCGTCCTCCGGCTGCTAGAGGGTTCGCCGTGCACCGGAGCATTTGAGCTGCTTAAGAAGGAGGCAGAACATTATGGCCTACTTGGCGAGCACGTCGACTGGCGAGGCAACCGTTCGGCAGCCTCGTACGAGGAGGCAGCACGGGCGCGAGGCGGCTTACCACCTGCCGGCCACCTTCAGGCCCTCCTGTCGCAGCTTCTGGTGCTCTCATACACGCAGCAGGCGGAGGGGATTCGAAATGATGCACCCCCGCTCACCCTGCTCGGTTGCGGCTCTCGGTCTCTCGTCACGGTCCAGGAAACTCCTGTGAATAGTGAGCAACACGGCACAAGGACTGCAGTTGCACGGCGTCTGGGAGACCGCAGTGGTGCTGGCTTCCACGGTGCCACGCCACCCCCACCCAGCCGGCACTGGGATCGACAGTATCGGTCATTTCTTCCCCCCGTGTATGAAGCTGCGAGCCGATCCAAGACAATGGTTGGAACGCATCCGGGGCGTTACCTGACAGCCATTCTTGCAAGTGAGCTGGGAGTGCGCCCGCAGCATCTCCGCTGTGTTCATAGGCCCATCAAGGGGCTGCTGGGGTCGAATACTCGAGCAGGTGCTCCTGCAGTCACAGACATGCCAGCTGCGACAGCAGGAGGTACCTCGATGGGCCCAGCGTATCAGCCAGCGGACGAGGAAGTCAATGGTGGCCGCACTCGTGCTATCACAGCCTTTCGTGGGCACCTCTGTGCGGCATACTGCGTCCGATTCGATGCCACTGGTCGGCGCATCCTCACAGGTGCGGATGACGGAAACATCAAGGTTTGGTGCGTGACAAGTGGGCTATTGCAGCGCACGCTGCGTGGCCATGCCGCCGAGGTCACGGATGTGCTCGTCTCCCCCAACAACAAGCATGTTGTCTCTTCCTCTCTTGATGCGACAGTACGCGTGTGGACACTGAGTCTCGGAGTGCCCGTAGCAGTGCTTCTGCACTCATCGCCTGTCAATGCCATATCCTTCTCGCCCACCTTTGGCGATATTGCGGCACCGACGGGGCAGGCTAGCGATTCAGATGCCACGGAGACCGGGGCTGCAGGAGACGCGGGCGTGGAGGATGCGGAGTGCCTCCGTGGACAGCCTTTCCTAATCACCGTCACTGCTGACGGCGCGACTCGACTGTACGACGCCACGGATTGGGACGCGACTCCACTCGTGCTGTCGCAGTCACAAGCCCAGTGTGACGCTGTCGCACCCATCGCGAACGCCTCAGCTGGAACTTCTGCGGGTGGATTGCCTCCTGCAGAGGCGATGTCCGCAGTGGTGCTCTTGGCAGCCTCCGAGGGCGATGGAGCGGGCGGTGGAGAGTCAGACACCTCGACGCCCATGGCCACTTGTTGCTCCGTGGCTTGTTCAGGGCTTTACGCATGCGTAGGGACAACGGTGGCACCATATCTGCACGTTTGGAGCCTCCTCTCGGCCCGACGCCTATTTGAGTCGTCCGCAAGTGAGCGTCAAATGCGCGCCCGCACAGCTGATCGTGTCACTTCGACAAAGCCCGCTGTGCTATGTCCAGATGCGTTGACAGGCCATCGCGCGGAGATTACGTACGTCGCATGGTCTCCTTGCCGGCATGAGCTGCTGAGCGGTTCACGCGACGGTACGGCTCGCGTTTGGTCGTGGGAGGGGTGCCCCGGCGCACCTCGGTCTCTCGTGCTCGCCCCACAAGCAAGCTCGGTCGCCATTCATGCGCACGCGCTAGCCACGCACTCGGGAGCTCGCCCTCCAGCCTTTTGGATCGATGGAGTGAGCTGGTCATGTGACGGACGTTTGGCCTTCACCGCCGAATCTTTGCGGAAGCAGACACGAGAGGAACCGTGCTTGTCGTCCTGTGTGCGCTGTTGGTTGGTGATCCCTTCCGGTTCGGCCGCCATCGCTGGTCGTGCGAGCGTTCTGGCCATCTTTGCAGAGAGCGCCTCCCCTACCTATGTGCTTAGCCCTTACCCGCACGACCCACAAATGGTGGTAACAGGCAGCAACGATGGGTCGGTATGCCGCTGGAATGCCCTCAGCGGAAGTCTCTGCTCGCGATTCACTGCCCCAGAGCCCGCTGCTTCAGACGAGAATGCCTTGGCTGTCGAGGTGTTCGATGGCGCCTTCAGCCCCGATGGGACCATCTTCGCTGCAATCAATGGGTCGGGTGTCATGTGGCTCTCAGGAATGGACGGAGGTGCGACTCTTGGCCTAGACGGATCGCCTTACGCCCAATTCTTTTCATCCGATTTCCACACGCTCGTCCACGATGCGCAAGGAAATGCACATGACGTGCAATTTGGATGCGAACCTCACCGCGCGCCGCGACTCCCCATCTGCGACGAACGAGGGGCGCCACATCCCACCGAGTATCAACGCCCGCCCTCGCACGACCCGCTCGTCGTCGAGGGCTACAAGGCGGCGCAAAACGCGCTTTTGCGCTCGAGTGCAGCGTTGCGAATGGCGGAGGAGGACGCTCTTAAGTCAACGACGCGACGAGAAGGGAAAGGGAAAGGAGGCGGATTCACTCGAGGGGAGGAAAGAGCGACCGGCTGCTCCGAGCTCGGAGCTGCACGTGTAGGCGTCGCCGGCTCAGGTTCGCAACCATCTCCGCTTCACTGGGGTGTCGCCAGGCATGCTGGCCTCGGTCGCTCATCAGGCAACCGCTCGCGCCGTTCTCTTCCGGCAATGGATGTGGCTCTACTCTCGCAGCCTTACGAAGACGACGCGTCCTCTGGATCCGAGTGGAACGGCTCACCCGCCCGTCATCACGCTGGTCGGGATCGCGATCCCGATGGCGCGTTAGCCCTTGCTTTTTCTGATGACGGGACTGATTCAGACTCACAGGCTAGCTACGTAGACTCCGATGATGGCGCACATAGGCGTAGCCGTTCCCGCCGAGCTTCCAAACGCTCTCGCACTGCGCTCCGACTTGCGTTGGCAATGGAGATGGCTGGCTCGGACGATGAGGCGACGGTGGCGCGTGCTGCTCAACGGGCTGCTCGACGCGCACGAAGGCCCGAACGAAAGTCTCATCGGCGGCGCACGTCCACCCGCCGTTATGCAGCCGAATCTGCACGGTCATTACCACAAAATGCGACCCGGCGGCGAAACCTCCGCAGAATAACTGAGAGCGAAACTGAGGAAGAGGACGATTACCTTCCTCTGAGCTCACGTCAGATCGTTGTACAAGAGCGTGCAGCAGCCCGCGCGGCGGAAGCTGAGCTGGCCGAGGCGATTGCTGCGGCAAAAGAGGAAGCTGCAATAAGCCGCGCGTGGCTCATGCGTGGCAGTCCAGAGCGCGCGGAGTACGTCCCACAGGTGGGAGACATGGTCGTCTACCTGCGTCGTGCGCATGAAGCGGCGCTTGCTGCGCGCCCCGAGGCGGCCACTTTCGGTGAATCGGGAAGTGGAACTTTAGACGAATCGCGAGTCATCGGGTCAGGCGAGGAAAGCATGGCAGCTTCATCAAGCGTCAAAGACGAAGCCTGTGGTATCGTGAATGGCACGGCCTCTGCGGAGCACACTAGACCAATTGTCGACAACGACGCTGTTCAGCTTGCTTTAGACCCGGGAGCCGGAGCATTCGATGAATATAATGTGTCCAGGCGCGATGCCGACATTCCGCTCAAAGATCGTGAGTCTCTTCGTCGTTTGCCACCGTTCATTCGCCACCCCAACCTTCCAGCCGTAGTGCGATGCGTGGTGCGCCGGGTCGACATAGTTGTAGGCCATCCGGCGAGGCCTTTGTGCGACGGTGCGCCGGTGCTCCACGTGACACTTGGGGCATATCTTTCTGGCGCGGGCTCGTCTCTCAGTGACCGCCCGTCGATCGTGAAAGTGGCCTCATCATCATCGACGTCGGCGACTGTCGAGCCTCAAGCAAGTACGGAACTTGAAGAGTGGGTCGTCGTAGTCCGAGGTCCGTCATCAGGGTGCCCAGACTTCATCCTGCTCGAGGAGAAGTACGCTCACGCGCAGCGGCAATGGCAAGCCGCCACGGCCGGTATGCTATTGCGTGCGCAATTCTTGGTGGAATGTGGCGCAAGGGGCGCAGAGTATCGTTGGTACAGAGGGATTGTCGCTTCCGTGCGGTCAACGGAGGATGCTCGCACGTCGAGCCACGAGAACGAGAGAACCATTAGCCCGCCCAGCACTGCGCAAAAATGCGGCGGGGCCACTTCGATATTCAGAAACGATCTTGACTTGTTTGAAGCTCTCGGCGTGCTTTGGGAAAACGAGCCAGACGACATCGATGCACAATGGCCACCTACCAGCGCGTACTGCAAGTGGGAGGACACAGCAACGCCTACGGCAACTTTTAAAGGTTTGTCTGCTCATGAGGGACATGTGAAGATCTCATCAAGCCAAGAGGGTTTGGCAGCGCCCGGCGACCTGAGCACCTTGCGGATCCCCCAGGCGCATGCTGGTGCCTCGAGCTCAAGCGTGTTGGCCACGACAGAATCGGACATGCCAGGGCAGTCTCAGACGATGTTGCGTAGGAGTGTCAATCTCAGTCACACTACACACGCTACAGAGAAGTCAAGCAATGTGTCTCATCCCCATCGGCCTATTACAAGCGCAAATGACGGGAATGTGGAAGGAGTGGCGTCCGGCAACGTGGAAGGACAGTCTCAAGATGTAACATCTTGCTCTGGTCCAGCTCCTATAGCTCCACATGCCGCCGCTCCTAGAAGCCGTGTTGACGTTGTGCACTCATGCGTTTCCGATGCCCCTGATGCGGCAATGGGACCAGAAGACGCTGATGTTGATTTTTATAGTCCATGGGAGATTGAGCTTTGCGGCTTCCCAGTCTTTTGCCCTAAAGGTCTTCCGGCGGAGACGGCGACCAAGCTGCGCGAATCCTTGGAGGAGCTGGCTAAATGTTCTGCCGCAGCACCATTCCGTCATCGTGGTCCAGGAAGTGCGCGACTTGCGGCCCCATGGGAAAACGTGCCGAGTTCCGCAGCTCTTGCCACGTCTTCGCCTGCGCCCGCTGTTGGCCCGTATACCGCTGACGCTGCCTCAGTTTCGAGTAGCGCGGGCACGAGCCACACTATAACAGCCAACGGGCATGTGTGCCTGCCACCAATCGGCATTGAGCTGATTCTTCGGCGGCTTGACCGCGGTTATTACCGCCACGCGGCAGCAGTGCGGCACGATGCCGAGCTATGTGTCGCCTCTGCGTGTGCTGATCCAGAGTCTGCTATGCTCGCTCATGCAGTAGCTCCCGCATTGAAGGCGGCCGCATCCGGGCAGGCGTGGAGGCCATTCTATGAAGCGGCCCTTGGAGGCTTTCGCCGGTCTGTGGTGACATCAGCTAACGAAGCAGAAGCCGCACGCCGCGAGGCTCGCGTGGCAGCGGTAGCTGCCGAGGACGAGGCAGAGGCGGCAGCCGAGGAACGCGAGGCAGAGGCACGGCGTGTCCACGCGGGCAAGGGCCACGCGAAAGCTCAAGCGCAACAACGCGATGGGCAAGCGCGCACAATAAGCGATAGTGACAGCGAGCTGGACGACTCCATCTTCGCCCGCCGTAGGTCCAGGCGGCGCACCGACGAAAGAAGTGAGAGCTGCGCAGGGGCTGCTTCCGCAGGGGTTAATCCACAGCATTCATGCCAAGGTGAGGTAGGTGGTTCATCGAGGACTTCTGACCGAGAGCGCCGTGCGGCAAAGCGGCGCGAAGTCTATGTCGAGGAGGAATGGGAGGAGTGGCCTGAGGAGCCCGGAGCCAACTCAACCTTGCCCTCGGTACCTTCTAGAAGACTGCCGGCTGGTTTCAAGATCCGCTTGCGGCTTGACCACGAGGCCGGTGAGGCAATACTACTTCATCGTGAGCTGAAAATGCGAATACGACCCGCCGGTGCTGCAACGTCGTCAGGCACCCAAGGCTTTGACGAGGAGGAATCTTAAATTGATGGGGGGGGGGGAGGATGCTACCTTCCGGTGAAACGTCGCCGCGCATAAGTTTCATGTGATGAATCTCACATGTGCAGTCATGCTCAAGCCTTCCGGCGTTTATAGGATCGTTCACGTCACACATTCCACGTGGGTCTTGGATGTGTCGTACCCGTCACACGTCGATCATAAGTTCGAGCTCACCTTCAAACCAGGAACTAAGAATATACTACTAGTAGTACTCAGTTCAACTAAGTTTATACTTAGACGCGATGGAGCGCGCCGACGCGACTCCCCTCTCCTTCGGGCCCCCCGCCGAGGGCGCCCCCCCAGTGTCCATGGAGCAGCCGCTGTCGAAGCGGCCGCGTCCGCCCACTGAGGCCGAGCAGGTGTGTGCGACTCCGGTCGCGCCGCACGGCCCGTGGCCCCGGCCACACCACCCATGGCAGCCATGCTGGCCTCCCTCATGGGGAGCAGCAGGCTGCTGGCAACTTCCCAACAATGCCAGGCCTCAACAGCCACTCCTCCATTGGGCATGCCTTATGGCAGAGGCCCCTCTCGCCCTGGCAAGGGCTGCGCTGCTCCGGCAGCGCGGCCCGCGGCCGGGTGGCCCCTATGGGCACAACACACACCCCAATGCAACAAGCAGCAGACGTTCCAGGGGCATCCCCTCAGGCACACCTCACCACATGCACAACGCACACGCACACGCCCCCCCTGGGGGCAACAACAACGAGGCGCCTCCACCCCACAACCCCACTCACACAACACTGACCACAGTCACCCCGGCCCACGCCTCACAGGGCCAAGATTCCGATGAAGAAAACGACATCACAGACTCTGACGCCTCCTTCGACCTCTCATTCCATCAAGACAACTAAGTTTATACTTGGTTGACCCATGGGGGGGCACGAGCCCCCCCCATCTCTCCACTCCTCCCCTGCCATGGGGGAGGAACCACCCATCCTCCTGGCACGCTTGATGGCTTGCCAGGAGGCCACAGCCCTACTGACCCACTCCCTTCCCCACAGGCTCGCCCCATTCGCCCATCCTGGCCCCTCGTGACCTGCCCATGGCTCCAACCCCCCCCTCCCCCCCTGGTCGACAGGCAGACAGGTGCAGATTGGGGGCCCCAGAGGCTCAGGAGCGCCAGCGAGGGAGAGGCAGGGGAGGCCAGGGCCCAGCCCCAGTCTCCTCTGCCCCCAGAGCTGGCCTCCAGGAGCCTCCAGGGGTCGCCAGGGGCAGCTGGAGGCCTGCCGCAGGCGCGCCATCGCGCGTGCCGCAGGAGAGGGGAGAGAGAGCGCGGAGAAGGGGGTGGGCGGAGCGAGAGCTCCGCTCACCGAAAAATAGGTAAGTCCCGCACCTGTTTACAGGATAAGTCGGGGCTGAGACCGCCGCCCACTCGGAGACACAGGAGGAAGGGGGGGAATGATCACCGGGGGGGGCGCGGGCCACCGGACCATATCTAAGCCCTTCACCCCTATCCCCCTAGTAGTGCACGGGGGGAGTCGCCTTATGGCGGGGGGAGAAGGGCCGGGGGAGTGGGGGTGTAGAAAGTTTCCTACGTGAGTAGAAAGTAGAGGGTCCACGGCCGCGTGTGCGGTGAGACTATTAAAAGGTTTAATTAAATCTCATTCCATCAAGACGGAGACATCATCCTCCAAGACACCACGGCGTATGCCGCAATCGTCGAGCTACTTCTCGAACTCGAGGGCGTAGACCCCGAGCCGGACTTCTGGGCCCGCTCAGCGAGGGGCCCGTGGCACATAGCGATTAATGAAGATTGCGCGCAACAATTCCAGGCAAAATATGGGGATCACACTATCATCCGCGTCCTAACCCAAGATATCCCCGTGCGCATCCGCATCGAATCCATCGACGAGAAAATCAACAAGAAAGGCACCTCCTCACGCAAGGCCCTCTACGAGGCGCTCCAGGATGTTGCAGCCCACATCGTGGTCGAAGCGGAAGGCCTCGCTCAAGCCTCAAAAATCACCTTGAGCGCACTCGTCAAAGCGGTAGAGTCGCAAGGCCTCACCTTCCTGAAGGGGAACCGTGAGCGCATGAAGCTCGAAGGTGAGTCGGATCGCAGGTTCTTGTTCATCTTGCGCATGGAGGGGGAGAGAGGGGGGGCGAATCGCACCATTTCTTGGCGAAGATTTTCGTAGCGTCAGGTAGCCCCCCCGGGAGGTTTTTTATTGGGCATCGCGCCACGGTCAAAAAATGCAGCCCAACCCTTACTAGTAGTTAAAAAGCCCCTGTTTGACCGCCCTAGGAGAGGAGGGAAACGGGCTCGCGCCAACCTTTCGTGGCAACGTTCTCCCGCGCTTCTAAAACCAAGCATCATTGACGAATTCATCAATGGGACATCTACCCAGGCCTAGGAGGGGCCCCATTTCGCCTCAGGAGGCCCCCTGGGGCCCTCCTGAGGCCCCTAGGGGCTCCCAATATAGCCATATGTGCTAAAAACGTCCCGATCGTCCGCCTCGCGGACTACGGAAGTACTAGGGTTAAACAGAGTGGCTTACATCACACTGCCCGAGCAGTCCCCAGTAGGTAGGCTCAGGCCAAAATATCCCGTTTTTTACCCCCATATATCCCGGGCACATATCCTTTTTATATCCAACTAAGTTTATACTTGGTTGCCCCATGGGGGGGCACGAGCCCCCCCCTCTCTCCACTCCTCCCCTGCCATGGGGGAGGAACCACCCATCCTCCTGGCACGCCTGATGGCTTGCCAGGAGGCCACTGCCCTACTGACCCACTCCCTTCCCCACAGGCTCGCCCCATTCGCCCATCCTGGCCCCTCGTGGCCAGCCCATTGCTCCAACCCCCCCTCCCCCCCTGGTCGACAGGCAGACAGGTGCAGATTGGGGGCCCCAGAGGCTCAGGAGCGCCAGCGAGGGAGAGGCAGGGGAGACCAGGGCCCAGTCCCAGCCTCCTCTGCCCCCAGAGCTGGCCTCCATGAGCCTCCAGGGGTCGCCAGCAGGCAGCTGCAGGCCTGCCGCAGGCGCGCCATCGCGCGTGCCGCAGGAGAGGGGAGAGAGAGCGCGGAGAAGGGGGTGGGCGGAGCGAGAGCTCCGCTCACCGAAAAATAGGTAAGTCCCGCACCTGTTTACAGGATAAGTCGGGGCTGAGACCGCCGCCCACTCGGAGACACAGGAGGAAGGGGGGGAATGATCACCGGGGGGGGGCGCGGGCCACCGGACCATATCTAAGCCCTTCACCCCTATCCCCCTAGTAGTGCACGGGGGGAGTCGCCTTATGGCGGGGGGAGAAGGGCCGGGGAAGTGGGGGTGTAGAAAGTTTCCTACGTGAGTAGAAAGTAGAGGGTCCACGGCCGCGTGTGCGGTGAGACTATTAAAAGGTTTATTTATATCCTTTTTATATCCCGCGCGACCCCCCAAATATCTTCGAAATATCCCGTTCTAATACGACATATATCTCGTTTATATCCCGTGCGGCCTCCCAAATATCTTCGAAATATCGGGTTCAAAATTACGTCTTTTACGTATACTAGTACGTATTATAAGCCGAGTACCCTAGCTTTAAGACATATCTTTGTACATAGCAATAGTGCTTACAATAAAGTACATAGTACTATGACACACATTCATATTCACATTCACATTCATTGCTCATTGCCATTGCCCACGACGCTTGCTCGTGTTATAGCGCAACATGATGGAGGTTTGGATCTGGTCTGCAAGACTCAGGCCGTGGCTAATGGCCGACCCCTTCTTGTACAGGAGGGACTCGCCCGTGAGATCAACGTGGTCGTTCGCGCTGTCGCTCTCGCTTTCCGTGCTGCCCTCGCTCCTTTCGTCCTCGTCCTCGTGGTCCTTGTCCTTGTCCTCGTGGCGCTGGCATGCTGACCTGTGGGTGCGTGCGATCTGTAAACAAGTATTCACACTCACACTCTCCCATTTATTACTGAAACACCCCATTTCAGCTAATGGCTAATGGGGAGCAAGGGGGAGGGAGGGGGGCTCATGGGTTCGCGTTCGCGTTCGCGCCAACGCGCCAACCGCCAACAGCCCCCCCCCCTGTATTCGCCCCCCCCCCCTGTATTCGCCCTTGGGCGCCCCCACCCGCCCAAATATCCCGAGATATCCCGGATATCCCCCCAAATATCTTGTGGTATTTTGGACCACTGCAAATATCCCCGGGACTGTCTAGATATTTTGGCCTGAGCCTACCAGTAGGATAAAATGGGAACGACTCCACCGAGTTTCATTTGACTGAAGTACTACTTTACTTTATTACTTTCCATGGAGGGAGTGCAGCCGGCGGGGGAAGTGGGGTGTGGGGTGGCGATGCTCTCGGCCGGCGCGCGCCGGTGCGCTTTGCTGTATGTGGCCGCCGCCGGGCTCAAGCTGCTGCTCCTTCCGGCGTACCGCTCGACCGACTTCGAAGTGCATCGCAACTGGATGGCGATCACCTCCTCATTGCCGCTGCGCGAGTGGTACCTCGACAAGACCTCCCAATGGACACTCGACTACCCACCTCTCTTTGCGTGGTTCGAGAGGCTGCTTAGCTTCGGAGCGATGCTCGTCGAGCCCGCGATGCTCGTGGTCTCCGCGGCGCCGTATGAATCGGCCGCAACTGTCGCGTACCAGCGCGTCACCGTCATTTTCACCGACGTTGTCCTTCTGTTGGGTGTCTGGGCACAAGCAACCGCAGCCAAGCGGTGGGCCGAGGGGCCCCAGGTTTCACCGTCTCTACCTCTCGTGGCTCTAGCGTTTCTTGACGCGGGTCTATTATTAGTGGATCACATTCACTTTCAGGTGAGGCCGCTGCGCGAGTGCCCAGTCCTCCACATAACTTCTGGTTGCGTTGTGTTGCTCCTGCTCTATGTTGTCCCCTGATGCCCTATCCCCTGCGCCTGCCAATGCAATTGGGCTGTTCGCAGTACAACGGCTTCATGCTGGGGATCCTCCTGCTGTCAATAACGTGCCTCGCAATCGACCGCCCTCGAATCTCTGCGTTGCTCTTTGCCGTTTTACTAAATCTGAAGCATCTCTATCTGTCAGCAGCACCATTCTTCTTTGTCCACTTACTTGCTGGCTATGTGTTTAAGAATCACGCTTCAGCTCGCGACCGCGAGATGGGTGGGACTGAGGCAGGAAGGTACATCCGAATGACAGCTCTGCATGGAGCTGCTGCCCGCCTGGTAGCTTTGGGCAGTGTGGTGGTCTGTGTCTTCGCAATCTCTCTCCTTCCGTTCGTCGCTCTAGGCCAGTTTTGGCAGCTCATCCGCAGGCTATTTCCATTCGGACGAGGACTTGTCCATGCTTATTGGGCACCCAATTCGTGGGCGTTGTATACTGCAGCAGATCGAGCCCTTGCTTTCATGTCGCGCGGTAACGGTAGGCTGTCGCACTTCATCGCGTCATTTGTTAGGACCGAGGCGACTGCCTCCCTTCGCGCGACTTCAGGGCTTGTAGGTGAAGCGCCTATGGCAGTGCTCCCGCAGGTGCGCCCAGGGCACACAGCGCTACTTGTCGTACTCCTTCAGAGCCCTGTTCTCGTCGGAACGTGGGTCAATCCGAGCAGACGCGCGGCAGCGGCTGCTGTGGCGTACTGCTCCCTTGCTGCGTTTTTACTAGGTTGGCACGCACACGAAAAAGCAGTTTTGCCACCTCTTGTTATCGTTGCCGCTGCGGCCCCGGTTGACTTTGTCGGGGCTCAACTCCATGCGAGGCTGCTCCTGCTACTCTCCGCAGCTGGCCACTACGCCCAGCTCCCCCTACTGCATCGCCCAGCCGAGTATGTGCTCGCCCGCATCCTTCTGCTTTTATACCATGTTTGCGCGCGCATCGTGCTCAGCCAACGAATCGGCCAACTTGCCGAGGTTGCAGATCAAGGCCCGGATTGCGGAGACATGGAGCTGGACGGGCGGGAGATCTTTGGGCCAAAGACGGATAGGGTCAAGACGCCAGGACAGATGCGACGTGCAGTCGCTTTGCCCACCCTTCTGCGCTCTTACGAGGAGGCCTTCTTGATCGGCTTCTTTCCCCTCGAGCTATTCGTTTCAGTGGTCTATCCTTTTCTCCTCGGAGAGCGACTCTCCTTCCTCCCTCTGCTATGTACGTCCGTTTATTGTGCAGTCGGTGTCCACTATTGCACGTATTTGATGCTTTTGCTTTGGAAGCAACAGCGCCAATTGAGCGAGACGCACGCTTTTCCTCCTCGTGCAACATCATCACCCACCCCCGCCATTGTGGGCCCTGGAACACCCCTACATGGCAACGACAAGGTGAAGATATCTTGATGGCAGCTCAACTTTTTGGTGGGCGGGAAGGCATCCTTTGCTGCAATGCTTCAACATGGTATGATGATGGAGACGTAGGAACGTAGGCACATGCGTAGCTGCCCTTGTTCATTGCTTGACTAGGGCGGTCAAACACGGCTTTTTAAGTACTAATATGGGGGTGGTCGACATTTTTGACCGTGAGCGGAAAGCCCCGGCGAAAGCGGGTCGGAGGTTCTCCCCGCCTTTTCAGAATCCTCGTCCGAAAAGACGGTGCGAAGTCCCGTCGGACCCCCCCCCCTTGCACACGCTCTGGCAGAGCGCTCTGGCGGCTCACACGAGCCGAACTGGACGTCGCTCCCACTGAGAGATGTGTTTCTTTCACTTAAAAGGTGCCTAGACATTAATTAAATTAGGGGTCCGACGCCCCATATTGCCTATAAAGCAAATTTCAAACCCTGGTGCCCCAGCGATGACGTCCGCGCATGCACATGCGCACCACACACGGCTCGCACACGGCCGATTCGGCCGTCAGAGGATGCTCCTTGACGGTCCCGACCCTCGCCCCGCAGGATTCGCTCTGGCTCGCGACTGACGAGGAGCTGGAGCACCAGGACGCCATGGCGCTCGACGCTGCTCGCTGGTCGACAAAAGTGCTTGTTGGCCGCTGGCGGGACAGGTGCGCTGCCGATCGCGCCCGCTCTGGCGCAGGTCGACCGAGCCCGTACCTACAATGCCTTTGCCGCCCCAAACGGCAGGTTCCCGACTCGTCTTTCGACGCTGTGAGGCAGGGAGAACAACACCTGCCGCAAATGCTCAACCAGGGCATCGATCGGCGGCAGGTGTTCTCTCTATGTTTTCGTCGGCTCATCGACTTTTCACGTGCATCATAGGGCTGGTAGCAATCTAGATTATAATTTAAAGCTAGCTTGCAGCGTGCTTTGCGACGGCGCGACGCGCGCGGCCGATCAGTACTGTGGAATTAATAGCTTTTTGTTTGACGTATAAAGGCTAAAGGGAGAATTTTTCTCCGCACGGAGGGCTCGAAAATTGGGCAGAAGGGCGAATTTCGAGCTCTTGACCGCCCGTTCTTTTGGCTACTAGTACTAGTAGATTCAACATGTAATAACGAGCCTCAGCCGGAGATCATAAACCCCAGCCGGAGACCATAAACAGCTACATTGTCATTGCCAAAGTTGCATTTGTCAATGCGATTGTTAATTGTCTAGGAACAAGTAATGGCACACACACTCACTCTCATAAACATAGGGGATAGGCTACGACAGCTGCTTGGCGCCCCACA